>OU611757.1:9375488-9772988 GCA_914767535.2 Dunaliella primolecta
CAGCCCCAGGGCACCAGCGTTATGTTGAGTATTTTTGATTTCAATGGCACGTCTGGTAGAGGTAAGTTTTTGCGCATATTGCACAAAGTGGGCATGGAGCTTTCGTGCAAACTTGGTACACCTTTGCGTGTCAATCCCTAGTTTTTTTAATTGATCCAAGGTATGGGCAGTATAAATAGTCCCACCCACGCCCAAAAGGATTGTGTGGAGAGTGATCTCAGCGCCTTGAAGTGGTTTGCACAGTTCATTGTGTTGTTGCTGTGAGGCTTCTAGCTGAGCACCAGGCCTTGTATCTCCGCAGTATTTGATTTCAATACAATACAATACAGTATTTGATTTCTGTTAAGTGGATATGGCGGTCTAAACCAAACCAAAATTCTGGACATTCAATTCATGGAGTTGCCTGGCTGGAGTTGTGCTGCTTCTTACTTCATGACGTCTCATACTGCGGAGTACCCGATGTGAGGAGGGAGGAGGTGGTCTATTTGGTTTAGCAGGGCAGGGAGTGACCAAGATAGCATCGGGGCGGCTGGAGGTGCGCCTAGCTTGATCAGGAATGCTGGGGTCAAAGAGGTAGGGAGGTATAATGTGGTTAGAGATTTGCTCAGTGATGTGCAGGTCATTCTGAGCCAGACGGGCTGCGCTGCCTACATCCATTTGTAAGAGGTTCGACCCATAAGAGCCTCCGCTAACCACTTTCAAGGTCATTCTGCTAACAATGTTTTGACGCTCAGTTACCATGTTACGGATGGCGGGGCATTGGCAACCTGAGAGAGTGTGGAGAGCACTATCCATACGGTGACGTTCCGGGAGGGGGCATACAAGGCTAGTGGATCTTTAGAAGCGGACTGTATGTTTTTGATTCTAGAGAATGCCTGTGCGGTATTGGAAGATTGTGCGTTTCATACGGGTTGAGACACATGGCATGTTCCAGAAGGCATTGCTAATGCCCTCATTTGCATGAGGTAGCAAGCTCTGGTAATAGGTGTAATAGCCTGTCTTGCAATCTGCATATCCAAGCCTTTGTTTAGCATGCATATGGGATTTTAAAGCATCCTTAAGGTCTGGGAAGTATACTAGATTGGGAATGGAGGAGGAAGATTCAGGTGTACTCGGTCTTGCCTCTGCTCGATCCAGCCAAGCAATATTGTAGAAGGGGTTGCTGCCTGGGCCAGCGTTGGGAATACCGGTATCTGTCAGATTGTTATCTTTGAGGTTAGCCGGGTATTTAGCAATTCTATCTGTGTATTCATTCCCAGCTATTCCAGCGTGGGATTTGATCTTATAGGAAAAGATGTGACCTTAAGCTTGAAGTTGCGGGCAAGGTTTGATATTGTCTTCAGAACATCTCCTTGTACATGATGTCTGTGCTTTTCTAAGGATTTGCTTTCTGAGTTGATGAAGTGAGCTGAGGCTATCTGTGGCCATGTGTGTGTGTTCGTGAGCGAGTGAAGCCGCTATCGCAGCCAGCTCAGCTCTTCCTATGGTGTTGGTAATACCAGCGCCATTGGGTTCAGCTAGATTTTTTGAGTCACTCATAGGATGGTACACACCTGCCCCAATAACTGTCTTGCCGTCCTGGACCTGGAAGCTGCCGTCTGTGTAGGCCCAGGACTTCCAATCTACAACTTTGGGCTGGAGGTTTAGATTGGACTGACAAGGAGTAGGGGCAGTTACGCCTATGGCTGGTTTATGGGGGACCTTGGCAATTTGCTTCTTGTCTAGAGGAAGCTTTTCACATTTCCCTATCCCAGGCATAATAGCATGCCTTGCATTCTGGATGGGGTCGTTCCTCGCATTTTTAACAAACCACTTGGCCTCTGGAATGCCCTTGGCTAAACCTTGGAGCCAGGTAGGGCTCTGGTTGTTCAAGTGGACTCTTGCAGCTGTATTCCAGACTGCAATAATTTGTAAATCCCAAGAATGCTGAGGGAGAGCAATTTCCTGGCTGGGCCAGGATTGGGGATTGTCATAGGTAAATTTACCTTTTGGAATAATCCCAAGCTTGCAGCAAAGATGCGGGTAGGCATTGAGGAGTTTGGAGTAGGGATTAGATATCATCAGATAACCGCTTGCTGGCAGAAACATGAAGGTGGCCGTAGCCTTTGTATTGAGCATGGCAGAGTAGATAGCGTGTCGCAGGGCTGATGTCATGGCCTTATTGTCATAGATGGGGTGGCAGATGGAAACCTCCGTAAATCTAAGTGAGAGTGAATTGTGTTGGGCACCAAAAAGAATGTCACGGGGTCAGAGCTCCAGTATTGTAGGTATTGAGTGTGATAATCCAAGGGAGAGGCCATTTCCTCTTGGGTGGTGTGTGTCCAATTTTGGAAAGCACTGCAATGGCATTGTGAATGTAAGGTGGAAGTGTCCATGAAAAGGAGCCTTTAATCCTTTTGCTCTGATATTTGTTGTCCAATTTAGTCTTGCGGGCTAGGAGTCCTATTAGTCCAGATGCAAAGCTTGCTGCAGCTGGTGGAGGGCAGATACTACTGTGTAAGCCAAGTGCTTAGGCATTGTAGAGGACATCATGTCCTCATTTCATGATGAAAGCAATCAGGGGTCATCATCCCAACGTATTTGCCATCCGTATTGTAGATACACGCCACCCTTGATCTGTAGATTTCTGGGAGGATAAGGGTAGGTGGGGTAGTTGAAGGGGGAGTACGGGTTGCAGTATCTGTTGGAGTCTGACTTGGGGGTGGCTTAGGGAAGTATATCAGATTGGGAATGGGGGAAGAAGATTCAGATGTACTCAGGCATGCCTCTTCCCAAGCCAGCCAAGCAGTATTGTAGAAGGGGTTGCCGCCTGGGCCACTGCTAGGGATACTGGTATCAGTCAGGTTGTTACTCTTGAGGCCAGCCTGATACTTAACAATCGTATCTGCGCATTCATTCCCAGCTATATAGCAATACATTCCAGCATGAGATTTGACCTTATAGAAAAGGATGTGACTTTGAGGTGTGGGCAAGTTTTGAAACTGTCTTTAAAACATCTCCTTGTACATGATGCCTGTGCTTCTCTGGGTATAAGATTTTCTTTCTGAGTTGGTGAAGTGAGCTGAGGCTGTCCGTGGCAACGTGTGTGTTTGACCAAAACAATTTGTGAGTAAATGCGGCAGCTATTGCAGCCAGTTCAGCTCATCCTATGGTGTTGATAATACCAGCACCATTAGGCTCAACAAGATTCTTTGGGTCACTCATAGGAAGGTACACTCCTCCCATTAAAACTGTCTTGTCGATCTATACCTGGCAGCTACCGATCGTGTAGACCCAGGACTTCCAATCTGCAATTTTGAGCTGGAAGTTTGGATTGGACTGAAAAGGCATAGGGGCAGTTATATCTGCGGCTGATTTATGGGGGAACTAGGCAATTTGTCTTTCGAATAAGGATAGGTTTTCACGTTTTCTTATTCCAGGCATAACAGCGTGCCTTGCATTACGGATGGGGTCGTTGCTCACATTTTTATCAAACCTCTTTGCTTTAGGAATATCCCTAGCTAAACCCCGGAGCCAAGTAGGGGCTGTGTCAGAACAGGAGTGCTCCAGCAGGGGACCAAGTGGTTGCAAGTCTGGACTGTGGTGTGGAACCGTGCTTATTCCTGTGGACCTAACGCTTTTTCCTGGTTGGTAGAAGATTGGTTGGAACGTTATACCTGGCCTTTCTCCGGATGGTCAGCTGGTGGGTTTTTGGAAAAGTTTTGCCTTCAAGTTATCCAGGTTGCTCTGCTGAGCGGTTTCCAGGTTTGCTACAGGTGCTTTACCAGGTCTTATCAACACTTTTACATGCATGCGCATCATCATTCATGTTTGGCTGGACCTTCTTGGCAAGCTTTCACACTATGGCCGACGCAACTCTAGTGCTCTGCAAACTCTGCATTTGAATTTCTTCAAGGTTCCTTGGGTGTTAAGCGCACTACCACTAACTGGGCTGTTCTGAGAGAATGTGGGCACCAAACATTGCAGTATTATTGGTTATGAACTGCGATCAAGGTATATAACATAATGCTTGGTACAAATAGCGGTACTTTACGTCGTGTTATGCAAGCCGATTTGAAGTTACCAATTTGAAGGTACCATGCCCAGTTGAAGTTCCCATTTGAAGGTACATTTTAAGGATGACGAGTGCTGGACGGCGCAGTTAATTCAAGCCTTCCAGGGTTTGCGTAGTTCTGAGATTTTTGAGCAGGCTGTGAGATCAGGAAATGCTATTTTTCTAAATGACTTTAGTGCAGACTTGGGGTACAAATTGCAAGGAGCTTGGAGGGAAGCTGGGTCAATGGATCCCAGAGGCAACAACAATCAGTTTGCTACCTACCAAGGTTGGCCACTCCTTTTGCATAAACCGCTCGCCAAACCTACATATCCCTGCCTTGGTATCTTTTTCTGGATTTGCCTACTAGGGAGTAAGCAAGTTATGCGTAACATGAGCAGGTTCTGGCTTCATGCTCATACTTTGACAGTTGAATCGGCTATTTGGCAAGATGGAACCTCTGTGTGTGACAGGCGTTCTTGTAGCCAAACTCAAGATGAAGCACATGTTTTTTCTTACTGTACTGATTAAGAAAAGAAATAAAGATTTGCGCTTGCCATGCAGCCGCGTGCATTAAGGACTAATTAATAAGCTTGTCCTTTGCGCCGCGAGTATCACGTGCTTTTTAAACCCAACTTCCAGGATTTCTCTGAGACACAACCTTTTTTTGCTGCATCAAGTGGGTTCTCAATTTGTTTCTTAGTTCCTTCGTCAGCAAATTTGCTTTTAAAATAAAAAGCTTTTCTTTTTTGTGTCTGAGCTTATGGATTTATTTATGGCCGGCACAGAACAGCCGCAAGACAATCAGCCAAGCGACCTGGCTGAAGGTCACCCCCTTTGTGACCGTAACCATGCACCAGCCACCGAGTGTTAAAACAAACCTAGGGGCACCATGGCTGTGCACACGATGACTGCTTGTTGGCCCAAACGCCAATCTTTAAAGGGTATATAATTATGGGGGTCGAACCCAGCCCAAGCACTGGTCACCGTGATAAACCACTTTCAACCACACTCCTTGCAGTTGCTCACATCTTTGCAACTTTCTTTGTGACACCAATCAGCCAGAGATTTGAACTTTAGGTTATCAATGTAAACTCATGTAGGGATTGGTTGTCATCAGCTAATGTTTTGTACAACTTTTTATGGACTGATCTGTCAATACTGTCATTTACCAGGCCTTTTCGACACTTCTGCATCATCATTCATGTTTGGCTGGGCTTTTTCCCTGCTCATGTATTAATGTTCTCCAGTGGGTGCTAGGCACAAACAACTCAGAAACTTGTCTTTGTTACTTGTTGTTGGCCTTGTAGAATCTGGTTGAGAATGTTCTACCAGCAACCAATCAGCCAGAGATCTGGGTTGTAGAAAAGAAAATAAAAAATACACAGGCAGTCAAAGCACTCCCCACATCAATCAAGGAAAAGAGGGCCATACCTAGGGGCAAGGCACCATGCAGGGCTGAAGGCTACCAGTGTAAACCCATTTACTGTCATGGCAAGAGTCTGTTGTGACGAGAGTTTGCTGCAAGTTAGTTGTTTATGGGATGTTGAGACAGTGTTCTGGCTGCGTTACCCTCTCGGCCTGACATACATCAATTCCAGGTCCAGGCCTCTAGAGCCTATATCTATCAATTTGTGACGGACCTAAAATATAGACAACTTAGCTACTGGAATCGATTCACAGCCCCTGATTTCAGAAAAGAAAAGAAATTTACGTAGGCAGAGAAACACTCCCTACATCAATTAAGGAAAGGGGGCCACATTGGTGCAAAGTCCGTGTGACCACCCCACCACAAAGTTCAGACTGAGAGAAGTACGGCAGGCAGAGAAAGAAGGCAGGTCCAGCAACAAGAAAGAGATCAAGATGATAGCTGACAATCTGGAGTCCCAGACCTTCCAACCAACAACAAGCAGAGTCAGCACTGTCAGCCTTCCAACCAAGGAAAGCCATGCCCAGCAGCTATCTGCTGAGCACAACTAAAGTCTGCATCCTAGCATACTAGCTAGACTAGCTGCTAGCAGCTGCTGACCACAAGCAGAAGCCTGCAGAACAGCCTGAGCCCTTAGAGCACCGGTGCCAGCACGTTAAGTGCATGCCTTGCCCGGCCCCCAGACCACAGGCACCACCCTCCAATTCGCCTTATATCAGCCATGCCTCCACTCGATGCCTGGCCCCTCTTCGTTGCTGCCTACACCTCTCCACCAGCGTCCCACGCACGCTCCGTGCCACAGGACCAGCTGCATTCCGGAAGCCTCTGTCAGCTTGCACCCACCCCCCACGCTGCTACGGCTGCTGTTCGCTGCTGCACGCCGCTGCCGCCGACGTGGTGTGGTGACGACAAGTGGAAACAAATTGCGGTATCAGCCGTCGCCCAGTGAAACAAAGAAAAAAAGACTTACGCTTGCCGTTTGGCTGCGTGCATTGGAAAGAGCCCCCCATTGACTCCCACCAAAAGGGTCCAAAGTGAGCCCCAGTCCGACTTAGGATCCTAGAGTAAACAACAAATGGTGCGCACTTCCTGTCAGCGATGCACATGCAATTCACCCTCCTTACAATGCCTAAATACATGCACTTGGATCTTCCCCATCACGTCCTTTGCGACACTGCCAGATTCAGGCTGCGAATACACATTCTTTGAGTTGAACAGGCTATTTGGTCCAATAGTACTTCTCCAGTCTGTGATATCTGTGATGACATACAAGATGAAAAACGTGTGCTGTTCAGATCCCCAGGTCTGCTCTCTCCGTTAAAAGTATGTCTCTCTTTTTGAGCAACTTCTCTCTTCTATATTCCATACCTCCCACAGGATGCCCTGTCTATGTACCATTCACCATGTGTAGAAAGAAAGAAAAGAAAAGAAAAAGAAAAACTACATAGGCAGTGAAACACTCCCTACATCAATTAAGGAAAGGGGGCCACATTGGTGCACAGACCGTATGACCCACCCACCACGAAGTTCAGACTGAGAGAAGCACGGCAGACAGAGAAAGAAGACAGGTCCAGCAAAAGAAAGAGAGCAGGATGATAGCTGAAAGACTGGAGTTCCAGACCTTCAACAGCAAGCAGGCCATGTGTATTTTAAGGATATTAATGTTTTTATAAACCAGGATAGCGACAAATTTCCATTTTTCCTTTATAAACTCATGTGCATTTATGAACAGACTAGTAGTTACACGTCTTGACTGAGGCCTTTTCCCTTGTAACCCTTGTAACCCTTGATATCAGGTCCAGATGCAGCTGTGAAACCTTCTGCCTGCACAGGGAAGCTGTCCTCTGACTCCAATCCCATTACAAATGTGCATTTCTGGTGTACACCATGTGTATGCCTGTAAGACCTGCCATACCCATTTGCATGTCACTATGGGGAAAACAGGTACTACTCCTCATTCATGTGTGCATGCACGCTGCTGCAAACTTTGGTACATCAAGCAAGCCTTGTCTGGGCACAGATAGTGGACTTTTGGACTTCTTTGTTGCTTGCACTTCAATTTCTAGTTTCGTACAAGCGGTTTATGCTTTGTCAGCCACCCCCTCCTTTATCCCTGTTTTCTTTTTAGTTTGCTGCTTGGAGTTTATCGCCTCTGTGTGCTGGAATGTACCAGCACCAGGCCTATCAGCACAACAGTGTAGCTGCCGGTTCTTTCTTTAAATCTGTAAAGCTGTAAATCTCGGACGTGTGCCAGGGCCATGCGTGTCTGTTGTGGACCATAGGCTCATTTTCCAGTCCTTGTTTCAGCCCTGTTTTGTTGCAGCCGCCTTATGGTCAAACCTGTATGTGTGCAGTGCATGCACGGCCCCTAGGCTTGTATTGCATATGGTGTGCATCATAGACAGCTTGTGCGGACAGTGCTTGACGTTGACTGCGGCTGTGTGGTCATTCTTGTTAAGTGTGCAGTCCTGCTCATTGTGAGTGTGAACCTGCATTTGAGAAATATAGCGCGCTTTTGTTTACATGCACACACCTAGAGGGTTGAATCATCGCTTTGGCAGGAGCATACGTCTGAGTGTGATAGGTGCTACCAAGAAGGATTCCAAGATGAAAAACATGCTTTGTTCGTTTGTTGTTGTTAAAGAACTGCTCACCAGTACTGATTGGAACAACCTGCAAGGTCAACATCATGTCCATACAACAAGGCAGCGTATGGGATGGTCTTTATCCTGAGTCTGATCTCCATTTAGCTGACAGCTCCTTCCCCTTTGACCCAAATGCTTTTACTTATGAAGACATGATCATTATCGACACACCCCCAAAGACTACACAAACGCCTCGCTCGTGCAGAAATGTAGAGGAAATTTGCGATCCACCTGTCAAAGACACCTCCCTACAGTTCACACTCTCCTGCACGCAACCGCACCAATGCCTCCACTCAGCCTATTCTGGAGCCTCTGGAGCTGCAAAGCAGTATGGCCTGGAGATGGCTGCAAGCGGTGTAGGTGTGTGTGCAAGTGTGTGAGTGCGTGAGCTGCAAAGCAGTATGCCCTGGAGATGGCTACAAGTGCTGCATGTGTGCGCATGTGTGTGTGTCAACAGGAATAACCACCCTTATGAGCATCAAACTCCCCCCCAACATACCACTGACAAAGAAGTCACCAAGCTCAAATCCATCACTATGAATGTGAGAGGTCTTTATAAGAGCCATTGGGACCTAAAACACACCATGGCCACCCATAACCCAGATATCCTAGTCCTCATAGAAATCAAGCTCAAAAAGAGCAACAAACCCCGCGTCTGGCTTGAAAACCTACTCAAGCAGTACAAATGGTGGACGGCTTAAGATAAGGACGATGGAACTACCATCTGTGTCCGCACTGACAAAGCTCTCTTGATACAATGCTCCAATGTTGACCAAAATTTGCATGGTCGACGTGCCTCTGTTATCCTCAAAGGTAAACCCTCAAATGTTCTCATCATTGGTACCTGCTGGCCCTCAGGCAGCTCTCCGGAAGCCCTGAGCTCAAGATGCCAAATGTAAGCACGGATTGGATCCATTATGAACACCCATAGTAGCTGCACACCCGTCATAATTGGGGACATGACCGCACTGGTAATGAAGCTGCGACATCAAATACCAACAAATCCTCCTTTCCAACAACCTCTCACCCTGTAAAGAGGAAGCCACGAGGCCCTGGACCCACTGCCAAGCCGCTGGCAAAGGTGCCGACAAAAATACTATTTACTCCTTTGGCAGGATTGATGACATTATTCTGCCCTCCAGCCTTGCATCTATCAGCGCTCCTTGCCACACCTGCAAGCTTGGTCACTTGAATGACCACCACCCCCTCTTACTCCACAGACCTACCAGCAGTCTTGGTATCCGTACACCACGCATTACCAACCTACAGCCCCCCAAACAAACTCCTCACCAAAGTACTAGCCCGCCCTGTAAGCAGCTCTGACCAGCAAGCCTTCGTGCAATCTGTATTTGACCCCACGCATGGAGTCATCCAGGAGCTCGAAGAATCTCTGCAAGTGCTCAATCAAGCTTATGCAGAGGCTACAACCTTTCTGGATAACCCCAAATTTAAAAGCGCCAAAGATACCAAGAAGCTCACCTCTCTATGTCACAGACTTGCCGCTGAGGTTGTGGAAGACCTGGTAAACAATGTTGCCAACCTAATCTACTCCTCCCACCACGTAGCACTCAAAATCTGTGAGACTAAAACAGTTTCTAAAGACCATAGCCACTACAACACACTCTGAATGCGCTTGTATTTACAATGCCAATGGCAAGTGCGTTGGCATGCTCACTGTAGACAGACTCAAGACCCTGCTCGAAGCCTTTGAAGCAGCCAAAAGGGCAGGCATCCATGCCACCATCCAGCCACCTCTTGAGGATCCAGCAACTGAAATTATGGGACTGCTCTCACGTAAAAAGGCTCAACAGAAACATCTCTCAGCCAAGAGCAAAAAGCTCCACAATTCTAACGCGCTGATCACATCTCCGGATCCCCGGGATCCCCACATCCGATCAGCCCTGCATAAATGGTGCATGATTTCTACAGAGAGGTTTTCCAATCCTCTTGAATTTGACGACCTACAACATTTGTTTCAGCACAAACTTCCGGGACCAGGTCTTTGGAGCACACACAGACGCCCTCTCTGTACGCTACAACACCTTCTCCTTCTGCCATCCCTCACATGACGATGAAATAATGTTTAGGCTCCTGCGCCACGCAGTGCACTCCTCCCTCCAAACCACCGAGCCAGTTGCCACCTTCATGCTTCTGCCCCACTGGAGAGGCTTCAGTTGCAATGCCTATATGCATGTAGCTACATGAGTTGGCTTAACCATTACCCAGATCTTGCAAAAGTGCTCGCCAAATTCCCTGCAGGAAACATCCAATTCCAGACACCCCAACACTGGTTCGATGCCATGCCCAACCCCACCCTAACTTCTTATCCTATGCAACTCATTGTTGTCTGGAATCTTAATGCTAGAGAAGCACTTGACAGTGCAGACAAAGGCTAATTCCAACTCCTCAACCAAGATGTACCAGAAGCTCACTGGCTACCCCTGGATCCCCCAAATCCCGCCACGACACTGCATACCCACCAGCACCTTGCATCAAACACTTGAAAAAAGAAATTCCAATCACTTCCCCCTGACACACATAGCCGTTCACACAAGTGCCCTCAGGCTAGGGCAGCTTTCATCCCTGCCAACTACAAAAAGATGTTCACACCTTAACTCAAGGACTGGAGAGAAATCACCTACACTTCTCCGGATTGAATCCTTGTGGCGGGGGTGGAGAAAAAGATGACTTCTTCGGTGTGAGTCAGTGGAAAGCTCTTTCCTTAATGCACGCGGCCGCATGGCAAGCGTAAATCTCTTTTTTTCCCCACCTACACTGATGGCAGTGCAACTAAACACAAAGACGATGAATCCCCAACACTTTCTGGTTCAGGTCCTTACAAACCAGGAAGGGACACTAGTCCACCCTCCCAACACTTGCAGCTGCACGTCAAACCCAATGGCCGTGGACCTACAAATACTGTGAATGCTGTCTTTGTGCGCTCTATCCCAGGTCGATCTCACCGCCTTGATCCTACCAAAATCCCTCCTCAAGATAGGGGCATTCATCTTGTTGATTTTAAATTCTGCCCTGATACCAACCCTTTATCCACTCTGGAAGCTGCAACTACCCAGCACGCCAATACTTTAATAACGCTCAAAACCCACAGCTCAAGAAGCCCTAACAAGAACAACAAAGTGACCTTGCACGTCATCTTAGTTGGTGTGGCAGGCACTGTTCATAACGACTACACCATTCAACCTCTTATTGACGGTTAAACCAGGCAGAAGGCTAAATTGCTAGCATCCAAACTGAGTTGCCATGCTATCCAAAGATTAACAACTATCATTAACACCAGACATGCACTTCATTTCCAGGGTACTTCTGGGGGAGGGTTTGCTGGTCGCGCGGCAGAGGAGAGCAGGAGAAGAATGTTGGTAGACCGCTGGCTTTATGAGTTTACAAGGTTACATAAGATATATATAAACGGGACGAACACAGAATAACCCAGGAAGATAACTGGACCAACTGAACTAGCATACAACAAATACACTGATCAAGGTTCACATAAACTGCAAGCACACTTCCCAACAAAGAAGAGTCCGGGCGTCCAGGAGCATGGCAGCCAACCCTCCAGATCCTCATTAGCTCTTGTTTCTGGCTTTCTCCTAGGCTAGCTTTGTCTAGTTTAGGCTTGAGGGCCCTTTGGTGAGACCCTTTCTAGCTTGCTAGTCAGGGAACTTTCCTTAATGCACACGGCCTCTTGGCTGGCATAGACTTTTCTTTTATTTTTTCTTATTTCTTATCAACAGAGCAGAACTAGCAGGTATTCTTGTGGTACTCCAAAAAGGGCAAACTGACATTGCCTCTGATAGTGCATCCTGCCTCTCCCAAATTTCTAAACAAACCCTTAATCCTATGCGGATGAGGAATCACCTCCATGCAGAGCTCATCCAGGCTATATTAAATTTGTTAGAAAACTCCCCTCATCCTATTCATTTCTACAAAGTCAAAGCCCACTCTGGCATTATTGGTAATGAGGGAGCTGACGCTTGCGCACGCACTGCAGCACTCACGGACACCACGGACATTGCACTTCCAGATGCCAAAGACCCATTCCACAATAACTACTGGCTCTCATTGAAGACCTCTCCCGCACAGAATGATGGCATGCACCGCTCCCACGCTTTCCCAATCCACTGCCTCACCAACCTGAATGACAAATTTAAAGTACATGTGCACAAGAAACACAAGCTTGGCTCTGCTGACATCTCTGGCTACCACTGCCAGAGATGGCAGAAACTTAACGATACTACACCACCCACCATCACTGCAAACACTGAAGCACACAACTCAATCTCTCGACTTGCTAACAAGGAGATCAGCAACTCCCTCTGGCAAAATCCAGAAATTATTCTGAAACAGCAAAAATATGTGATGAAGTACCGAACAGATACACTGTACACACAGAGACATGCCTTCACTTTCAACTTTTCTTCCAGTTCTGGAAGATGCCCTCTTTGTGATGGTATGGACCACATTGATCTCATACTCCTCATGTGTACAAACTCAACAATGAGCGGGATGCACACCAACAGACACCTTGAAACCCTTAGTCTCTGTGTGGAAGCCCTCAGTAAATGCCGGTATGGCTCATCCCTTCAAGGATGGATAAGTTATTGGTATGGATGGCTGCACTAATGAGAGACTCCTGGATCAGGGCATACAAGTCCCTGATGCAAGCTCCACCTCACAAAACAAAATAAAAGCCTGTTTCTTGGTGACCTTAAAATCATTGATGAGGCTCTCTCCTTCCACAACCCCCCTGCACACTCCCTCCTTACATTGATTGCTTGCATCACAAAACCACTTTTGAGCTTGAACATACATGGACTCTGTGACCTTACAACCCCCAGCGTAACTCATATAATCACTGCAGTCCAACTAAAGATTAGACACTCAAACATCGACGCAGAACGTGAAACAGCCCTTAACAGACTAGCAGCCTCAGGCTTAGTTATTAAGGCTTAGTTAACCTACCTTCTACTGTAGAACTAACTCCGGACGTCATGCGTAACATTCTCCGGGATAAAAGCACTGCAGCTCACACCCTCCCTGCGTACCGCCAAATCGACAACAAACACATTAGCGAACTTGTTGACACACACTTCAGCAACATGCCTTAAAACCCGGCTGGCCCAGACAGCTGTCCCTCTGACCAACTTCACGCAAACCACACAAGTACCTCCGACGCTGCAAAAGTGCTTGCCAAATCCCCTGCAAGAAAAATCCAATTCCAAGCACCACAACACTGGTTTGATACCATTCCCAATCCTACCCCACCTTCATATCCTATGCAACTCATCGTTGTGTGGAACTTCAATGCCAGAGCATTACTAGATAGCGCTAACAAAGACTGGTTCCAGTCCCTCCAACAAGATGTAAAGCAAAACACACCAGAGGCTACTTGGCTACCCTTGGATACTCCAAATCCAGTCACGCCACTGCGAACACACCAACACCTTGCATCAAACACTTGGAAGCAGAAATTCCAATCACTCCCCCCTGACACTCATAGCTGCTCACACAAATGCCCGTGAGAAAAGGCAACATTCACCCCTGCCAACTTAAGAAAGATGTTCACACCCAAAATCAAGGATTGGAGGGAAATGACCTACACTGATGGCAGTGTAATCAAACACAAAGATGACGATTCCCCACCGCTATAAGGTTCAGGTGTTTACAAACCAGGAAGAGACGCTACTCAACCATCCCAACACTTGCAACTGAACATAAAACCCAATGGCCATGGGCCTACCAATACCATCACAAGAGCAGGACTCGTGGGTATCCTTGTGGCGCTCCAACACAAACAAACCACAATTGCCACTGATAGTGCATCCTGCCTCTTTCAGATTTCAAATCAAACTCTTCATCCCATGCGCATGAGGTATCACCTACATGCAGAGCTCATCCATGCCATATCAACCATATTAGAGCACTCCCCTCACCCTATCCATTTTTATAAAGTCAAAGCCCACTCTGGCATCATAGGAAATGAGGGGGCTGACGCTTGCGCTCGCACCGCAGCCCTCTCTGACACAATAGACATTACGCTTCCGGATGCCAGGGACCCTTTCCACAATTTTTATTGGCTCTCATTAAAGACCACTTCCACACAAAATGATGGCAGGCACCGCTCCCACACTTTCCCGATACACTATCTCACCAACCTGAGCGACAAACTTAAAACACACATGCACAAGAAACACAGACTTGGCTCTGCTGACACATCTGGCTACCACTACCAGAGATGGCAGAAGCTTAACGATGCCACACCATCCACCACCAACGCAAACACTGAAGCTCACAACCTAATCTCTCAGCTTGCAAACAAGGAAATCAGCAACTCCTTCTGGAAAAATCCAAGGATTACCCTTAAACAACAAATAAATCTCATGAAATATCGAACGGATACCCTGTACACACAGAGCCATGCCTTCAACTTTTATTTTTCCAGTTCTGATAGGTGCCTACTCTGTGCAAATACAGACAACATTTATCATGTTCTGCTTAGGTGTACCAACCCAACTATGAGTGGGATGCACACCAACAGACACCACGCGGCCCTTAGTCTCTGTATAGAAGCCCTCAGCAAAGGCCGTTTTGGCTCATCCCTCATTAGCATGGATGGTTGCAATCATGACGGACTTCTGGATCAAGGCGTACAAGTCCCTGAAATTACCTCTCGAGCTATTCCAGACTGGGTTTTCCCAATTGGCGCTGCCTCACCTGCACGGCACCAAAGCCGCCCTGACGCTCTATTTGTGCGCCACATCCCAGGCAGACAAGCCCACCTTGATCCTACCAGGATCCCACCACAAGATAGGGACATTCACCTTGTTGAACTTAAATTCTGCCCTGACACAAATCCCTTCATCACCTTAGAACGTGCACAAACTCAACACTCCCACATCATAAGCAGACTTAAAACACGCAGCTTAAGAAACCCAAACAGGAATAACAAAGTGACTTTGCACATCATCTTAGTTGGTGTTGGTGGCACGATTTACAACAACTATACAATTACACCTCTCATAAATCTGGGCCTGACCAAACAAAAAGCTGAATCAGTAGCCTCCCAGCTCAGGGACCATGCCATCCAAAGATTATCCACCATCATAAATACTAGACATGCCCTTTGTTTTCAGGGAGCATCTGGGAGGGGGTTTGCTGGGCGCGCGGCGGCGGCAGAGGATGGGAGAAGGAGAGTCCGAGCGCTCAGGGGCATGGCAAGCAATCCCCCGGATCCCCATTAGTTCTGTCTCTTGCTCTCTCCTAGGCTAGTTTTGTCTAGTTTAGGTGGAGGGCCTCCTGGTGACTAACAAGGACCCCACAAACACTTGCAGCGACACACATGAGATGCCTCCCACCCTAACCCTCAAGGTCAACCTGGTGTCTCAAACTGCCTGAAATCCAATAGATGACCCACCCAGCAAAAGGACACGATCCAAATGCAAAGAAACAGCCATAGCAATTAAAGAGAAACACACGTCCTCCACACAAAACGTCAAGCAATCCAGCTGGCCACTCAAGGAGCTCCCCATCCGAAAAAATACCACACATCCCCCTCATAATAGTATCAATTTGATACGACCCCCTTTCACCTCCAGACACCTTCAACCACTCCCAATACAAAGAAAAGAGTAGTTCCTGCCAACTGTATTCTCCCTAATACTCAACCCAACAATCCTGACACTTCAAAAAGATGCAAACCACTCACTCCTTCTCCCTCCAACGAGCCACCCAGCGAGCGAACACGATCCGAGTCGCAAACGAGCTCCTGCTCCCTACCCAATCCGACCAACCAAGGAGAGCCCAACCCCCCGGCTTCACAAACAGCAATACATTAACCTGCCTCCCACACACCCCATTCCCCCAGGCATTGCAACCACTCACCAAACAAGCTCACTTCCCATGCCTGCCACCATTCCTAGCACTTCCTGTAGCCAACACATACAAAATGGCAGCCAAAAAGCAAAGAAGAAAAAGCTTCTCCACATAAACAAACACCTTCCCAACCCAATCATTTCCTCCTCCGGCCCAATGCCCCAAAATCAAGACCTCTGGAATTACAAGAAAAAAAGGTGAAAGGACTGGCAGAGCAATCGACCCCTCTCGATGCTATAAATACCGTACACTACTATGGCCTAGACATTCACTCATATCAATGCATGGAGAATCTTTACAGCCAAGAAAAGGGACAGAACTCCTGTCACAGGAGCGATGACCCCCCTTACAGCAGAAGCAATACCAAACCCACTTTGCACCCATGACCATAGAAAAATGGGCTTTGACAATGATCAAGAATGCTAGGTTCACACCTGCAAGCATTGAACCTGCCGCCCGGGCAGAAATTGAATGTGCTTGCTGTGAGATCTGCAACTTTCCTGGTGGCAAAGAACCCTTAAAGTCTGAGCCCCCTTATCTTGATATGTATATCTGTGATGTCTGCCATTGGACCTATCCCCGGGAGTAACACAACAGATCCCCACTCCAGAGCAGAGGCCACTGACTCCCCTTCCACACCTTCCATACCACCCCTGATCCTACCAGAAATCTACTCCTTACAGGCGGCATGCATATACGGCACAGATGGCAAATGTCAAGGGATGCTCACCCCAGAGCGCATTAATATCCCCTATAACGCATTTGACGGAGCCAAGCAGAGTGAAATACATGACACAATCCAGCCTCCACCTAAAAGTTTTGCTTCTGAGCTCCTGGGCCTCTTCTCGCGCTCTATTTTGAACAGCAGCAAACATCAAAGAAAAAAAACCAAAAGACTCCTACATGGGCATCCTACCTGACCATGTCCACTTAGCTCTCCAGAATTGGGCATTATTGACCCAGGAAAAAATGGCATCGCCCTTAGATCATAACCCCAATTACATCCACTACTGGAGCAAACACCCTTGAAACAGGATCTTTGGAGCTATCCACAATGCTTTGTCGTCCAAATCCTCAGGCTTCTCGTCATGCCATCCTATCCATGACGACCATGTAATGCACCTCACCCTGAAACATGCCATTACTCTGCAATACTACAAACTGATGCAACAGCAACTTTCATGTCCCTACAAAGCTGGGGAGGTCCAACGAGCACCGATCCGTACTCCACACTTCTTAATGCCTACCCTCACCTTTGTTGCACATTGGGAACCATACCCTCAGCAGCTCTCAACTATGCTACTCCCCACTTCTGGGTCAGCAAGGAATTCATGCTTCCGCGCCACTCCTGGAGCCTACAATTTATTGCTGTCTGGAATACTGCAGCAAGAATTCGCCTAAATGAGAATAACCCAACTTGGCTCACTGATTTAGCACGACACATCCGGGATGTGACATCCCTGAAGCGCGCTGGTGGAAAACAACCATCAGCAATGACCCAGTTCTCAATCCCAGACACCCAGGCATTTAGAATGGTTTCAAAAAGTTGAAAAACTATCCTCTGACCAACAGCACACCTCTAAGAACATTTTCCAAAGCCAACAACCCCTCTCTCTGCTTACCGCATCTAGCCCAAACCTGGTCCGAAACGTCCATAATTGGAAAGAGTGGGCATACACAGATGGTAGCTGCCAAATACACCTCGGAAGACAAGTAATAGGAGCAGGAGTCTATCATCCTGACAATGATAGTCCCAATTTTGTCCAACCACACGGAGTGGGGATCACCGATACAATTGTAAGAGCTGAACTAACAGCAATAGCAGCTGCCATTCTCCAGGGCCACTCTCACATCGCTACTGATAGCCTTTCTTCACTCCACCAAATCAGAAAGCAAACACTGTATCCAGAGCTTCATCGCCAGCATGTCCAAGGCCATATCCTGAAAATCATTATACAGCTTGTGCGCAATGCACCTACCCCAATTTATCTCTGCAAGGTTAAACCTCACGCTGGAATTGCGTGTAACGAATGCGCAGATGCTGTTGCCAAACACCAGGCTCAACACAACCTTCCCCTGCGTCAATCTTGAAGACAATCCTTTCCATGAAAAGTAAAGTCTACGCAGGCCACAGGCCGCGTGCATTAAGGAAAGGTCCCTTAACTAGCAAGCTAGCAAGGGCCTCACCAGAGGTCCCTCAAAACTACACTAGCTACAGCCTAGGAGAGGGAAGGAGACTGAACTAATGAGGATCGGGCGGGTTGTCGGCCATGCCCCGAGACGCCCGGACTCTCCTTCTCCTTGTATCCACCTCCACGCGCCCAGTGACCCCCCCCCCTGAAGCCTCCTGTAAGCAAAGAGCATGTCTGGTGTTAATGATAGTGGTTAATCTTTGCAGGGCATGGTAGCTCAATTTGAAAGCTAGGGATTTAGCTTTATGCTTGGTTAGGCCTAAATTGACAAGAGGTTTGATTGTGTACTCATTGTAAATGGTGCCAGCCACACCAATGAGGATGATGTGTAGAGTCACTTTGTTGTTCCTGTTTGGATTCCTTGAGCTGCGGGTTTTAAGTCTGGTTATAGTGTGAGCATGTTGAGTTGCTGCAGTTTCCAGAGTAACGGAGGGGTTGGTGTCTGGACAGAATTTCAGTTCAACAAGGTGGATGTCTCTGTCTTGAGGAGGGATTTGAGAAGGATCAAGGTGAGCTTGTCTGCCTGAGAGAGAGCGCACAAAGAGAGCATCAGGGCGGCTTTGGTGACGGGCAAAGGAGCCAGTACCATTAGGGAAAACCCAGTCTGGAATAGCTCGCGGGATAGTTTCAGGGACTTGTATGCTCTGATCCAGGAGTCTCTCATTACGGAAGGCATCCATACCAATAAGGGATGAGCCAAACCTGCCTTTACTAAGGGCTTTTACACAGAGGGTAAGGCCCTCATGGTGCCTGTTGGTATGCATACCACTCATTGTCGTGTTTGAACATCTGAGGACAATATGATTAATACTGTCCTTGTCGTCACAGAGCGGACACCTTTCAGATGTGGAA
Source organism: Dunaliella primolecta (assembly GCA_914767535.2). Classification (NCBI taxonomy): domain Eukaryota; kingdom Viridiplantae; phylum Chlorophyta; class Chlorophyceae; order Chlamydomonadales; family Dunaliellaceae; genus Dunaliella; species Dunaliella primolecta. Next base: position 9,394,530 of record OU611757.1, read on the forward strand.
GATTTGTTGAATCTGTTGACATGTTTTTGTGTGTAGATTGTCCCTGTGCGGTATTTGATTACGTTTACCTGTTGTTTGAGGGTAATCTTTGGATTTTTCCAGAAGGAGTTGCTGGTCTCTTTGTTAACAAGTTGACAGTTCGGGTTGTGAGCTTGAATGTTGGCAGAACGCCCCAACTCACCTGCCTCAAAGTTTAGACATTTTTCCAATCTTCATGATGCTCTGAAAATGCACATGCATTTAAAACACAGACTTGAAAATGCTAACACAGAGACAGGATACTACTCTTATTACCAAAACCTCCTTCCTTACAATCCATAAGAAGGTTAGCAATGCCTTCTGGACCATGCCAAAACTTCCTTTTAAATGAAACGAAACGTTTTCAACCACCGCACAGGTACCCTCTTCAATCAAAAGCATGCAGTCAAAGCACACGGTGCGCTTCAAAATGTCCACCAGCATACAAAGTCCCCTCTGTGGGGAGCCAGACAGTGCCCTTCACATTCTTTCAGGATGTAGACATTCCACCATGTCAAATATGGTAACCGAGCGCCACAATATTGCTAGCATAATCCTCCTTAAAGGTGGCAGCAAAGGCCCTCTTGGGGCAGGCCTTGTCTCCATAGACATTGGCAGCGCAGATCGTCTTGCTTTACAGAACCTGCAGATCCCTGAACACTCAACGAATAGAACCCTTCCCAAATACATTTTCCCTCGACGTTTCCCTGACAAACAAAGGCTCACTTCTAGTCGCCCTGATGCCATTTTAGTCATTCCAATGAAAAGAGTGCCAAGGACCAGTTCCTGGTATCCATTGAGAAGTAGAGGGGGGCGCAGGGGGAACAGGGAGCACTCAGCGCCAGCCGCAGCCACTCCACCTACTTCCAAGGCCCACCATCCTAGTCAGCTCCTTCTAGAACAGAGGCACGTCCATCTCGTGGAGGTCAAATACTGTGAAGATACCAGGCCTAAGAAATAGCTGGAGGCCTCCAAGCAACAGCACCACAACCTCTGTTCTGGAAGCGATCTTTCAAGGGCCTCAGCTCAAGTCACCCTCCAAACCATTCTGTTAGGTGTGGGAGAGGTCATCTACACCCCCCACACTCTGGAGCCTCTTAAGAAAGAGCTTGGCCTTGACACTCATACAGCCACCAGGCTTGCTCTGAAGCTTCATGCCCATTCCGTCCAGTACGCTTTAAACTGTCTAGCACCAGACGCGCTCTTGAGGAGACTTCTCTCAACTCTTGTCACAAAGGTCAGGCACGGGCTACTGCTAGTAACCCTCCTGATCCCCATTAACTTCTTTCTTTTGTTTCTCTTGGTGAAGGGGATACACGGTGTCTCGGCCCTAGGTATCCTCTTTTCCTTAAATGATGTGGGGAGTGCTTACACAGCCTGCATAGTTTTTCTTTTCTTTAATTTCTCGCAGAAGCAAACGAATGAGACTTATCGTAATATTCCCAAACGCGTGGATATTTTTTGTGCAGTTCAACTCCAAGTTGGAGCAGTTGAGCAGGCCGAGTAGCTAAACTACCTGGCTGAAGGTCAAACCCCTTTGTAACCATTGTAACCCTAAGGTCCCTGGCTGAGCCTCTGTGTTGTGCTTGCATGCCTGACATCTGTTTGTCCGAACTCTGCCTGAGTGTAGACCAGGTCAGTCCGTGGTGTTGCCTTTCTTATCAACTGCTCTCATGGGTTGCATGGTAACCTACTCATCAACGGTGCCCAAGTTTGTGCCTGTGTTCTATGTCAGTAGCCAGCTGGGAGTCGAAGGTTAAAGGTTTCTTTGTGCGAGCGCATGGCAGGCTTAGTTATGGACTGGGTTTTTGTAGAGATGAGGCTGCATGCTGTATGTTTGCATTCCTGGATATCAGCTGGCCCTTGTCCTGTTTAAGTGTAGGCCATGTGCTGCTTGCTGCTTGTATTCCTTTCAGACCTCAAAAATCAATTAATCGGCAGAATTAATCAATTAATCGGCAATTCGGAATTAAGCAATTAATCGGCAATTAAATCAATTAATCGGCAGAAAAATCAATTAATCGGCAGATAAATCAATTAATAGGCAGAAAATGCAGCTCGTGCTATGCTTACATCTGCTTATAGGATTCGTCGTTTTGTACGTGAGCACACACTTGCAGATAGGCCGCATGCTTCCTTGTGGCTTGCAAAGACGTATGTTATTCCAGCTGGTATGTACGCGAGTCAGGTGTGGGGTACAGGTTTCATGCAGGCAGGCAAAGAGTTCTCTAGTGCTCTGCAAACTTTGCATCTGAATTTCTTGAAAGGTACCTTGGGTGTGAAGCGAACTACCACTAACTGGGCTGTTTTGAGAGAATGTGGGCATCAACCACTGCAGTACTATTGGTTTAGAGCTGCAGTTATGCTGTACAACAGCATGCTTGGTACAAATAGTAGTACTTTACGCCGTGTTATGCAAGCCGATTTGAAGTTACAACCTAAGGATGACAAGTGCTGGACAGCGCAGTTAATTCAAGCCTTCCAAGGTTTGCGTGGTTCTGAAATTTTTGAGCAGGCTGTGAGGTCAGGAGGTGCCATTTCCATGAATGATTTTAGTGCAGACTTGAGGTACAGATTGCAAGGAGTTTGGAGAGAAGCCGAGTCAGTGGATCCAAGGGAAAACAACAACAAACTAGCTACTTACCAAGCTTGGTTTGCTACTCCTTTTGCTTGCAACGCTCGCCAAACCTATGCACCCTTGCCTTGGTATCTTTTTTTGGATTTGCCTAAGCAAGTTATGCGTAATGTGAGCAGGTTCCGGCTTCGTGCTCATACTTTGAAAGTTGAATCGGCTGTTTGGCAGGATGATGGTACCTCTGTGTGTGACAGGTGTCCTTGCAACCAAACTCAAGATGAAGCACATGTCCTATTTAACTGTACTGATGAACACGTTTGTTCTCTGCGCCGCAAGTATCAAATGCTTTTTGAACCTTACTTCCAGGATATTGTTGAGATGCAACCTTTTTTACTGCATCAAGTGAGCTCTCAATTTGTTTATCAGTTCCTTCATCAGCGATACGCAAAGCTTTTCCTTTTTGTGTCTGAGCTTATGGATCTATTTTTGGCTGGCAGAGACCAGCCACAAGCCGATCAGCCAAACGACCTGGCTGAAGGTCACCCCCCATTGTAACCATTGTTTCAGACCTCAATAACTTGCTTGTTGCGTTACTCAGAAACCGCACATTGAGACCTCAACTTGCTTGTTGGATGGCTCTGAAATTGCAGTTGTCTTTCTTCTGTAGATGAACCTCCGTCCTCTTATTGTGCTCTAGTTGGACCAAGCTTTTTCACATGGATATTCTGTTGGCTGGCGAGGACCAGTCACAGGCCGATCAGCCAAACAGTCTGGCTGAAGGTCCCCCCGTGTAAATCTAAATCTAAAACCCCTTTGTAACCATTGTAACCCTTGGACCTGCATTTGAGTGACGCCATAACTTCAATGGTTGTTTCACATTGTGGCATGGGTGCCAGATTGCAACCTGTTTGTCAGACTTGGTTTCAATTGATGCTGGTAGAGCGTGTGTCTCCAACAACTGATCAGCCAAAGTCTCGGGCTGCAGGCCAACCTGTAAACCCATTGTTAACCAGGGCAATGCCTTACGGCCGCAGGCCGAGAAAAGAAGGGAGGGGCAAAGGAGAAGATAGAGGACAGCAAATATGTAGGCATTAGAAAAGAGGAAAGATTTATGTAAGCAGTCACCAATAAAGGGACATCAATAAAGGGACGCCACATCAATAAAGGGACAGGGGGCACCTTGGCAGGCAAATAAAACACACAGATACCTGGTAGCAGCTCCTCCTTCATTCAGGGAGCGGAGGCAATGTACCATGAATGTACTGTAACCTGGACCACAAATATGAGAGCGAAAGAGGGGCTAGAGATGATGGAAGCCCAAAGGAGTCGGCAAGACCAAAGAAAGGAAGGAAAAGGCTACGCCACCCAAAAGGCTGTGTGCTTTAAAGGAAAGCAGCTTGTTTACCTAGCAAGCTAGCTAGGCTCTCAAATACAAGACTAAAAATACAAGAAGTGGAACGGTTAGAGGCTAAGCGAGACACTCAGGTCAATATGCCTGCTGCATGCTCCCTTCATTATGCGGGAAGTATCGTACATCTTCCTTTCTGCCTACACCATCATGGCATGATGTCATAAAAGGACATTCATCCACACAAACGAAATCCATTCATCAATTGGTTGAGAATGATGCAGGGCATCCACGAGAGCTTGAACAGCATGATTTCACCAAGGGGAGGGGTACATGAGTTTCAAACTCGAAAAACAAAAAGAGCAATACAGGAAGTAGAAGTTGAGTGAGCCGCCTGTATGCTTATTGAGGAAGCCTTTAGAAGAAAAATTTTGCAAGAATCTGGAAAGCAGTAACATACATCGCAAATTTCCAGACGAACATCAAAGATCAACCATTTTTACATGCTTAGTGACTTCCCTCCACGACAAAGGGAAACCACCAGTATTGTTAAGCGAGCAAGCAGCTGGAGTGCTAATGCTTATTTCTTTCTATGAGTAGCTAGCAAACTTTCACCTATCACCCAGCAACAGGATAGCCTTTTTAATTTCTTTACCCAGCACGTTGGTTGCCTTCATTCATTTGGTGTAATACATTAATCACCCCTCTTATGCGCAAGGGGAGACCCCTGCCATGCTTGTATCAGGCAGAAATGCAGCTTGCGCAAACGCCTCTATGCACACATGCCGCCTAATGCCCAAAATCATTCTTCATCTGTGTAAATGTTGCGGCACAGCCGGCAACTGACAGGGTGAGAGATAGCGCACAACCAGCAAAGCAAATAACACGCTCAGCTCTGGGGAGCCTCAGCAGCTTGAGCGCCAAGGAGCAGGGTAGCAGCAGCATGGCTGTGACAGCGCCTGTTGCTCCCATCAATGCCATGACAACTGCAGCAAACCACGTTTAAAATTATTTGAGCGGATTGGTCAAGGTGCTCAATCACATTGCAATCATTTGTGCGGATTGGTCAGGTGATTGACAAACAGCATGAAGACTAATATCTGGGATGTTTGTATTTGAAATGCAGCTGCTGGTCCAGGCAAGCATGAAGGCCTCCTACACTTTTATGAGAAGCAAACAAATCTCATGCCTCCTGCTCCAATGAGAAGCAGACAAGCCCTTCCTTTACCAAAGAATGATCTGTTTTTGTCAATTCTCCCGAGTCTTCCTAGAAAATTGCAAAGGAGCCAACATGTTTGAAAGTTCTTTTTTATTTGCACACTTTTCAATCAAACAGAAATCATTGTAGTGCCAAACTACAGAGGACCAACTGCATATATATGCAGAGACGATTCCCTACTAGACTACAACACCCTTGGGGACACTCACCTGGCAGGCACGTGAAGACGGAGCTGAGACCCCAGTACAGGAACATGAAAGAGAGGGACGTGCAAGCCTAAGAAGGAGTAAAAGCACAGTTGTAGTGAAGACGGAGCTGAGACCCCACAGTACAGGAACATGAAGGAGAGGGACGTGCAGGCCTAAGAAGGAGTAAAAGCACAGATGTAATAAGTGAGGAGGGAAAACATGGAGCTGCTACACATTTATGGTACACAGACTGAGCACATATAGATAAACAGCTGGAGCTGGAAATAGGTTGCTACGCAGGTATTTTGGTAGGCAGCTCTGCAGGTTGCTTGCAAATAGGTACAATTTGGGCCACCTCAAGCGCCCAAGTGTGCCTGCAAAAGAGCATTAGAATATTATTTATAGCTATCAGAATGAGCATCCAAATGCCACTTGCTGTGGGAACCACAACACCTAGCTTCAAAGTGTGAAGCTCAACTTTACAATCAGACTTATATCAGTGCACGCCAAGTATGCCACAAATATGTCCTTGTCAGCTTAAGCAATGCTTCAAAAATGAAAGCAACAGCAGACTGGCAGGCTCTTTCACACCCACCCAAATTGACCGCTTAATCAAGGCCCGCTTCTTTGTAGTGATGTCTGCGGTAGGCTGCCTGGGCACCAATGGGCAAGTTCTGGATCGTGTGTGTGTGTGTGTGTGTGTGTGTGTGTGTGTGTGTGTGTGTGTGTGTGTCTGTGTGTGTGTGTGTGTGTCTGTGTGTGTTTTAGTGTGCGTATGAGTGTATGTGTGGATAAATGTGCATGTGTGCGCGCGCTCATGCACATGACCACATGTGGAATGACAGCTACGATGTATCTCAGCAAGGTAAGAAAGCAAACAAGCAGCGTGAGGCAATAGAGGCAAGTATGAAAGAACAAGGAGGCAAATTTGATGCAAGCAAAGGCCAAGCGAGCTCCCCGAGGATTAGACAAATGCACCTTGCAGGTGAGGCAGTCACTTGCAAAACCAAACAAAAACCAAATGAGCCGTCCTTAAAACAGAAAAATGATGACTTTGAAGTTGCCTTTGATGAGCCACAGATTAAGACCAGTATGCTCTCAGGCACTTTGCAAACGCTCGTCCATCTTCCTATCTAAATAAAATGCTATCGTTGCCGAGGATGATTATGCTGTATTGTATGAGCCACAGACCTGGCACCTCAGCCCACCTTGGAAACCCGCGCTCATCTTCTCTGTACACAACCATCCTGTGATCTTCTTCTGATGCTTGATCTCCAGCTGTGGCTTGCTGAGCAGGATCTGTTGGGTCCAACCCTGAGCCTTTCAGCCAGCTTTGCACGCCTGCTTCAGTGCTCTGCTGCTGTGGCTGTGGATCTGTACCCTGGACATCCCCACTACCCGTCCCTGCAACCTGAATCGTAGCATCTTCACGTGCCTTACCAATACGCAGTGCTTCTGCGCTCTGCTGCTGTGGCTGCGGCTCTGTACTTTGGACATCCCCAAATCCCTTCTTTTCTTCCTCACAAGGAGCGTCCTCCATTGGCTTGCCAGCATTCTGATGTTTAGAGATTTGAGGTGTTTCTGCATCCGAGCCATGCACGCCCTCCTGCTCCTGCTGGTTTTTCTGTTGCTGCTGCTGCTGCTGCTGCTGCTGCTGCTGTTTAAGACCTGCCATGCTTGCTCTGCTGCGCTGTTGTTGCTGCACCTGCTCATTTGCTGGCATTTTTCCTTGCTCCACAACAATCCATGGAGTAGGTGTGCCTGCTGCGTGAGAGCAAAAAGTGTGCAGAGTATCCTGTGGACACCCCCTAAGCAAGGTCAATGGCAGTAAGCTGGACGTCCTGGCCAGAGCAAGTTCAATGCTTTGGACGCAATGCAATGGCTTACAGTGTTATGGTGGCGCCCAGCACAACTGCTGCACAGCAAAGAATACGGCCAACGTGCAACAGTTCATGCCACACCTTGAAGCATAGAAAGCCTTGGGGCATGCGTAGGCTGGAGATCCTCCTCCAGCGGGCGAGGGCGGGCAGGCAGCAGGGGCTCAGTTAGCTCACTTGAGCCCTTGAATTTTTTATGCGTGATGCCTGCATCCCGAGCCTGCGGAGCATGACAGCAGAGGTAGGCCTAGCAATCTCACACACATTTGCAGGGGCTCCGCTGGTTCATTTGGACTCTTAAATTTCTCATGCATGATGCCTGCCTGCATCACGGGCCTGGCCTGCGCAGCATGACAGCAGTGGCAAGTCTGCGCAACGCGAGGGCAGAGGCAGGCTTTCCAGATCTTTCGCACGCTTTTGTTGTGACCAATGGCAGGGTGCCCTGCTCTTGCTCAGCAGGCAGCTTTTGCTGTCTGTGCCTCGTCTAAGTACACAGCAGAGTGAAGTTCAGTGCACTGCACACCTCAAATGCACCACATGGGTTGCACTACACACCTCAAATGCACAACACTGCATGGTTTGACGACACCAGCGCATCCTTTCCTTAACGCACGCAGCCTTTTGGCTAGCGCAGACTTTTCTTGTCTTCTCTTTTCTTTCTTTTCATCAGCGCATGCCTCAATTGCAATGACTTCAATGCACCGCTGCATGCTATAATTACACCAGCGCATGCCTCATATGCAATGACTTCAATGCACCGCTGCATGCTACGATTACACCAGCGCATGCCTCAATTGTAGCCACCAATGCACGCTTGGAGCACACCACAGCACACCTCAAATGCACCACCGCATGCCATAATTGCACATTCCTTCAATGTGTCACTGCATGCTTTGAGTACACCACAGCACGCCTCAAATGCACCACCGCCATAAGTGCACAATCGCATTCCTTCAATGTGTCACTGCACGCTTTGAGTACACCATTGCGCGCCTCAAATGCACCACCGCCTGCTTTGAGTGCACCACATGCCTTGAGTATAAAGCATAGGGTCAAGAGACCAGTCCAGGAACCTCAATCCTGCGCCTCACTTTGCATTGAGAAGAGCATTACTTCAAGCATTGAACTGCTTGCAACGGCACAAGTTCGTACACAGTTCATGCCACCTTGACAAGGGGCAAGGCGATAGCTTGTTTCAAACGTCAGGTTGTTTCAACACACTACTAAAGCTGCAGATAAGCAAAAGACGCCTGGAGTCACTGCTTAGATCAAGATAGCTGGCAACTCATAAGGTATTGGACAAGGAAGCTACACACAGAAACGGATCAGAAGTCCTTACAATTTGCACATTGTTTTGCAGTGCACAATGTTTAGTAGTGTCAGGCGACATCGCCTGGCACAGATCAATGGAAGCTGTGCAAACCCCAAAGAGTATTGCCTATACAGGAGCAACACAAATGCCATCACAACAACGCATGTGGAGATATAGGCGTGTATGTGTGTTGTGTCTGTGTGTGTACCCTTCAGATTCCAAACCTTTGAGCGTTGCTGAACATACAGAGCGACCCTGTTTTGGCAGCACACTGCATCCATCTGCACGTATACAACACATCCGCACACAACAAACACCTCAACAAACAGCAATAATCCGCTTTGTCGTCCCACCTCTGCAAGGCTCTCGCCCTTGTCCCTGCTTGATGCATCCCGCTTTGCTGGGCCCGCCACAGCACAGTCGTCCTCCTCCGCCACCTCTTTGCGATGACGGCTGATCGCCACCTTCCTGAAACGCAAGTGGCAAGTGGCATCAGGATGTCACTCTTGGGGAGCGCCTGCTGCATTTTTTGATAGCTGCTTTCTGTAATAGCCGGGGAGCTCTTGCATGATTCAAATGGCCTAGTTTGCATTGTCTCTTTCCCTTCTTTACGCACAACCAAAGGCTCACACTGAGCTATTTGTGTTGGCGTTGATGCCGGTCCATAACTTGATTCCTCTCAGCACATAAAAGCACAAAACCTCTGTACTCAAAAGCTTAATTCTTCCACGTTATGGTGTGTTGTTTTTGCAAGGGCGCCCACAGCAGCTTACAGGCAATTGGAATAGAGGCAAGTACAGCTTGGCACATGAATCATGTGACATGATATGTCCAAACTGCACAAAACATTTTTTTTCTGTGTGCGCCAGCTCTGCAAATGCCTATGCCTATGCCTACCTCTGCATACACCTGTCAAAGCATGAGCATGGGCAAGCAGTTTCAATCCGGGCTGATACAGTGTTTGAAGCATATGTGTGTAACAGGCATGAGTTGAAGTTATGCTATTTTCAAGGCTATGAGGGGATGTGCCAGCTGCAAGGTACAACATGTGCTTGCTTTAAGCTTCCATCCATGAATTCAATGATCATCTCCTGCCCATCCTCCCACTTGAAGTATTGTGTCTGAACCAGCTTGGTTACCCATTTTTGGGTTAAAAGGTAATGAACAAGAATGAAGGTAACGAACAAGAAAACACAGAAAATGCACACTCCTTTTTGAAGCCTTTAACTCATACACAACAAAAAACGGACACCAACCTCGTCAACTTGTAAGGTGGGCACCTGCTAGTGCCTCCTAGTGTGTGCCCATAAGTGGTAGGCTTGAATAGCCGTGGCAGGCAGGCTTCCAGAAGCAGCTGCGTGGGCGGAATTATCGTCAGAATTGTCGTCAGAATTTTTGTCAAGCTGATACAAAGCAGGCAGCTTTTAGCACTTGCACCCAGAAACTGTTAACAATGCTATGCTTAATAGGCCACTGATGATCATCACAAGAACATCTCTGGAGGTAGCTGAGACCTCGGCTCTCAGAAGTGCATTGCTCACTGCAATCCTTCAGCCCATGTTCAAGCTTTCCTTGTGCGATGCACCTTTTTCCATCCACTCTGTCAGCCAACAGAAGCAGCAGGGTCCCACGATCTCATACCTGTGTGCATACGTTGATCTGCACAGCATCCATCACATATATGCCTGTGAACACGCCAACATTGATGGCCTTACTCCACCCATCCGGAGCCAGGCTGTCAGAGATGGGCTGGTTAAGCTTCAAATGCCCCCCTAGTGTCCCATACCTGCACACCAGCGATCATAGGGGCAGGTCATTGGTTCAGTCGCACTATGATGCATGCTTGGAAGCCATCATCCCAGGGTTGCTTGGTCTGGGCCTTTCGTGCGCAAGAGAATTATACCAAGAACAGACATCTGTCCCTGCTCCCCATTCATCCAGCCTTGTCCTTAAGGCCTGCAACTCCCAGATTTGCATGGGACTGTGCATTTAATGATGAGAGCACGAACCAGCATAACGCTCAACTTATCACCAACGAAGGTCAAACAGCAGCCTGCACCAGTCAAAAGCACTCACCCAATGGTTGCCACAGCTGATGCCACCAGCAGCAACAGGAAAGAAGCAACCAGGGCACTGTAAGCAAACATCTTTCTTTGGCCTGCCATGCCTTCTATGAATCGGCCCCAATTTGCTTGGCCCCTGCAAGCATGATGGGAAGGAAACGTGGTCAGAGCATTTGGAATGTTGTACCAGCTTCAGATGGTGATGCGCAACACCATGCCCCTATTGTTCCAAACCAGTGTACACACAAATGACACGGGAATCAGCTATAATTGACTGAGATGCTTAGTGAGAAAGCCAATACAATTGAGCAACAATTGCAACTCTACACTTTTATATGCCCCTTTTTCCAGAGCATCAATGCCATTGAATTGTGTGGAGGCCATAGCCCCTGTGAACAATAAAATGCTGTGCCTGTTGACTAACTTTGGAAAAAGACTTCAGTGCATTTGATCCTTCTCCAAGCACAGCAGTATCAGCCCCAAACGTTGGCAAGGAAAGTTGGCAGACAAAGATTGCAGCATGGATCATGGGCAGATGCCTTACCCAAAGACAAAGAGGAGGTCCAGGATGCCTATCAGTTTGTCAGTGGGGGTACTGGGTGCAATGACGTGTGTCTCAGGCCCCTGCAGTTTCAGTTAATAGTATCTTATGAATTCAAGTTGAGATTATCACAATTCCACTCCCCCCCCCCATCTCTGTGAATGTCAGTCCACATCACTTGGCATAGGCATTTGCTGCAACACAGTGCAGTCTTACAGTCATGATTGCCTGGAAGCTCCTGAAAATACACATTAACACACATGCACAACTCATCTGTATCTATCAAAGACTGATGCTAAGTATGTAAATTATTAAAACAAGGGGAGTCCCCTTTACCTCGCACGGCTCTGCTGCCATGAGCTTGATGCAAAGGGCTGCCATCGCTGAAGCCATTGAGCCACTTCCCACAATGCTCAGCCACCCAATCTGCAATGAAACCAAGTAGGCAAAGTATGGTACAGTTTGTAATCTGGTCCCTGAACGCAACCCAGCAAAAAGGCATCATGCGCAAAAGAATTTCAGTCATGAGGTTTCAAGGGCAGAGCCTCAGAACGACCAAAATAAAGCAATCATAAGGGCCAGAGTGTGATGTCTCTGTCACAAAGATTGCTTTTCTGTCACGGCATGATGGTCTCCCCACTCCTTCAGAAGTCATCCACAGTCAATAGGTTGTCCAACTAAATCCATTTCCCTCAATACTTATCACATCCCCTTACCCATCTCCTGCCTGAGCGCGCTGCATGCCCTGCGCGTTCCACAAGTGCCTCAAAAGTTCAGGAAGGAACTGGGCAGTCAAAACTGGCCACGCCATTTATTGCTGCGCCAAAGGGACAAGCTGGAGCGCTGTTGCATGCTTTTCCCGCCTTCTAGCCCCTGCTCTCACCCATGCATAAAATTTGAGACTCAAGGAATTGCTCCAGAAGCCTTCGCTTTAACTCTGTTGATGATATACGATGCTCACACTCACTCATTAAAGCAAAGCTGTGTCAAAATAATGAAACGCCACCATCCTCTTGGGTTCCAGGTCACTGTTGACAATCTCTCATAGTTACATGCCTGTCTGTGGCTAACATCAGCTCCTAGCAACTCATAGCGACTCACCTCTCCAAGCTTCTCAGCCAGAGCTGTTGGAGCAAGCAGCAGCACCACAATGAACCCAGCTTTGGCATTTGAGTCCGGGTTGTCGTCGGACCCCAGCACCTGCGCCAGCGTGTCTAGGCGTACCAATCCTGACCAGTTTTCTTTCATCAGCAGGGGGTAGTTCAAGCTGTTGCATGCGAGAGCATTTCAATCCGACATCGTGCCCTCGTAGGCACGGCAGTATAATGTCACACAGACAAGAGCAGTTAGGCAAGGATTGAAAACTTGCAGGTACGGTAGACAAGGTCCAGAACACCTTGCAAGGCCAGTAGCACATGCCACCTATCAAGTAGGGTTTACTCCTGAACCCAGCTGAGTGCGCTGGCCTGTTCCTTGGTTCATGGATCTGCTGGCTGAGATCACGCCTCTGATATGCCCTTTCGCCATGCTAGTATGAACATTAGCAACCGGACAAGAGTGTGCCTTTTCTTTTTCCTGGAAGATGCGGGATGGGTCCATTGAAAAAAAATGACAAACCTTTCCACCATACCTCGCCACCGCACGCGCCCTCCTCAGAAGGCAGTCCCAGGTTTGCTTTCTTTGGATTGAAAGAAGAGCTGAGGCACAGCATCAGAGCAATCACTGTTGGCCTGGCAACTATTGCACAGAATAAACTGCTGTGTATTTTCCTCCTCCCGTCCTCCTTTTTCACATCCTCTTCAGCCATCTGCCACCTCCAGGTTGCTCATACTGATTCAGGCTATGACATGCCACAGGGGAAAGGCTGGCCAATCGGCATTATTATCCTGATTTCACATCAAAATTCTCGCACCTGCATGAGGGCACCTTGGCAGACGAGGTGGAAAGCGATGGGCGCCGCAAACGCTGAGATGTAAACCGGTGCAATCATCGTTGCCCCAAGTGCTTTGAAAGTGCGTGCCAGCTCATGCAGTGTGCTGATCCAGGGAAACTGCGCAAAGAGCCTTGCGAGGAGGAGGCCTGAGTATGCCTGCATGGTCAAATATGAGCCGGTAACGTAAGTGTATCCGCTCGAAAAGAGTACGCCTTACGTAGCATTGATTGTAACGATCAATGAGAAGGGAAGCTTGCCCTTGTGTTGTGCATTGTGCCCTTGTGTTTTGCATTGTGCACAATTTCTCAAAAGTTTCCCTAGCAGCTGTGTCCACTTCGGTCAAACGTTTTGACCAATCCTGTTTATAGGAAAATTCACCCATAGCGTCTTGAGAAGGTTTGTGTAGGCAGCAAAGAAAGGCTCTATCTCATTGTAGTTGAACATGGTCTCCACGCAGGTATCCAACTTGTTCAAGCTAAGCTGAAAAGTGTGACTATGCGTTACTCGTGTGTGTCAGGATGCATTCTACTCACAGATGTGAGGGCAAAAAGGAGCAGGAAGGTCACAGACGGGAGCCATCCAAGCCGTTGGAAATCGGAAGGGCTCACAAGAACTGCGTACAAAGATACAAGGAGGATGTGGCCCTCTGTGAAACTCTCTCCCTTGCATGGCTCTTGACAGCATCCACACGTATGCATTGCGCAGGCGTTTTGCCCAGCACCGGCACCTCCGGAAAAAGGGATGGGGAGGATTCCTTATTACATTAAATAGGCAGGTACAATCCAGCCAATGCACGCGAGCGTGAGGCATCTTTGATCCGGATCCCTGGTGAGGTTGTTGCCTGATAGAGACATCCTTTCAATCCTTCTGTGTCATGCAAAACATCCGTCACCCTTCCATTCACTTCATGAGCATGTCCTTGCTGCTCTCAAAACAAAACACACGCCACTGAGCTAGAAGCAGGGTAGCGCCTTGTTCAACTGCGCTTCATGCATGCTTTGGAAATTTTTGACAGCCTGTGCTTCCAAAAGACCAGCAAAATCAAACATCTGAAACCCTTCTTGTCACGCTTCACGTTCTCCATCCCCCCCCGAAACCTATGATAACCGAAAAAGACAATTACCTCCTACACCCATGCAAGAGGAGAGGACGATGACTGACATGGATTTCCAGTCCACCGCTTCGACATCACTGTTCGGTGGAGGTGCTGCAAGCATTCTGCCAGACTGAGTGAAGAACACTTGCAAATTATAAACCACGATGATAACGTATTCAGAGGACCAAAAAATTGATTTAGCCGTGATCATCCGGTGGTTACGAGAGTGCAGACATGCCATCACCTACCCAGATTTTCCTCCGAAGCCAATGCATGTCGAGCAAGGAATGCTTCCAGTACATCTGAGAAGTAAACGAAGCTCAACAGGCAACAAGGGGGAGTAAATCTGTGCTTATTTCCTTTTGCATTTGAATTGCTGCTCTTGCCAAAAGTTTTGGTGTCAGTCTTGGGAAGGAAATTATCCACAGGCAGGGAAGTGGTTCCGTTAAAAGGAAGCGAAAAGACATGTCGGCTAGTAACCTTCTGATCCCCGTGGACTGTTTTCTTTTGTTTCTCTTGGTGAAGGGTATTCACGGAGCCTCGGCCCAAGGTATCCTCTTTCCCTTGATTGGGGATTGATGTGGGGAGTATTTTCACTGCATGCATAGTCTCTCTTTTCTGGCTCAAAGAGCTGTGAGCACAAGCTCCCTCAAATTCAATCCTTGAGCATACTCTACTCGACCAATTAATAAATTATTAAGGTACCTGTTAAGGTACCGGTTAAGGTACCAGAAACATATCATCTCCAGCATGAAGACTGAACGCCACAATGTTGTTGGAAGAATGATCATCAAAGCTCTTAGCATACTTAGTAAGCCCTTGGGAGCAGGTTTGGTTAACATGGACATAGGGAGTGGTGATGAGTTGGCCCAGCACAACCTTCAAATCCCTGCACATGCATCAAACAGAATTATACCCCCTTTCCTCTTTCCAAGTAAATTTTCTAAGAGATCTAGACTCACCTCCAGCCGTCCTGATGCTATACTGATTGCTCCCTATAAAGACAAACCCACTCCTTCTTCTCCTTCTACCTCCTGCTCACACCATCATGCGTTACGCAGTAGACACAACCCTACACTGAGGACCACAACAGCTAACCGCGTGAGGCAACCCCACCAACTGAGTGTAAACCAGCGGCAGGTGCACTTGACTGAAATCAAGTACTGTGAAGACACGAGGCCTGGACAGCAGTTGGAGGCGGCACAGCGGCAGCATGCAGACCTCTGCAAACTCATTAATGCTGAAGTTGTGATGTGCTTTCTCTTTTATGGCGTTTCTTGTTGCTTCACTTGATAGCTGAGCAGTCAAACCTCATGGCTGAAGGTTTAAGATTATGTAACCTTATGCAACCTAAAGTTGTGACTCTCCACACCATCCTTTTGGGTGTTGGTGGGACCTGCTACACTGAGCACACCCTTAGCCAATTCAAACAACTGGGACTTGATCGCCAACGCGCCAATAAACTTGCTCACAAACTTCATGCCTGTTCTGTCACGTATGCCAACAAGCTTGTTACCACTAGGCGTGCTATTGAAAACAAGAATACTTCTCGCAGCCAGGTTATGGAGCCGGGTGCTACCAATAACCCTCCAGATCCCCATTAGGATATTCTTTTTGTAGCTTCGTGGTGGAGGGGACTCACGGCTCTTTTGAGCCAATGTGTGTCCTTTTCCTTAATTGATGTAGGGAGAGTTTCCTCTGCCTACGTAGTTTTTCTTTTCTTTCTCGCAGCCAGGTTATGGAGCCGGGTGCTCCAATAACCCTCCAGATCCCCATTAGGGTCTTCTTTTTGTAGCTCCGTGGTGGAGGGGATTCAAGGCTCTTCTGAGCCAATGTGTCTCCTTTTCCTCAATTGATGTAGGGAGAGTTTCCTCTGCCTACAAAGTTATTCTTTTCTAGAAAAGAAAAATATATCTTTTTTTTTCTACTGGTAGTGCCTTAACATGCTTGTGCTATTACAAACACCAGACCGCAACAAACAAGATGTTGTCACCTCTTCTTTTTAGTCCAAGTTTGGTGAGTTGAGCATTTTTTGGCCAGGTCTGGTTACAGGCCTCAGTGTTTCCGCTCAGCTGCCCTTGTAGGCGAATATAGCGATGTAACGATACCTTAACACCCTGCATTCTCTGCAACTACCGGGGATTTGAAAAACGAAAGCCTTGCACTGGCTCCAGATTCTTGCTGTGCCCACAGCTTGCACGTCTTGTAGTGGGATAAGGATTCAAGTTCAGCCCCTGCCTCCTCAAGCACCCAATGCATACACATCCGTTCACCCCACAGTCCAGAGCGCATGAAGCAGTGGTAGCAGCAAAGCAAGGGATACTTCCTCATTTTGATTACACCATTTTCCGGTGATGAAATAGGAATACATCACCTCACAGGATTCAGGACAGTAGGTCATGACAGCGACCTACTGTAAAAAAGTCTTTTTGAAGACGATGGAGAAAGCAAACGCAGCAGGACGGTACCCACTTCCTACATCAAGCAGGTGCAGGATAAACAGCATGTTATTGTCAAATGTACTCACCACCATTTTCTTCGGCTCAAGTATGCTTCCTTATTCTCTGGCCCTCACCTCCCCCTCATCTACCCTTCTCCTCAGATGACTCCTTAATTGCCTGACATTCACCAGGTAAAGCCGTTTGATATGTTTTCTTTCATGAAACAGGAAAACATTAAACTTAAAAGAAAGAAAGAAGAAAAAGTTACGCTTGCCAAGTCTGGCCGCGTGCATTAAGGAAAGGTCATCTGTCCTGAATCTGTCAAGGAAAAAAAGGAACGTCAAGTGCTAAGGTACCATGAATTTCCTCCATCAGATAACTAGGAAAGAGAGGACAACAGTGAGTAGGCTTTGAGTTCGAGCAACCTCCCCTAGTTATCCAACACAACTGAATCACGATAGAACACCCCTTCTCACAAGTCGTCATAAGAGATCTGGGTTCTCTTCATGGTTATCTCCTCGTAATCAGGATCGCTGTACTTCCCGATCCTGGCTTGCAAATGCCAGGGGATTGTGAGCTGTGCCTTCGACACTGCTGACCTATATGCCTCTGTTTCTTCCTCCGCATCCGGGAATTCAGGGTTACTTGGCCGCAATCCATCGTCCAAGTGCTGTGGGTGGTGCCGCTGCTCCTGCCCCTGCTGCTGCTGCTGTTGCTGCCCCTGGGCATATTGCATCATCTCTGCCTTTGTATCCTGTGCAGGCAGCCCACCATGCTGCTGCTGCTGCTGGTAGCCCATCCCGCCAGATGACTGCAATGTTGGAGGGTGGATGGTATGAGCAGCAGGAACGTACTGATAGGGTCCTTGAGGCAGGAAATTCTGTGGCTGCTGCTGCTGCTGCTGCTGCTGCTGGAAATGTTGGTGCAGCTGGGGTTGATGGTGCCACACATGCTGCTGGCCTGCTGGCATCCCGGTTCCTGGCACCTGCTGCTGATAGACGTTCGGGTGTGCAACTGTGCCCACCCATGATTGTGGCTGCTGCGGGGAATGGGACGGTGGCAACATGTGGTGCGGGGATTGCTGGAAGGAGTGGAGTGCAGGGTGCTGGAGCGTATGTTGGTGCTGTAGGGGCATAGCAGGGGCCTGTTCTGGGGGAGCTGGGTGCGGATGGTGTAGTGGCAAGCTTGGAGGTAGCAGCATGACAGCATGGTGAGGTAGGGGTGGGGGCACAGCTGGTTGTTGTGCAGCAGTGGGCGGCTGAGGAGGATTGGGCAGAGGGTGAGGAAGAGGTGGTGGAGGTGGCTGGAGCAAGGAAGGAGGAGCAGGGGCCGGGAAGGCAGGCGCTTGTGAGGTTGAGCATTGGAGAGGGAGATGCAGCTGCAGAGGCTGGGGCTGGGGCTGAGGCTGGAGCTGCGGAGGCTGCGGCTGGGGCTGCAGAAGCTGGGGCTGGGGTGACATAGCGCTCTGGAGAGGGAGTTGCAGAGGCTGGGGCTGAGTGTGCAAGGGAAGGGGGAGGGGGGGCGCTTGAGTGAGCTGGATTTGGTGGTGCGATACAGGAGGGGCCTGAGGAAATTGTGGGGCCTGAGGGAATTGTGGGGCATGGAGCGGGGCCATGGAGTCACTTGGAGGCTCAGCCGGCGCTAAGGGCGAAGGCTGTGCAGGTAACGAGGATGGGGCTACATGAGGTAGTTCTGGTGGTTGTGGAAGGCTACCAGTAAGGACGTGCGGGGGTTGTGGAGGAGATGGGCCCAAAAAGGCAGCGAGTGGGGGCTGGAGGTTGAGCGGTACCTCAGTGGCTCTAGAAGCAGGCTGGAGCGAAGGCTGGCTGTCACCTTGAGGGGTGGGAGGTTCCCAGGCAGTGCCGAAACTGCTAGGGTCTGCGGTGAAAATGACGGTTTGCAGCAGTGTAGGGTGTGTGCATGCGTGAATGTGTATGTGTGTGTGATGACGCATGTTGCGGCGTTAACCAATTGAGTCGGGGCCAAAAGCTGGAAAGTCTGGCGCCAGGCGACAAGTAAAGATAACTGGGCCAGCTCATCTGAGCATAGTACAGGCAGCATCTCTCAACATGAGGGGTTGCAATATTGACTTGATGCCCTAGAATAGTGGGAAAAGCAAAGGATTTAGAGGTATCAACTGCATCACATTTTAAAGAAGGCTCCTGATCTGATAATGCTCCTTGGAAGAGCAATACCTGGCGGAAGCCTTAAAACCGGCTTAGTCTTGTCACCATGCCAAAGGAATTCAGAATGCTCTTATTTTTCTTGCACAACCACTGCACTCCTAATCAGCACACGACAATGATGCACTCATCAGCAAACTATGTTCAAAGCTCTAAAAGCTATTATTTTGGCTGCTGATTAAACGGGAAGGCGGAAGATGCAAAGCTCACTCTCTTAAATCCTTTCGCGGCTGCTCCCCTGTTCCCCTACTCAACTGCACATCTGAAAGCTTTGTCTGTGTTTGAGCTCAGATCTGACCACTTATGTATTTCTCATCTGCCAGGACCTAACATGAGGTTCTTCATTTTCACCAAGACCACCTCACCTTGTTGGAGTCCCTCCTCCACCGCCAACCTCTGCCGCTTGCTTACCCCGCCGCCCTCCTCCTGTGCTCCTACCCTCTTAGTTGCAGCCCCTGCCACCTCCATGCTACTTAACTCCCCCCCCCCTTGCCACAGACCTCTTTCCCTGCGCACATCCTGACCCTGCCAGCCCTCCCCAGCTGCTGCTGCTGCTGCTGCTGCTTCAACCTGCATCTCATGACTGCCATCAACACCACGACCCCCAGATTTGTCAAGTGGATCAGGGCCTGCGCCAGGCTCATGCACTTGCTCAAGCGCTCGTGCTTGCATCTGCCGCTCCACCAGCGCAGCCTGTCTTGCCATGGCCTGGTCCAGTGCATCCTTGTTGAGGCACACGCACACATTGCCGGGCACACGGACGATGCTGAGAATGCCGTGAGGGTCGGTGCCAAAAAGCGCCTGCACAGAAGCGTACTCCGCATGAGTTTGAGATGCTGAGCTTCATGGTCTGACGGGAATGTGAGCTCTGAAGTCGACAAAATCTGCACTTACTGAAAGGTGAAGCAGCCAAAACCAACTCAACCAATGAAAGACAGTCCAATGTCCAGTGCCATGTCCACTGTCCTCAGCGCCATGCATGTCAACTACAAAATTGCGAACATCTGCAGCCTCCAAAGCACACTCTGACCTCATTGCACAGGCCAAAGTAACCAAGCATGCTCGCATGGCCCACTGACACGCACAACAGCAGGTATTAGGGCTCTAAAACTTGAAAAGAAAGGGGAACCAATTCAGTACCTGGAGCCTAGAGCTGCCTTTCTGGCCCACTGAGGTCCTCTTTGTTTGGTTGTAGGCCTCAGGAGCCACAGCCAAGAAATGGTCCCCCACCTGCGGTGCCAAACAGGCATATTTTGGTGCACAAATCAGCTTTCTGCCTGCCTCCGGACTCAGCCTCCTAAGTGCACCACCGCTAACCATCTTGATGGAGAGCATCAACACACATGGCAGAGGCCACAGGCAACACACGCTGCTGATATGTTGTGCCTCTTGCCAGGCACCCCATGCACACAGGCGTCAACAAAGCACAACTTAAATCGCAGTGCCATGCATTTTATACCACAATTCTGGCTTAATTGCCCGCAAAATGTGGCCATGCCTGGTTATTCAACTAGGGCATGCATGGGAGCTCCAGACATAAAAGTGGAGCATAAAAATCATGCTGCACGGACGGCAGCGCGGGTCTCACCTGAGGTCCGAGTGCTGTGTGTGGGCCAAGCGGGCCCCTCCCTTTACACAATTGGCACAGGTACAGGACGGCACACCTGCAGCAGGTGTTTTAAATGCTGCCTTGAAGAGCCTCTGGGGGTGAGACAGCTTTGAAATGAGAACAACAGAGTGATCATAGTTATGCATGGGTGGATAAAGGTACTCACACACGCACGCGCACGCACGCGCACACACACACACACACACACACACACACACACACACACACGCATGCACGCACGCATGTGCACGCAACGCTCTCTTGCACAAGTTCAAGGGAATGGTTCACACTCATGAGCCGAGCAAACAAACTGCCTGGAAGCAGCTGTGGCTGTGCCACAGCATCTTGGCTTTCAAGGCCAAGAGAGGACCCTGGCAAACACAGGTGCCTCCTTTTCTGATCACCCTCACAAGCTGCCAGGCTGCTACAAGTTGGGCACTCGTGTTCCCCAGCCGCACCTGCGCAGCACGTCTTCTGGACCATCCCCTGGGTACAGTTGTTGGGTATGGGCACCAAGGAGCTCACTCTGGTGCTGCCTCTTGGAAGCTGGAGCCTGAAAAGCAGACAAGAGGTGTACCCCAGGTTAGCTGCCATGCCGCCACAGAAGTAAGCACATCAGGCTCCGTGCTTCGCCCATTAATGGCTGCATGCTTCACCCACAAATGGCTGCATGCTTCACCCATGAATGGATGCATGCTTCATCCATTGATCCTTGGTGCAGGGGAACTTAGAAGGCGTGACATCCATGCTCATCCATTGATCTTTTATGCATGGTAGCTGGGCAGGGTTCCAAATGAGTGTGAAGGCAACAATGAAGAGTACCAAATGATAGCGAAGGTAACAATGAGTTCATCTAAGGAAGCATGAGCTTCCAGGTCTATCATGGCCAATTCCTTGCCTGTCTGTGCTATGAAGCAATGCCCTGCATGTGCACCAGCAGCTTATGGTGTCGACTGTGACAAAGCTGAATGCGGCAACCTGGTGAGTGCAGCAGTTTCCTTTTGCTCCACCTATGTCTCTCCTTGTGCATATGTGTGTGGATCTTATCTAATGGAAAGCATTGTGGTTGTCAACAAAATGTCCCCTGCATCCTGCGCAGGCCAAGGCAGGGGCCCAGGTCTTTGCCAACCATTTGTTGTAAGGAACGGGCTTGCAGTTAGGCGCCTCAACTGAAGGTTTTCTTTCATCCGCAACCTGCAACAGGTTAGCTAGTCTAGCTTGCAGTCCACGCACCTTTGCAACCCCCCCTGCTGCGTTGGTGCCATGATGGAAGCTGGGCTTTTGGCCCTCAGCACCTGATCCGGACACAACCCCTGCCTCAGACCCAGCCTCTGATGGCCCTGCTTCTGCAGCTGCACCTGCTGCTGCCACCATGGTCTGCAGTGAAGGTGTGCTGATGCCAGTCTGCAGTACAAAAGCACCAACGCCAGGCTCCAGTGCAGGTGCGCTGACGCCTGGTTGTGCAGCAGGTGTGTTGGGGCCCGGCTGTGAGACAGAAGCACCCACACCTGGCACCAGCGCAGGTGCGCAGATGTCAGTTGTCAGTGCCGGTGCCAGTCCCACAGGAGCTCCAGCACCAAGCTCCGGGGTAGGCGCGCTGACGCCTGGCTGTACAGCAGATGCACTTTTGTCAGGCTGTGAGACAGGATCACCGACACCAGGCTCTTGTGCAGGTGCGCTGAGGCCTGGCTGGGCAGCAGTAGCAGCAGCTGCAGCAGCAAGTGGTTCTTCAGGCCCTGCTGCTTGATCCACACAAGGAGCTTCCTGAGGCTGCTGCTGTGCTGCCGGAGTGCCAGACACCAGCACTCCAGCACCAGGGAGCGCAGGTACGCTGGCGTCTTGACCTTGTGCAAGACCTTGTTCAGAAGCAGGTTGCTGTGGTGCTGGAGTATGGGCCACAAGCTCTCCTGCACCAGGGAACGCAGGCACGCTGGCATCTTGACCTTGTGCAGGAGCAGGCAGCTGCGATACCAGGGTGCTTTCAGCTATGAATTCAGGCTTGCTGCCATGGCCAGCGCCATGTAAGAATACGACAGGCTGTGGCGTGCTGCCAGGGTCAGTGCTTTGTAACAATGCAGCAGGCTGTAGCATGTTGCCAAGGCCGGTGCCCTGCAAGGACGCAGCGGACTGGGATGAAGCTGCTGCAATGAGACCTTCCCCTGTGTGCATAGGTGACCATGCGCAAAAGGGGTTTGCTCACTGCAATCACACCAACAAACTTAAAGGCTCATGCACTTGAAAAGGAAGTGCTGCTCACCCTAGGTATTACCATGAGTATCACACAAGTCACATGTGCAGCGCACCTGCACTGCAGTGTGTGCTGGTGCCAGCCGCCAAAGCAAGCTGCTGCGTAAGTGAGCTCAGAGTGTGCGTGGAATCGGGCGGCTGTGCCTGTGACAGGTCACCAACTGTTGCTAACTGTGGTGGTGGTGGTGGTGCTGCTGCTGGTGCACTTTCAAACTTGACTGCAGAAGGCTGTTGAGTATGTGGGGTTAGTGGCGGCGGCGGCGGCGGCGGCGGTGGTGGTGGTGCTGCTGCTGCTGGTGCACTGTCAAACTTTTCTGTAGGAGGCTGTTGAGTTTGTGGGGGTGGTGGCGGTGGTGATGGTGCTGCTGCTACCCCTCCAGTGTGAGGGCGCTGTGCTGCACCTGGTGGTGCACCGGGCTTGCTCAGGCCTTCCTCTGGACCGCTCTCCTCACGCCTCATGACACCCTCCTGCGGGACCATCCCCTCTGGAACCATCCCCTCTGATACCGTCCCCTCAGGTGCCACCTCACCCTCCTCAAGAGAAGAAGAGGACTCTGGCTGTGGGTCCCTGGTCTTGGCCAGGTTGGGTGGTTGTGGCGATGCTGCTGTGCGTCCCTGCTGTGGGGCGCCCTGGCCTGCACGCTGCGCTGCAGCTGCCTGGTCGTGCAGGACCTGCTGCTGCTGCTGCTGCTGCTGCTGCTGTGGAGCCTTGCTCTCTCTCATCGATGAGCTTGGCTTGGCTTGAGGAGCAGGCGCTTGATGATGCAGGCCATGCAGGTCTGCAGGGGGAGGGGTGGGATGGCCTGCTTGCGCCCGTGTGCACTGAGAAGCAGGAGCATTTGTGAGGACTGCGGCTGGCGGTGTGTGGGAAGTAGGTGCTGCTGCTGTTGGGGGTGTGGGGCACGGGACTAATGTTGGCTGCGCGTGAGAAGGGGGATGTACAGCAGTTGTAGCAGGAGTAATTCCTGGCTGCTGCTGCTGCTGCTGCTGCTGCTGCTGTGCACTTGCTTTTGCCACGGATGGCAGCGGCTTGCCCTCACTTCCCGGGTGAGACCGGGCTGGGTGCCGACCCCTGCTGCGGGAGCTGCTTTGGGAGGAGGAAGATGTGGAAGAAGAAGAAGAGGAGGAAGAGAGGCTCAAGCTGGTGTTGGCCCCACCCCTGGTGTTGCTCCCGCTCCGTGTTCTCCTGCGCTCGTGTGCTTCATGGGGCCGGCTTTTGCTGAAGGCCCCATTACGTGGTGGCTTGGAGTGCCTGGAGGGAGAGGCGGATGTGCTCCGCCGCCGCAGCTGCTTGCGTGGGAGATCCTGTCGGGGGGTACGGCTGGGGGCCTCCCGATGTCGAAGCGATCTGGGGGAGGGGGAGGCCCTTCTGCGCTGCTGCCGCTGCTGTCGCTGGGGATGATCGGGATGGTGGCGGTCGAGCCCGGAAGGAGGAGAGCACTGCTGGCGATTGCTTGCCCGGGCATCAAGGGGATGGCGGTCACCCCTTCTTGAGACCTGCCTGCTCCCTGAGGGCGAAGGCTTCCGCCGAGGGGAAGACGACAGCCGCTGGCTGCCTGATCGCCTGATTTGCAGCATCAGCTTATGTGCAGGGCTGGGTGATCTACCAGAAGTATGCCACCGCCGCTGCTGCTGTTGTTGCTGCTGCTGCTTGATGGTGGTGGGTGCTCGGGTTCCATCAGTGCTCCTGCTCCTGGCCCCCCCGCTGCCGACTTCCTGCCTCCCCCTACTCCTGCCTCTGCTTTTGCTGCTGCTCCTGCTCCTGCTGCTGCTAGTGCTGCTGCTGCTCTCACTCCTGCTAGAGCTGCTGCCTCTGTTGCCATGGTTTGTTTGAAGCCCCGGACCCCTGCTGACACCTCTGCTCCTCTTGCGTCCTTGCTCACTGCTCTGCTGGCAATGAACAGGAGGGGAGGGATTCCTGGCTTGACCCAACTGCTCAAGGGGTAGTAGGCCCTTACCTTCGGGCACTGGCACAGTATGCGGGACCTGGGGTTGCTGCTGCTGCTGCTGCTGCAGGTGAGGCTGCGGGCCTTGCGGGAGTGGGTCGGCCATCGTTTGATTGTGGTGGGCTTGCGGGGGCTGTGGCTGCTGCTGCTGGCTGAACAGGGCAAGCTGTGCTGGGGGCTGTTGCCCATGTGATGCGTGCGGCAGCTGTTGTCGAGGTGGGATTACATGCTGGTGTAGGTCAGGCGGCTGCTGCTGAGCTGGCGAGAGCTGTTGTGCCTTGAGCTGCTGCTCGTGCGGCCACTGCAGCTGCTGAGGAGCAGAGGGCCATGTCTGCACCGGTTGTTGTTGGTGGAACTGCTGCTGCGCCTGAACCTGCACTTGCTGCTGCTGCTGCTGTTGCTGCAAGCCCAGTACCTGCTGCTGCAGTTGCTGCACCACCTCTGCCTGCTGCTGAAGCTGCGCCTGGCTGGCTTCCAGCAGCTTCCGAAGCTCCTGCTGCTGCTCCCTCATGCGCTTGCGCTCTGCATCATGCGCCGCCTCTGCAGCAGAGCACATGAAGCACGGAATTCGACTGACTATGTCGACTTACATTCCATGCGACATGCTGCCAGGGACTGTGGGCCTGCAAAAGCGACACGGGCCTCAATGCATGCATGCGTCATGCACCGCCTCTGCAGCACGCAGACCACATGAAGCATGGAACTAACCGAGGCTTGTTTTTTTGCAGGCCCACAAGAGCAAGCAGGAAGAAGTGCTTCAGCCCGGTGCCTTGCTAATTGCAATTAGCGGCATGTTTCTGTGGGCTAATCAGATTCTTTCTTGCAAATTGCACAGCAATCCAAGGGATGTGCTGCTCCTTGTTATACCCATTGCACATATTTCATGGCGACACCAGTCCTCTGGGATACCCTTGAGGTGTCCAAAGGTTCACTACATCCGAGGAGCATGGTTTGGAACGTTGGAATCATTCCACCTCCAGGCTCTGCCTGCTTGCTATCAAGCACACCAAATTTGTTGTGAAGCATTCCAACTCTGACCAGCTTCCCAAACCTGCACACATGCCTGCTTTTGTACACTTGCCTGCTCTGTGCAACATTCCACTTTGTACAGCATCTGACTCTGCACAACACGCCTGCGTTGCACACTTGCTTTTGCACACCACACCCACTTTGGGCAGCATGCCACTCTGTACAGCACACCTTTTATGAGATGGCAAATCTCCTTCTCACAGCACACATGGCTTTGTATATGGACCCTGCTTTGTACAGCACCCCAACCTGTACAGCATGCCTGCTTGCATAGCACCTTGCCTTCTCGCAGCACTGGTTTTGTTCCCCGCACCTGCTTTGTACAGCATCCGCTCCCCCGCCCTCCGCTCGTCCTCCAGCCGCCGCTCCTGCTGCCTGCGTTCGTTCTCAATCGCCTCGCGCTTGGCCTCCGCACCACGCTGCCGCTCTGCAGTGACAACAGCCTGCTTGCAGAGCAGTATCACGTGTGTGTGTGTGTGTGTGTGTTCGCATGCACATGCTTAAAAGGGGATGGTGTGCAGTGCCACTGTCATGGTTGCTGATGGTGCGCAGTGTCACTACATCTCCCGTGCTCCATGGTGATGAGTGTGCACACATTTTCCTTTTCACCTGTTTAAATCATGTGCGCTCGCACGGCACTTGTGCCGTGGCTAGGTTTACATACTCAACAATTATATGTGCATGTTGCAGGGCGATTAAAGGTCTGATAGATATGCGCAATCACGCATAGCATATGCTTTTGAACGCTGGCGCATAATCTCACACGAAGCACATACTGTCGCATATTTGTGGACACTGCTCAACTCGGAAGCCACCAGACCTCAAAAAACAACGACAGCTTTGCCTTGCAAGTCCTCAAGCTTTCTTCATGTGCACTCTTTTGAGTGCAAAGGAAAAAAGGTCATGAAACATGTACTTGTAATCCAGCAAAGGCATGAAACACAGGCAAGTGAAAACTGCGCTAGATTGATTGTTCAATACAAACGTTCACGATGGTGTCCTTACTACTGCTCTTATGAGCTTGGAGGTGCTAAGAGCAGACTTCCAGCCACTTCAAGTAAGAGCAGGCATATGCTCTGCCTGGCTTTACACGCCTACTCGCCATGTGGTACATGCAAGGGGTATATAAACACAACATGCATGTACTTGGTTGCCCCCAGGACTGGCTTGCACTTCCTTGAACAAAAAGTGGCCAAGTAGCATCTCTCAGCACCCCCTGCATTCCCTGCTCCCTTCACCAATCCACGACAAAAATTATTTGTGGTCTGCAACTCTGGTGTGGCTCTGTGCCAAATTTTCGCCTGGACCAAAAGAGCACTCATACAGAAGGGGTCATATCAGATTACCAAATCCCAACCAGACATCCAATCCAATCAAATTGTGCCCATTTTAATATTGTTTTCAACATCGTGCTGGTCCGCAACTGTGTGCCAAGTTGGGGGAGTAAAGTATCTTTTAAGCATGGGCAAAAAAAGCTGGTGGATGTCATTCCTTCCACGCTTGCACTTTTCCGATGGATGCCCCCGCCAGCATGCTCCCCCAGCGCGCCCTGACAAATTTGACATTGCGGCATGGTTAGACGACCCAAGCAACTGAAGTCCAGAAGCGCTCATAGTTAGGTGCAAGTTTGAGAACCCCCCATTTTCTGGGTACAAAACGGCCTCTGAGCCACACAGAGCACCTCCAAATGCCAATTCTCCAGCTATCTCAATGCTTGGGCCATAAATATATGTGTGGTATGCTCAGGTTGTGCACAGAGATGGATTGAGAGCCTGGAAGTGCAGTGGGTTGTATTGAGAAGGGTCCAGCTGCGAGGGCGACCTTCTGCTGCTCACAGGCGCCCATTTTCATTGCATATAGCCATTTGCTGCTCATAGGCACTCTTCTGCTTTGCTTACCTTGGCCATGTGCTTAGCTGCCCCCGTGTGCTGGAATGTACCAGCACCAGGCCTATCATCCCAACAGTGTGGCTGCCGGTTCTTTCTTTAAATCTGTAGAACAGTAAATCTGTAAATCACCTTGGCCATGTGCTTTGCTGCCTCTTTGATCCTCTGTGGCGACCGCGCATCTGCAAGGTCCGCCTCTGCCTGGGACAGCTTGGCTTGAAGCTCCGACACCTGCACATTCACAATATTCATTATCTTATTATTCTATATATATTATAATAGAGTGCCCTTTGCATTCTTTTGAAGTCCTTGCTTGGTACAGCCAGTGAGCCATTGCTATGGAGCAGGGCATGGCATGGCATCTTAGGCATGGCATCATATTGCGGCACCATTGGCATGGCATGGCATCATATTGCGGCATCATTGGCGTGCATGGCATGGCATCATACTGTGGCATTGTTGGCATGATGTGGCATTATTGTGTGGCAATAACAGGTAAGTAAGCACAGCCCTGGCAACCAGCAAAGGGGGCACAGAATGGAGGAGAGCTTGCTGAGGAATGTTGCGGCCTCAAGAGCCCACAAGTGCTAAGATGCACATGTATTGCTGTGCATGATCCTTCTGTTTGGTGGGCATCAGTGTGGTGAGCGCCGTGCATGGGCAAAGAGACCATGTACAAGCAGGAGGAAACCGCAAGTCAGATCAGTGCAAGGGTGGCCCTGCAACGATGCATGAACTGAGCAGCTTAGCCGACAGCATGAGGCCCTAGCTGGCACCTCTTGCTGTGCACAATCCTTATATTTGGTTGGCATTTGACAAGGCAAGCTGTGCGCAGGGGCAAAAAGACAAAGTCATGCAAACATGGGGCCCTATGCTGGCGCAGGGAAATCTCCTTCTTACAGTCAAGCCCCACTCAAACCCCTTTTACAATGTAACAAAGGACCCAGTGGGCCTGATATCAACAGCAACGGAGCAATAAATTCAGTAGGCCTGACATCAACAACAGAACAGCAAGCCTGGCAAGAACAATAACAACAGCAGCAGCACCACCACCACCACCCACAACAACAACAACAATACCGACAACGATGACAACAACAACAACAACAACAACAACAACAACAACAACAACAACAACAACAACAACAACAACAACAACAACAACAGCAGCAGCAGCAGCAGCAGCAACACCACCACCAACAACAACAACAGTAACAACAATACCGACAACGACGACGACGACAACAACAACAACAACAACAACAACAGCGGCAGCAGCAGCAGCACCACCACCACCACCACCAACAACAACAACAACAACAACAATACCGACAATGACAACGACAACGACAACAACACAGAAGAAGAAAAGCAGGGGACTTAGTGAGCCTGACATCGACAACTGAACAGGATAGACCTACAACAACAGAACCGGGACCCAGTGGGCCTGACATCAGCCATCAACTGGCAAGCTCTGCATGAGCAGCACACACAGATGACAGGAGATTGTTCCTTATCTCAGCCTCTCTGCATGCGATGGTGCTTCATCTCACCCATGTGTTTCTGCGTGATTTTATTCCTCATCTTCCTTGGGCAAGCATCCCTGCATGCGCTCATTCTTTATCTCACTCATGCTTCTCTGCACGTGATGGTTTCTCATCTTACCTGGGCAAGCATCCCTGCATGCGCTCATTCTTTATCTCACTCATGCTTCTCTGCACGTGATGGTCTCTCATCTTACCTGGGCAGAATTCTCTGCACTGAGTGATTCCTCAACTCACTCATGTGCTACCTGCATAAGATGGCTCGTCATCTCACCTGGGCATTCTTCTCTGCATGCGCAGCATCCACAGATGACATGAGATGGTTCCTCATGTCTCTCATCTGGTCAAGTGCCACTCGCGCAGCCTGCGCGGAGGTTCCAGAGATCTTATTTTGTTCCGCTCAACACTAGCATGGTGCAATGCATGACTTCTTCCGCAGTTCAGCATTCAGAGGCTCCAAGAGATATCAGCTAAGCTGCACTTGCAAGCTGCCTCCCCCAGAGACCAGTGCATGCTCACATCCCGCCCAAAAGGCCTGAAAGGAAAAGGCTTTTTTCAGGCAGAAATCCATGGAGCCAAAGTGGCTATAGCTAAGTTGCCTGTGCTTCAGCAAAGCTGCCCAATAGGCAGGCACAGCCATGTACCCCTGCCATTTCATTTTATGATTCAGCTAAGCTGCCGAGTAGGCTGGCACAGCCATGCGACCCTCCCCTTTCCTTCTTTGGCTGCACACAACACAATGTGCACCGTTGCTCACTTGTAGCTGTTGTTGCTGGGTTCACCCTTTCCCTTCTTTCCTATGCAAAATATAAACAAGCACCGTTGCTCACTTGCAGCTGGTGCTGGGCTTGCTCCAGCTGCTGCTTGGTGTCTTCCAGCTCTCTGCAGACTGCCTCCCCTTTCTTCTGCCACTCTGCCTGCGCCATTCATGATCAAGCAGTGTAACGTGCAAGTAAGTGGGCAAGCCAGGCAAAGGTGAGAGGGAAAAATGGTGTATTGCTCTTCCCTTGCGCACTTCTTCAGTAGCATCATTTGCTGCTCTCCTCTTGCGCTCTTCTGAAATGACACCTTTTACTGCTCTTCTCCTGTGATCCTTCTTGACAACATTAAGGAATGACATGGAGGAAGCTGTCCAGCACTGATTAAAGGCACTAACTGCATGAAGGCACTGCCTGCAGGCGTGGAGACAGCTCCTGTGCAGCATCTTATGAGCATGTTTGCAAGACGCGCCCTGGCAGTTGGAGGAACTGACTAGGCTTGGAAAAAATAAAGAGTAGAGATGCTGAGAGGTTGGGACTTAAAGAGGGGCAATCACAACACACATAGGCCTCCATACCATCGTTCACATCACAAAAGGAATTCACATATGTGCGCACACATGCACGCATACACACACATACACACGCACGCACACACACGCGCACACACACATGAACACACATAGGCACACACACGCACAACCACAAACACACACACGCACGCACGCACGTATGCTCGCACACACACACACACACATTTACAAAAACACACACGCATACACACATGCGCACCCACCTGCGTTTGCTCAAGCTGCACCTGGAAGTTCTTCCTCTGCTGCTCTGCCTCCTGCTGTGCCGCATCACGCTGAGCCTCCATGGCACTCAGCTCATCTCGCAGCCTGCAAGCGTGCGGACATGCATCATATACTTCACATGCATGCATCACGCTGTGCTTCCATGGCACTCAGCTCTTCCTGCAGCCTGCAAGTATGCCAAGGAAATTCCTGTGCTCATTACCTACATTTGTGCACAACCTACATGAGTCAGAATAGTATGTGTGCTTAGGAAATCCAGCTTTGAGCACATGGATGGGTTCAGGCGATGGCTGTGCCCAGGAAACCATTTTTAGAGCTTGTGCTTGTTGTTCAGCCACACATCTCAACACTGCCATTCCTAGGAACTGTATATGTGCTTCAATGGGTACCGGTGAAGCGCACACTGACGTCACCAAGGCATGCACCAGTGTCAACAACTTCATTGCAGGCACTGGTGTGTTATCAATCATGCTGATCACTGCAGCAGATAAACAGTACGTCCACGCAGAGCATGGACCCCAACAGCAACAACATCAAATCACTCATCCACCCTCTGGAGCTGACATTTGTATTGTCCAGTGTGCAGCCCATGAGTCCAAGGGCCTGAGGAGGAAAAACAAATGCAGTAGAATTGTAGTAACTAACTGCTAGGCCGAACGCTGAGCTTCAAGGTAATCTCCAGTCATGTTAGTATTGCCCTCGGGACTCTGGTCAGAATCAAAAGGTGGGAGCTGTGTGCTTTTTCTCATGTACCCTCGGACAGAATAACCAAGTCAATGTCTGTATGCTTTTTACATTTCCCATGCTCCCAAGGCAAACGGTGCATTGAGTGCTGCAAGGGAAGGAAGAAAAACACTATGGGCCTCAGGCACCCCAGGCCTCGAATGAATTTAGGTGCGCGGTCTGCTTGGCACCTTGCCAGACAGCGCTCACGCTAGACGCCCTAACCAATTTGAGAAGCAAGGTCGGGAGAGGAAAGGGAAAGGCAGGACCAGCAGAGGCGCATCCGCCTGGTGATTACAGGCACGGGCTTTGGCTGCAGCCAAGCTGCTCTCACAGGTAGACACAGGTATAAAACCCTTGCCCCTCCTTTCCACTCTTTTCTTTCTTTCCTTCCTTTCCTGTCCTTTCATGCTATTCCGTTCCATGCACTTCGTGCCGCAGGCTTGCCATGCCAGCCTATCATAGGCTGGCCTATCAAAATTGGAAGCAGGGCCAGGAACTTGTGTGAATACACAAAAGAAGACCTGCAGGAGTGCACCCACCTCGTGCCGCAGGCTTGCCAGGCCACACCCTCCTGCTTCAGCAACTCCACCTCCTTCCCCAACTGCCTGACCCGCTCTTCTGCCTCCCGATTTGCGTGCTCCATCACCTGCAGGGGGGTTTGAACATGCCAGCAGCTTGAATGAAGCGCCTCATATGTACAATTCTCCATGTTGAAATGAGGTCATTGGGTGCTGACCTCCCACCCCACCACAGTGTCATATGCACTCTGGACAGTAGGCAGACACCGTCGCAATGAATCATCACCATTGGATATCATTGTTCCAAAAGCAGACACTGCAACTCTTTAGCGCTGACCCCACCCCAATCAGCCAGGATACTAGGCTACAGGCTTCCTTGCAATCCCTAATTAGAGTACCCTCAGTACTGACCCCACCTCCATGGCCTGCTTGTGCCTCCCCTGCTCTTCCTCAAGCTGTCGCTGCAGCTGCTCAGCGGCTGCGCCCTGCTGTGCCACGCTGCGCTGCCTGGCCTTGAGCTGCTTCTGCAGCTCCTGCACCTGGGCCTCCAAGTGCGCGTTGCTTGCTCGTGCAGCCCTGGCTGCACGCCGCTGCTCTTCCAGCTCTGCTTTCGAGGGATGTGTGCGCTCTATGGAAGTCCCGCTCTGCATAGGGTAAATGCAGGTAGAGGAGACATCGCAGTGAGTGCCTGCAACCTGCACTAAGAAGGCATGGGGTTGAGCGGGTACACTGCAAAAAGTGGGCACACAGCAGAACATGCAGTAATTGCCCCCCGCAGTCTAGGAGGACGGCGAGAAAGTTGCATATGCTCAGAATGCTACACATGTTTGCACGGAGTGAGGATGGAGGGTGCTGCCATCTCAGGTGCTTTGATGCTTTGTAATACAGCACTTTTTTTCCTAGTTCACAGAGCACGTGCCAGTGAAGTGCGGACTTTGGAAGTGAGATGATAATCAAAGGCTTGAAAGACCTGCCAAGAGCAATGGGTGGTTTTGGGGAAGATGGCACCCCAGCGGCCTTACGATTAAATTTCATTCTATGAAGAGTGGTGTGTGGTCCTTGGGCAGGTAACGTCTCAGTGGCCTTTTTTGGTCAAAGCCGACCCATTGCTGAGCCCTTCTGCTCCAGAAAGATTTTTGTGTCCTCTCCATAAACAAGAGGATATGTCCCTCCCAGAGGGCAACTGTCTCATCTCATATCTCTTTGCTCCTCATGCTGAGGCAAATGCAGCATTTGAAATGCCAATACCATAATTCAACACAAAACACGTTGCACTTCTTCACATGCATTCAAACCAAGAACTCTTCACTTGCATCCAGCTCTGGGATGCTACGTGCCTCTGCATGCATCACTAAGGACAAAAATGAGCACAGCATACGTCTTTACCTCAAGCTTGCTTTAAAACTGTGCTTTGAGATCACCCAAGCTTTCAGTGACCAAGGCAATGCCGGCCCCACCAGCATGTGCGCGCGCTTCCGACCTTTATAGCTTGCATCCTTGTGTGCCGTTCACATGACCAAAGCCAAGTCTGCCACAGATGAAAAGACAAATAAAACAGCAGCACAGCAGCCATCCCACCCACCTGCTTGGAACCACTTGTCCTGGCCTTCATCAGGCTCCGCAGATCCTGCTTCAGCTTCTCCACCAGATCCCTCAGCTTCTCCGCCTCGCCCTTCCATCTCCCAACCTCGGCCGCAGCAGCAGTACCTGCTGTCAGCTCTGCATTGTCTGTCCTCCCAGGTGGTGGTGGCCCACCGGAATCCTTGGTGGGCTTTGCGCTAACTGGCTGAGCACTGCGCGTGCTTGGCTCCCTACACTTGAGCTCTCGTAACTCCTCCTGGTCCTTGCAGCGCTGTCGCTCCAGCTCCGAGATGCGAGACCACAGCCTGTGCCAGCAAAGGCACGTGTACGTGTGTAAACATATGTTTGTGTGCGTGCGTGCGTGCATGTGTGTATACATGTGTGTCTATGTGTGTGTCTGTGTGTGTGTGTGTCTGTGTGTGTGTGTGTGTGTGTGTGCGCGCGTGCGTGCATGTGTGTACACATGTGTGTCTGTGTGTGTGTCTGTGTGTGTGTGTGCGCGTGCGTGCGAGCGTGCGTGTGTGTGCGTGTGTGTGTGTGTGTGTGTGTGTGTGTGTGTGTGTGTGTGTGTGTGTGTGTGTGTGTGTGTGTGTGTGCGTGTGTGTGTGTGTGAATACTTGTTCACACATAAACACAACTGAGTCAATTGCATGAGCAACGGCCATACCTCGCAAGCTCCTCATCATCAATCGCTTTCAGGCCAGAAAGCGCAGTTTTAAGTGTATCATTTTCCCTTTTCAAGCTGCTGACCAGGAGTCTCACAGAATCATCTATCATCATATATCAGCAAATTGGCAGGCCACCACTCCTCTCATTCACTCCCATCTGCAGAGCAAGCGGCACTAAAAAAAGGGGGGAATAAAACCTTTACAAGAAGCCAATTCATTCTTGCAAATAATAGTTTGTCCTAACCAGTTTGTCCTAACCACAAGCAACCGATGCCGGCTGGGTTCCAGCGGATTAGTCATTCATGATTGATATTTGAGGAATTCAAATATGTATTTTCACTGAAGCTCAACCCAACCCCGAACCCTGACCAGGGAAAGGGGAGCCGTTCACTTGCCAAGGCGTGCAGTTATGTCTTCGTCAGTTTTATCCGGGTAGTTTTTTAGGTATATTCGTATTAATTGTGTACGAGGCACCTTCTGAAAGACTGTGTTTTGGTTGGGAAGGTGAAAGAGATTGCATTTTCTCACCGACTTGGTCAGGCAGCCTGTTATCATCATGAGGGACTTGCTGCAGCTTTTGTTATCAAGTCACATTGGCATGTGGAGCGAGGCTATCTTGGGTGCATCTTGGGAGAGCCGGCAAACAAATCGCCAAACATTATCTTTAGGTTGGCCTTGCCCTGAAGCTTCTGACTTGTGCACACTCTTTTAATGTTTGTAACTAAGGCAAGCATGCGATGAAGGATCTAGCTTGCTTTTGTTTGCATGCATGCATGTGCACACACATACTTCGAGTTGAGACTTCACTTGCAAGCCCAATTGGGCAAGACATGTACCAGGTTGTGATGAGGTGACAGAAGGAAAAAACGCAGACAGTGAGAGCACTCCTTACACCAAGGAAAAGGATACACCTTGTCTCAGAGAGCCGTGAGTCTCCCTCACCAGAAGGTGCACCTTCTCACGTGAGAGGGATGCTAATGTGGGTCTGGTGGATTCCTGACAGCACGGGGCTCCAGGGCACCAGGGTTGTAATGGGTATTTTTACAATGGCATGCTGAGTTGAGGTAAGTTCGTAAGCACATATTGCATAGAATGGGCATGGAGCTTTTGTGCGAAGAGAGAATAAAAGTGACAAACCTAAGTAAGTAGGCAGAGAAATTTCTCCCTGCATCAATTACAGTAATTGAGGGAAAGGAGACACGTTGGCTCAAAAGAGCCAAGAGTCCCCTCCACCACAAAGCTTAAGGGGTAAAAAAGGCGAGTGGGGATCTGGAAGGCTACTGGAAGCACCCGGCTCCAGAACCTGGCTGTGAGGAGTATTCGTTCTCAGTAGCATAGTAGTAGTAGTCAAAGTTTGATAAATCTTTACAAAAAAAATTAATGCTTGTAGTTTCCAAAACTGATCCAGGGTATGGGCAGCATAGGTAGTACCATCCACACCCAAGAGGATTGCGTAGAGTGATCTCAGCACTAAGAGTCATTTGCACAGTTCACTATATTGTTGCTGTAAGACCTCTGGCCGGAGACCAGGCCTCGTACCTTCACAGTATTTGACTCCTCTCCGATAGAAGAATTGAGTCAATTGAATGGGGCGGTTTAATATTTTCAATCCATCAGGTTACCAACAGGAGTTGTTACTCCTGTTACTGTTTCCATGTTACTCCTTATCTCATCATTACCTTTCATACTGCGGCAAAGTACCCTATCATAGGCATGATGCGAGGGGGAGGTGGGTGGTCTATTGGATTCCATGCCAAACACAGCTGACTAATCTAGTGAATATGGAGCATGGGCATAATTAAAACGTATGCTTCTGAAACATGTACAGCAGGACACTGTTCATCAAATGATTTGCAACAACTTTGAAACCTTTGAGCACAATTAACCTCGTGCTATTTCATCAAACAATAGACAACTAGCACCGCAACAAACATATTTTTTGGGGGGTCTGGTTACAGGCTGCCTCAGTGTTTCCGCTCAGTTGCCTTTATAGGCGAACATGGCAATGTAACCTTACCTAGTCTATTTGGGTTAGTAGGGCAAGGAGTGACCAAGATAGCACCAGAGCGGCTGAGGCTGTGTCTAGCTTGATCAGACGTATTGGAGTCAAAGAGATATTGACACATAACCTCGGAGAAGCTGTTGGATTAGAAAAGAAAAAGAAAAAAAAAGTCTACGCAGGCCACAGGCCGCGTGCATTAAGGAAAGGTCCCTTAACTAGCAAGCTAGCAAGGGCCCCACCAGAGGTCCCTCAGAACTACACTAGCTACAGCTAGCCTAGGAGAGGGAAAGAGACTGAACTAATGAGGATCGGGCGGGTTGTCGGCCATGCCCTGAGACGCCCGGACTCTCCTTCTCCTTGTATCCACCTCCGCGCGCCCAGCGACCCCCCCCCCCCCCCCCAAAGCCCCCAGTAAGCAAAGAGCATGTCTGGTGTTACTGATAGTGGTTAGTCTCTGTATGGCATGACAGCTCAGCTTGGAAGCTAGGGATTCTGCTTTGTGCTTGGATAGGCCCAAATTGACAAGAGGTTTGATCGTGTACGTACACAATGAGTATAGTGCCAGCCACACCAATCAGGATGATATGTAGAATCACTTTGTTGTTCCTGTTTGGATTCCTTGAGCTGCGGGTTTTAAGTCTGGTTATAGTGTGAGCGTGTTGAGTTGCTGCAGTTTCTAAAGTGATGAAAAGGTTGGTGTCTGGACAAAATTTCAGTTTAACAAGGTGAATGTCTCTGTCTTGAGGAGCGATCTTAGAAGGATCAAGGTGAGCTTGTCTGCCTGGGATAGATCTCACAAAGATAACATCAGGGCGGCTCTGGTGCCGGGCAGAGGAGCCAGTACCATTAGGAAAAACCCAGTCTGTAATGGCTCGTGAGATGTTTTCTGGGACTTGTATCCCCTGATCCAAGAGTCTCTCATTACGGCAGGCATCCATACCAATAAGGGACGAGCCAAACCTGCCTTTGCTAAGGGCTTTAACACAGAAGCTAAGGCCAACATGGTGTCTGTTGGTGTGCATACCGCTCATAGTTGGATTTGGACATCTGAGGACAACATGATAAATGCTGTCCATATCATCACAGAGCGGGCATCTTCCATCGGTGGAAGACCTATTGAATCTGATGGCATGCTTTTGTGTGTAGACTGTCCCTGTGCGGTATTTAACTACATTTATCTGTTTTTTTAAAAGTAATCTT
This sequence comes from Dunaliella primolecta, assembly GCA_914767535.2. Lineage (NCBI taxonomy): Eukaryota > Viridiplantae > Chlorophyta > Chlorophyceae > Chlamydomonadales > Dunaliellaceae > Dunaliella > Dunaliella primolecta. Next base: position 9,431,853 of record OU611757.1, read on the forward strand.
AGGAGTAGACCAGAAGGAGTTGCTGATTTCCTTGTTAGCAAGTTGACAGGTTGGGTTGTGAGCTTCTATATTAGCAGTGGTGATTGGGGAATTGGGTTGTATGGCATGGTTGAGCCTCTGCCAGCTATTGTAATAGTAGCCAGAGATGTCAGCAGAGCCTAGCTTCTGCTTTGTATGCATGTGTAATTTAAGTTTGTCGGTCAGGTTGTTGAGGTAGTGGGTTGGGAAAGCGTGGGAGCGGTGCAGGCTATCATTTTGGCCGTGTGAGGTCTTCAATGAGAGCCAGTAAAAATAGTGGAATGGGTCCCAGGCACGTGGGAGTTCAATGTCTGTGGTGGCCGTGAGAGCTGCAGACCGTGCGCAGGCGTCAGCCCCCTCATTGCCAATGATGCCAGAGTGGGCTTTGACTTTGTAGAAATGAATAGGATGAGGGGATTGCTCTAATATGGTTGATATCATACGATAGCACGAATGAGCTCTGCATGTAGGTGATACCTCATGCGCATTGGATTGAGAGTTTGTTTACAAATCTGGGAAAGGCAAGATGCACTATCAGAGGCAATGTCAGTATGCCCTTGTTGGAGTGCCACAAGAATACCTGCAAGTTCTGCTCTGTTGATGGTATTTGTAGGTCCACGGCCATTGGGTTTTATTTGCAGCTGCAAGTGTTGGGAGGGTGGACAAGTGTCCCTTCCCGGTTTGTAAACACCTGAACCAGAAAGTGGTGGGGATTCATCATCTTTGCGTTTGATTATACTGCCATCTGTGTAGGTGATTTCTCTCCAGTCTTTGATCTTAGGTGTGAACATCTTTCTGTAGTTGGCAGGAATGAAAGCTGCCCTAGCCTGAGGGCACTTGTGTAAACAGTTATGTGTGTCAGGGAGGAGTAATTGGAATTTCTTTTTTCAAGTGTTTGACGCGAGGTGTTGGTGGATACGCAGTGGCGTGGCAGGATTAGGACGAGCCAGGGGCAGCCAGTGAGCTTCTGATACATCTTGGTTAAGGAGTTGGAACCAGTCTTTGTCTGCACTGTCAAGTGCTTCTCTAGCATTACGATTCCAGACAACAATGAGCTGCATAGGATAAGAAGTTAGGGTGGGGTTGGGCATGGCATCGAACCAGTGTTGGGGTGTCTGGAATTGGATGTTTCCTGCAGGGAATTTGGCAAGCACTTTTGCAAGATCTGGGTAATGGTTAAGCCAACTCATGTAGGCATTGCAGCTGAAGCCTCTCCAGTGGGGCAGAAGCATGAAGGTGGCAACTGGCTCGGTGGTTTGGAGGGAGGAGTGTACTGCGTGGCGCAGGAGTCTGAACATAATTCCATCATCATGAGGGGGATGGCAGAAGGAGAAGCCAAACGCTGTTGGATTAAAAGCTGTTTCATTGATTAGTCAACTCAAACCGCTCTGGTAGATGTAGGTCGTGCTGGGCCAGACATGTGACCAAGGAAGCCTTCAAGGCGAAAACCACGCCATGTTTGCTGCCCATGTGTAGAAAAGAAGAATTATGTAGGCAGTGAAAAATAATCCCCACACCAACTTGTTCAGAGCAGTTCTGTGGTTTAAGTCGGAAGTCAGGAGGAAGGTGTGCAATATTGGAAGCATGTGGAGCTGGACAGTTGGTGTGAGGGGCTGTACAACATGCAGTCCAGAAAGGTGTGGGGCCATACACATTACAGCATTTTGGAAGCTAAACATGACTGATCATTACTGCCAGTCATGGGGCTACACAAGGTGTATTATGGGCTGAACACACTGAGCGTGGGGTATGCGCACATGTATGCCTTGTCGGAGCTGCACATACGTCTGTCAATCCTCTGGTTACTGAACATGGTACTTCATTGCTATCCTGACAAGCATGAAGCTGTACATGAACGTGGCATGGTTGTTCGAGGAACAGTTTAAGCAACTTCTACACTTCCTGTCACAGACATGCGGTATATCTCTGTTTTTTTGGAGTACCGCAAAAGAAGTTGACTTTAAACTTTTTTTACCAGTGTACTTTAAGCTTCAAGCTAAGTTAGGTCTGGTTTGGTTGCAGGCGTCTCTTTGTATGCTTCAGCTAAGCTGCCCTCGTAGGCAGGTACAGCTATGTAACCCCTTTCCTTTCCTTTAAACCACAGAACTGCTTTGAACAAGGCAGGCGCTTTCATCTAACTTGAAACCTAATACTGAGGATGTACTTCATTTCCTTGCAGAATAGAACTCATGAAGCTTACAGGAGTTACTGTTTCATGTTCAGTCTCTTTCCCTCTCCTAGGCTAGCTGTAGCCAGTGTAGTTTTGAGGGACCTCTGGTGAGGCCCTTGATAGCTTGCTAGTTAAGGGACCTTTCCTTAATGCACGCGGCCTGTGGCCTGCGTAGACTCTTCTTTCTTTACTTTCTTTTTTGTTTCATGTTTGAAGCCACGGGTTTTCCCCTGTTTGACTGGCAAAGTCCAGCAAGGCAAGCAGCCGAATCACCTTGCAGATGGTCAAATCCTATGTACAGTTGTTTTTACGCTGTTTACGTTGTTCTATGTCCTTGGTTACAATCCTTTGTGCTGTACCACCGCTGGTGGTCCACCAGCGCTGATTGGCCAAAAACCGGGCTGTACGCCTCTTGTGGTCTCGTAAGATTGGTCCACCGTCCTTCTTTCATTCGGCTTGCAACATTCAGAAAACACAGCAACGATGCCATAATACATAAAATCAAATGCCTCCAAACCTTTACTGACACGTTCCTAGCTGAATAATATATTCACAAGCCCACAGGGGATCCCGAGGAAGACTGAAATTAGACTGATAATGTACAAGCTAAAAATGTGATGAATTATGTTCCTGGTATTTCATGTCCCTGCGGTCAGTTGCTCATCAAATTAACAGCATAGGTCACGGCAGCTTTGCCGGTGATGCTGCCAAACACTGCGCACTCCAACAGGGAGTTGCCTCCCAGACGGTTGACTCCGTGCACACTGCAGAAAGATGCAAAACATAGGGGAAAAAGTAGGATGGCCTGGACAGTTGGCTGGTCTCACGCAAGTGTAGAGGCAAAGCTACCCTGGATTCTGCATTCACGTGCAATGACAATGATACGCAACCTTCCTTGACATGTTCTTCATTTTAAAGCTGCAATTTCTGTTTTTTTGTGAACGAGTGCCATGTAAACTCTGCACACTTTCAATCCTTACGAGGTGACACTTCTCAAACTTATTATGCGGGGGCCCAACATGCTGACTGCTGGTTGTAGTGTGTCTGTCCACGGCAAAGATGCCATGGCATGAGCATTTTCCCATCTGCTTGTGACGTGCCGCTGGACTGGGGGGAGTGGAAGGCGCGTTTGAGGCATCCTTTCCATCAACAAAAAAAAGGCGCTCTCAAGCCTTTCAATGACAGCATTGAAGGTTCGCACACCTCTGCTGCACCATGTGGCGCGGTGTGGTGTGACCTGGAGCAAACATCCATACCTCAATCACTGCATCTCGAGCATCCTCCCTCTCCAACAGAGTGATGGCCCCGTGGACATGCATTTGACTAAGAGCAGTGCCAAAAAACTTGTCATCCACAAAGCGCACAACCAAGCCTGCACAAACCCCTCGTTTGACCCCCATCCCTGTACTCACCCTCCGCTTGCCTCCCCTGCTGCATACAAGCCGCCTAGGGCACCGGCACCTGGGGCAGCGGCCAGGGCACGCCCTGTGCTGTCAATCTCAATGCCGCCCATGGTGTAATGCACCACAGGCGTGACCTCGGCAGCATACATGGAGCCGCCGAAGAAGATGTCTGCAGGGGTTGTATGCGTGACAAGACTTGCGTGAAGAAAAAGCATACAGCTGCCTGCAGCTGAAGCGATGCAGCAAGTCTTGCAGTGAGCGAAGAAAGGGTTTGCATGCAGCTTCCTGTGATAACTTAGCAAGGGTGCTGCACCCCTAGATGGACTACAGCATGCCTAAACAAGCCACAAGTGCGCTCCTAAACAGATAAGCATGCACGCACCAGGAGGGAAGGAAGTCTTGCCGAAGGGATCCTTCTCATGCCCAAGCACGACCTCGTTGTACAGCTCAATCTCCTCAATCAGCCCTTGCTGGTCCGTGTTGAGCAGGGCAGCTAACAAGGACACGTCCTCTACCTGCAGCCCGCACAAGCACCAAATGTGATAAATGGGAAAAAAGTGAAAAGGATTCCTCAAACAGCCCTTGCTGGTCCGTATTGAGCAGGCAGCAAACAGGACACATCCTTAACCGCAACCCAGGCAAGCGGCAAATGCAAAGAAAGGGCCAGAAGTGAGAAGAATTTAGAGAAAACTGCTGGTGTGGCAGGCACACGCAACCACGGCTGCTGCATGGTGAACGCCCAAGCACTCCCGGTGGTTTGGGACTGGTAGCTAGCCATCAGCCACAGGCCTGGTACTGATGTCCATTGACAGTGTGTGCGTCCAGCAAGGCAAGTTACAAGGCCAAAAATCCATGCTCACTTTGCCTCTTCATTAAGGGGGCATTGAGGCTACTTTCAGCTGCAACCAAGATATTTCTAAGACGAGTTGTCACTCAAAGCAAGGAATGCAAGTGGCAGGCAGCTTAGAAAAGGAAGAAAAGAAAAACTGCATAGGCAGTGAAAACTCCCTACATCAATGAATGGAAAAGGGTCACAAGCGGCTTACATGGACCATGAGGTTGCGCCTGCAGTAGAAGTCAATGGCCTCCATGCCAAATTCGCTAGCTGCAGCTTGTGGGATGAGCAGCCACGCAGAGCGGCCTGCTTGCCTGTAAGCAGGAGGGAGCAGCACAGAGCGGTAAGCTCACAGCACTACATACCACGAACGGGCTCTGAGAATCGCGAGATATGAAGTGAAGAAGAAGGAGGTCAAACCTTGTGGGTATTTTGCATTGACTGGGTCATAGACTAGGTTCAACTCCAAGAGCAATGATGATCCCTGGCAGTTGAACTGCTTATACCCATGAAGTCCTCACGCAAAAGACTGCAGGATGTGACAGTAGAAGCAGGGATTTTTGGCTTGTTTCCGGACATGGGGAGTTGAAATGCTAACAATTCCCAAGCACTGCGAAGTACATGGAATTTGTTTGCACTTCCAAGCTACCCTCCTGGACAAGGCGACCCGCGGGAAGCAGGCAGATGAGACGTCTGCAGTGATGTGGTTAGCTTGCTAACCGCGCCTTCCAGCTACCCATGCTACAACTCCCCCTCCCCAGCTATGCCGCCCTTTCAGCTCCCGTTGCTACAACCCCTCCTTTCCAGCTATGCTGCCCCTATACTATGTCCAGTCTGCAGGCAGGGCACATTATGGCTGGATAACACTCACCCCATGATGGCGTCCGACACGCGATCGCGTGTTGTCATTTCGTCCACAAATCTTTTGCCGGAGGAGTTGAGCAGAATGGCACCCTGTGACAGCAAACACATGCACAGTTGCTCTGACGGGAGCAGCAGCACAAGGAATCAAAGACCCTCAAAGGCCAGGATCCCGCGAACAGCTGTATTTCAGGGAGCAGCATTGAAGGGAAGCAGATTGCAGGTCAGGAGAAGACTGCATGCAAGATTGGTCATGAGTCAGGAGGGAGATGTTTTCTTTTCTGGAAGGCGTGTGTAACTTCTGGGCTGGCTCCCCCTGCCCCCCCCCCCCCCTACTCCCTTCTAGTGCCCCTACCCGGACAGTGTGGGCACCAACCTGCTCCTTTTTCAATTCAGCTGCAAACTCAACGCAATGAGAAAAGACCGCAGAGATGTTGGGCAACAATGAGCAACAGGCGCATGCCCGCCCTGTCAGGTACCCACAACTGCCTTGCAAGTCCACTGAGCGCCCTCCCAGCTTCACCATGCAAACATACCACAATTGTCACTAACCTGGAACTCTGGAATGGTTTGCTGTACTTGTGCCTACACAACTCCCGCGGCCCACACCCATGCGCATATGGCACTGGCTCTGAGTCATGAACACCGCCCCCCCCCCCCCCCTTTGATTCTAACTCTAATAGGGGGTATCTCTTGACAGGGCTTGAGCTCAGGGACTTGATGGTTTGTTGATAATCCTGTAAAAGCGGCTCAGAAACATTCTGAGGGGAAGTTCCAAATCGAATCCCTTGGACCCCCCCGACCCTCTACAATTGGACCCGTTTAAATACCAGTTAATAGCTTGTAAGCCCAGGATTCCAAGTATTTAGTTCTCAAGTTATATATGCATGCAATCCAAAATACACAAACTCCTCCCTCCTGCATAAGTCCTTAAAATGCATAATACCAGGCAGATCCTAGCAGAAATGCAGAGCCCTGCAAAGCAAAACATCCAGGCCCTCTAGCATTTGGCATTGTACCATCTGAAAAACTGGGAGCAACATGATGTCTCTACATTCACAGACAGATGCACGTGAATCGGACTGCTCAAAGATATAAGGTGGCATCAATCCAATGCTCCGATTTATTTTCGATAGTTGTACTTCAAACATGAATCAAATGTAAGAATTGAAGCCACCATGCAAGTGTTGCATCACCATGCTTGCATCAAAACGACAACAATAACAGCAGCAACAACAGCAGCAGCAGCACCAGCAGCAGCAACAGTAGCAGCAACAAACAGCTACTCACCAAGCCGCGCAGCTTTTCAGGAGCCAAGAACTTGACATCTGAGTCCGGGTCATTGGGGTCAACAAAGCCTGCAACGAAAAAGGGTTGGCCTAATTTAAGCATCCTCTCTTAATGAAAGCTGTTTGCCAAAAGCTGTATTGCTGCAAGGTTGTTATGCCGCAGTCTGGGGACCTGAGTGAGTATTTCCAAGAGTGTTTTTATGAAAAGCTTTCCTAGCATTAGAGCAAAATAGCTTGCAACAGCACGTGCAGCACTTGTTTCCATCAACAGTTTAGCAAGAGCGGTATCAGGAGGCCAAACCTGAATAGCTAAGTCATGCTCACTCTTTTGGGCATGGACCCCTTGACCCACCACCCACCTCCTAACCAAACAACATGGTCACCAACCTGCTCCTCTTTAAGAGTCCCATCCATCTGCAAGCTTTCCACACCCAAAAGGTGATTTGCAGCAGAGTTGTGGTGCAAAAGCTGCGGACACTCATGGCGGACACTCATGCATAACTCAGGTATGATACCTGTCTTGCCAGGCACCCACTACCGGCTTGCAAGTCCACAAACAGCTCTCCTGGTCGCACCATGCAACAGCACATCCTACATTGATTATACCCGGGAAATTTCCATTGATTGACTGCACCCTTGCCTCCACACTTATCAAGGCCACCACTTATGCGCACGCGGCACTTGAGGCTGGGTGATGGCGCAGAGGGATCACTTTCAGCAGTATGAACCTTCAAAGCTGCAAACCTGTAAAACAGGCCAAGCAGCAAAAACAAGGCAAGCAGGGAAGAGCCTATGCCATGCATCTCTGCTCCATGAAAGCAGGAGTGCTTAGCACAAGCTCTCCACCAATCATCTCCAATTTGGAGACTGCATTAACCTCTCATCATGCGCTCTGAACCTCTCCTTCATCGACTCTGCATGAAGAGAGTGCCACTGCATGGGCTTGAGCCCAGGTACCATTGAGGCATCGATTCTGTACATCATGGACCAGATGAATTCCGCAAGAAAGGACCCAAAAGTCGGAGCACTCCTGTCTCCCACCCACCGCTTGTAAATGCATCCAATAAATCTGTAGATTTACATACTTTTGCTCTTTATTTGGCCCTTGACGTCCAACAATTATGCTTTCTGACACCTCCTTGAAGGCTAGTGAGATGTCCTTTTTACCATTATCTCTTTGGGTAGGGGAAGGGTCCCAACTCTTGCGGCACCTTTTCAACTGTTGCAGCAATACATGGATCAATTGCTGCAACAATTACAACCAAATGCACAATTGTGTGGTCTTGCAGCCAGCGAGCACCCAGTCCACCCGTCTTGAAACACACGTCTCTGAAGTCTTATCTTCTTCCTTTTTTGCCATGCATTGTCCTGCAGCACCCACAGCATTGTCGGCCACGGTTGTAAAGACCTCTCCTCCCGGCAGACGCTTACCTGTGGGATGGATCTGCACCTCTGTGAGGTCTACTGAGGTTTGTCATGCATATGCCCCTGCCCTCCGCAGGGCTGCAATGCCTAGAGCAACCTCCCTACTTGTCCCCCGAATGCCAGAGCATTGTCGGCCACGTTTGCACCGACCTCCCCTCCCGCCAGACGCTTACCTGTGGGATGGATCTGCACCTCTGCGAGGTCTATCAGGCGTGCCCCTGCCCTCTCCGCGATGTCTAGGGCATCACCAGTGGCCCAAGGGCCATTGGTGGTGGGCAAGGTGGCGGCAGTGGGGTTGTGGATCTGGGAGGGTGGAACAAAGAGAAGGGCGTATTTGAGGTGGGCAGAGTGGCGGCAGTGGGGTTGTGGATCTGGGAGGGTAAAACAAAGAGAAGGGCGTATTTGAGGTGGGCAGAGTGGCGGCAATGAGGTTGTGGATCCGGGAGGGTGAAACAAAGAGGAGGGCGTGTTTGAGGTGGGCAGAGTGGCGGCAGTGGGGTTTTGGACCCATGAGAATAAAACGAAGAGAAGGGCGTTCTTGAGGCTGGTAACAAGCGGAGCTGGGGTTGGTGCAGTGGGCATGCACCAAAGGGGATTGAATCAAGGGACAAGAGGAGGGGGGGGGGGGCTGTAGCAGGGTTGCGCAGTATACGGAATGGAGGAGTGTGTTCAAGCAGTAAGGGCACATTGGGTTGGGCAGCTTGGTAAAGATGGAACTGTGCATGTGAAAAGAGGGAACCACTAATTTGCTGCACATTCGCATACACTAGATGGTGAAGTGGGGTGGCATGTGGGGGAGAGAGAAAAAAGGGGGATGCTGCTATGCTGCATCCAATCTGGCGCCTGCTCACAGAATCTGCAGTGCTTGTGAGTGGAAGTGGCTGAAGCAAGCGCTGCCGGCAGAGCAGCTGTACCTGCAGACCAGTAACGCGGTTAGCTTGAATCAATGGCTTTGAAAGCCAAGCTTGATTAAGAACCAGGATCATACCATTTGCCAGTTTGACAAGATAACTTTGCCACAATCTGGGCTCCCCCCCTTACACTTTTCTCAACCATGGCACAGTCCATAACCAGCCAAGTATGCACCATGGGAGTGTCAGGGAAGGGGACTCTTTTTTGCAAAAGGCTTTCTTAAGTTTGACAAGCAGCACGATCAAAGTCCGAGAACAATTGAAAGTGTTTGCCAACTGTTCCAAGGTCGACGAATTATACAACTCTGCTGACCACTTGCAGACGACACAATCTGCAGAGGCAAGACAGTTGCTGTTCACGCATGAGTTTAACACAGCGGCACACCAAATAGAACACCTACTGGGTGAGTTCCTGTGTGGGATCCCTGTCTCTGCCTATCCCTGTTATATGGGATCTCTGTCTCTGCCTATCCCTGTGTGAAACCCCTGTCTCTGCCTATCCCTGTGTGGGATCCCTGCCTCTGCCTATCCCTGTGTGGGATCCCTGCCTCTGTGCCTCTCCCTGTGTGGGATCCCTGCCTCTGCCTCTCCCTGTGTGGGATCCCTGCCTCTGTGCCTCTCCCTGTGTGGGATCCCTGCCTCTGTGCCTCTCCCTGTGTGGGATCCCTGCCTCTGCCTATCTAAGCCAAACAGGAGTGCTCATCATGTGCATGGGTACAGAAGAAATGTGCACAGGCCGAGCTGTGCTTGTAGCACGTTTGGGTGCTGGAAGAGGTGCTGCACCTGTTGGCTGAATGCTGAATCAGTGTACCTATCATTAAATCTGCATCCCTACGTACCTTGAGGAGTTCCTTGCTTGCGGAGTAGCCGCCTGTGGCCAGGATGACTGCCTGGCAGGGCAGGGTCTCTGCTTGCTCAGGCTTGCCAGCCGGGGACAGGCGCACGCCAGAGACCTTGCCGTCCGCCATCACAATGTCCACCAGCTGTGCGCAGGGTGTGCGTGTGTGTGTGTGTGTGTGTGTGTGTGTGTGTGCGTGTGTGTGTGCGCGTGCGCGCGCATGAGTGTGTGTGTATGTGTGTGTGTGTGTGTGTGTGCGCGCGTCTAGAGGGCTGTGTACACGTGCAAGCATGCGTTTTGTGTGCATAAGCAATGGTGCCAAAAACAGGCAAAGTCAACTGTGCGCAGATGGATAACTCTCTGAAATTGTGTGCTCACAAAAGACACACTCCAGGGAAGGGTCCATGGCCAGGCAAGAAGCACATCTGCTCGCCTCTCTGACAGACAGCACTTACGGCAGTGTTTTCTCTGATTTTGATTGGCTGCTGCTTGAGCTCTGAGAGGTCCCTCACGCTCTTGCCCAGCTTTGACATGATCTGCCACCCAACGTTGCCACCCCCCTGTAGAATGCAGGTTGCAAGGTAAGTAGAATGATGAAAGCTGCGATGCATAAGCAGGGAGTGCACAGAATTAGCTGGTGTCGGTGTGGTGTGTCACAAGGGAGCGTGTTGGGAATGTGTTGCCTTTTGCTGGTATTTGCCTGCTCACCATCACTGTTTTGCGCTTCACTCCATTTCCTTTTTAAGAAAGAGTGTTGAGGATGTGTTGCCTTTTGCTGTCATTTGCCTGCTCACCACCACTGTTCTGCATTCAGTCAAATCTGTTCATTGAGTGTGTTGGATTGTGTTGCCCTTTGCCGTCATTTGCTGCTCACCATCACTGTCTTGCATTCACTCAGACCTTTTTGTTAAGGAGTGTGTTGGATTATGTTGCCCTTTGCCGTCATTTGCTGCTTACCGTCACTGTCTTGCATTCACTCAGACCTGTTTGTTAAGGAGTGTGTTAGATTGTGCTGCCCTTTGCCGTCATTTGCTGCTCACCATCACTGTCTTGAATTCACTGACATGTTTGTTAAGGAGTGTGTTGGATCGTGCTGCCCTTTGCAGTCATTTGCTGCTCACCATCACTGTCTTGCATTCACTCAGACCTGTTTGTTAAGAAGTGTGTTAGATCGTGCTGCCCTTTGCCGTCATTTGCCTGCTCAACATCATTGTCTTGCATTCACTCAGGTCTGTACGTTGAGGAGTGTTAGATCGTGCTGCCCTTTGCCGTCATTTGCTGCTCACCATCACTGTCTTGCATTCACTCAGACCTTTTTGTTAAGGAGTGTGTTGGATCGTGTTGCCCTTTGCCGTCATTGGCTGCTCACCATCACTGGATTTCCCCATGGCCAAAACCCCGCTTTTAGTATCATTACGGCGTGTGCACTTCTTGCATGCAAGTCTGTATGGCTTTAGCATACCAAACATGTTTTTTATTTCCCAAGCATGAGAATGGCTGAGAAGGCGGCATGTGGAGGTGCTCTTTGTGGCCCAGAGGCTGTTTTGCACCCATTTTGGCAGAAAAAGTGTATTTCTAAGTTGCACTAAATGACCAGCGCTCCAGGACTTAGGCTACTCTAGGGTTGTCTACTGACGCTGTTACGTCAACCTTTGCCAGAGGCACTGGGTGAGCGTGCTGGTGGGGGCAGGAAAAAAGTTTTCCACTGAGGAAAACTGTTGCCAAAATCCAATCAGGCCAGCAATCAAAACCATGTAAGTTGCATTTTGTTGATAATACCGCAGTAAAATTATATCATTCTGCAAAAACATATTTTTTGGGCACTGCGGACAAAGTGCAACTGGCGAAAGAATAATTATTTGAGGCGCTGCGGATGTGTGCGGATAAGTGAAAATTAATGGGATGGTGGCAGCTCTGAGGAGTGCGAGGAGGGGGATGGCAGCTCTGAGAGTGGATTGGACTCAGATGAGGATATGGATTAAACCCTTCTAGGATCAAAGGCCTGGACTTCTGGGTTTGGTTGGACACCAACTAAGGAGCTAAGTGAGAATGCATTTGCTTCCTTGACAACAAGTTATTCTGTGGGCTGAGGCCCTTTTGGCACTGCAGAAACGTGCAGACATGAAATATTAATTTCTGTCTGGGGTGCGGAAGTGGTGCGGACGTAAAAAAACAAATTATTGCTGTGAAGGGTGCGGATTGAGTACGTGTCAGTACGGTAGTTGGTCGCAACCCTGAGCCAAAAACTGGAAGGAAAGCTGCAGCGTGGGCCAAAGCGATGTCACATCCTGCATCGACCTGCACACCCGTTGCGCTGTGTGCCCCTTCTTCACGGCCTTTGTCTCGAATCCACACCAGAGTTACGGCCAACAAAATGAGGACGAAAGGCTTTTGAGTGACACAAAATGGCTTCCCTTCTTCCTTAGCTGTAAAGAGGATAAAATCAGGCACCTGGCACACTTTTCTGGTCTAGAAATGGTGCAGGAACGGGCAAGATGTGGTGTTGCAAAGCTTTTGACACTCATTTGCTTAGGCAGGAGGGGGGTCCAGCTGTGGGGACAACCCACTGTGATGTGTTCATTAAATCCATTTCCATTCTGAGGGAGTGTGTAAGGGATGTGTTGCCTTATGCTGTCATTTGACTGCTCACATTCACTGCCGTGTGTTCAATAAATCCATCACCATTCTGCAAAAGGGAGGGTGCTTATCAAACAGCTCTGCAACATCAATGATTTGTATACACGTGCAGGACTGATTCCAGGCTACAGAATACAGGTGGTGAAGGTTTGAACGCAGACACACAAGGCAATGTTGACCGTCGCCCATCTTCTTTCCCACAGCCACACACTCACTGGACTGCTGTGTGATCTTGGAACAGAGTGGCCACCCAGCTTGGACACCTTCGTGAGGTCGATACCTAAGGCAGCCAGAGAAGCAATTGCAGCTTCAGAGTTCTCCTGCAGTAGGAAAGGAGTGTAAGGAGCAATTGCAGCGTTGGAGGTAGTACCTAAGGCAGTCAAAGAAGTAACTTCAGCTTCAGGGTTATCCTGCAGTTCAAAAGGAGTCACAGCAGCAGTTGCAGCTTAGGAGCCCTCCTGCAGTTGGCAAGGAAAGGGAAAAAACTATGTGGGCAGGAGAAAACACTCCCCATATCAATTTAAGGAAAAAGGTCACTTAGGGCTGAAGCACCGTGCATCCCCTATACCAAGAGAAGAAAAAGAAAAGAGGTCAATAACAAGTTGACAAGGAAGTCACGGCTGGGCAAGAGTATGACCAGGACTGTCGTCAACAAGGGGAGAGGCGTGCTGCATGATGAAAGAGGAAACTTGTTTCACGTGCATTCACTCAAATAAAAGTAAGGGTGTGAAAAGACAGAGACAGAAGAGAAAACGCTGTATTTAAAGTGAACAACTTGTTTGTCACAAAGAGTTCATGACTGGCAGTTTGGTTAACTGTAGACTGATGTGGAGAACAGCCCACATCATCCTCCACAAGAACACGTCTCTCATTCCTGGAACCATTGAGCACACCACATTTAATAAGTAAAAGCCTCAAGCTAATCAGGCAAATAGGGAAGTTCAATTCGATGGTCAACCGCGTCCATCGAAGAACAAAAGATCAATTCATGATTCAATGCATCGCCTTCACCTGAGCTCATGTAGGGAGAGTTTCCTTTGCCTACGTGTTTTCCTTTTTCTTTTCTTTCTATGATCCAGAGCAAGCAGAGTTGGAGTAGATCCTAATCAAGACTCCCAACAAACATGTTGTGCCAGGGTTGGGCGGTCTGTCAGACCATAAAAAGGAATGTCTCACACACTCCTACAATAAGACATTGTGCAAAACGCATGGCCAGCAACAACATAACCAAGCACCTACCACCAGAGTCTGTACGAGCTCCTGCTTGCTCCGCCCCCCGCCTGACTTCAGGGTGTCATCCATGAAGAGCTGCATGCGCACGCAGCAATGAGCAGTTCATCAGGGTCAGGAACTTGCAAGCCTTAAAAGCATGCAGACAACCAGGAGGGGCTGATGTGTGTGCCAGGCATGCACTTCAGTTGTTGCTGTAGCATGCACATCAGTTGTTGCTCAAGTATGCACATCAGTTGTTGCTGAAGCATGCATACCACCTGTTGCTTGAGCATGCATACCACTTGTTGCTTGAGCATGCATACCACTTGTTGCTCAAGCCAAGAAGAGCAGACAGCCCTACTTACCAGCCTCGGAGTAAGCAGCATTGACTGCTCTAGCAACAAGCAGATAGTCATTCTGACTTGGAACCTTTTGATTCTGTATTCTGTACCCTGCTTTTTAACGATCATGTGCGGTCAAACAAGGTCCAGAAAGCCAACCAACAGGTGGAGGCATACACCAAGAGTGTCCCTCCATCCTTCAAACGCACTCCAGGTCAGGGCTTACACGCATCAGGCACCCCTCTACGCCTGTGACCGGGAACACGGTCCTGCACACCTTCATGACCTCCCAGGAGAGCGCATTCACATACCTTTGCCTGCCTGCATACATGCCACTCACACACCTGTGGGGTATCACCCGAAGGGGGAGTCAGCGCGTTCATGCCACTGCTGGCCTTGGCGCTGTTGCCACCAATCTTGTTCTTATCCACCAGTACGATGTCCAGCTGGGCCCCGCTGGCCTGGCGTGCCTCATGAGCTGTCATTACAGCCATGCACCCTGCAAGCCCACCCTGTAAGTGGGGCACCCAACCGCGCAGGCACACAAATGGTGGGGAGCTGCTCACGCATCATCGCTGATGCGCACGCCTTTAGACATGAGTGTGGGTTGGGTGTGCATGGAGGGTGGCGTGTGTGTGCGCGCTTGTGCGTGTGTGTGTGTGTGTGTGTGTGTGTGTGTGTGTGTGTGTGTGTGTGTGTGTGTGTGTGTGCGCGCGCGCGTGTGTAGGTGCGTGCATTCGTGCATGTGAGTTGTTTGTATATGTGTGTGTGCATGTGTATGTGTGTGTGTGCGTGCTTGTGCGTGTGTGTGCGTGCGTGTGCGTGCGTGCATGTGTGCTTGCGCTCCTCAAAGAGAGAGAATTCATTGAACATGAAAGTCAACATCTGGCATTTCAGGGATGGGAACATGCAAGTGCTCGTGTGTGGAGGCTTGATCCAGATGGGAAAGCTGAAGCTTGGCTGCTCTGGGAGCAGGTGTGCTAGGATCAGATACATCTGTCTTCCAGTGCCAGAATGCCTGACCAGGCATGCTGAAGAAGGGGTCCCGTCCTGCTGAAGCGGGCTACAAGCCGACTGATTCTAGTGCACATGAATTGGCCATTCTCCCCCATCTGTTCCCGTCTCTCTCTCGTGGGAAGACTCTTCCCTGTCGTCTCGGTTGCCGAGATAGCCCAGAAACAATCTAGACGCTCCCACATGCAAGCTCACCCCAACGATGACAATCCGCGGTGTGGTTTGGGACGCCATGCTATTCCGTAGAACCGAGGGGGGAAGCTGCGAGGGCCTGAGGTACAGGCCCGCGGAGAGAGCGAGGAGGAGGACAGCAGCAGAGGCAAACACAATATTTCTGCTCACCATGCAAATTAGTTCCACTCCCAAAGCTATCTGGGCAAACTAAATAGAGTCAGAGATCTTTGGCTGTAGCCAAATTCACATGTCAGAAAACCTGTTAGCACAATTTTCAATACTTTAGGCTTTCTACTTGCCTCGGCATCTCTGCGCATCTACGATGGGCATACCTGTTCTTGTTCTCACGTAATTCTTGCCCTGTGCAGGACCTCTGCGACAATTCCAGGGTATTTAAGCATGTTATATAAACACTGAAATAATACTTTAACACTTCCCTCTTCTGCTTGTTCCCATGAACAAACCGCTCGGCTACCCTGTTCACATGTCTACAGACGAACCAGCTCAAAATGCCATCCTAGATGTCCCTCAAGAGTTATAAAAACAATGGCATTATCTCCATCATACTTCAGGGGTGTGACTGAGATTAGGTTGCCTGTCTGCATAGCTGTACAGCTATGTATATATATGTACATATATATGTACAGCAACATGTTTGATGAACTGCTTCTTGCAAGAATTGACGCCAACTTGTACAGCCCAAGTACTCGCATACCTTTACTGAAATCTCCCCCTTTTTGCTTTGCCTCCTTCCAAATCTGAACAGTGGTTTGCTTTATAGGTGTTTTCTTGGGGGGGGGAGAATGCAACGTGCAGTCGTCTGTTAGTTGGGAATTTGTTGAACTCTTGAACTCTTGAACTCCATGGTAGCATTCTCTGAGTCTTGATTATAATTGTAAATTGAGGCCAGCAAACATGCACTAACAGGGTGCCTGTAGCATAGCTGGGGAGCGCTGAGGAACGCCTTGGGCAAGTAAGTTCGCACGCCTCCCAAGATATAGGCTACATGTGGTAGCGAAGCCCTGCGGACCGCAGTTTCACTCTTACACTACGCATTTCCGCTGGAACTACTTTAATCATGGATTGATTGAGAGGAGGGTTTACAATAGAGAAAGAGCATTGCTTTTGCCTCCCAGTATGATTTTTTGATTGAGTTTGCTCATACGCCCTGAAGAACATTGTCATTATCTGGCTGACAAGCAGGAAAATCATCCCTTGGGAAGCGGGAATGCCCAGGTGCAAATTCAATTGACAATGCATTACTGAAACAAAGCTTCAGAAAAGAAAGAATTGGAAGTTTTTATAAGGAACAAAATTCAGGTTGGATTACGGAAGCCGCTGCTGCCGCATCCTTCCTTTTCAAATCCTTGCATTATTTCTGCTTGTTCCGCACACCAATACTATTGGTAGTGTGTACAAATGAAGGTTAGCACGGTAATTCTATTTCTTGGGGGGTAACTCTTCCAGAGCTCCATTTTTGAGCCTAAGTTTGCGAGTGCGAATACATGTTTCAGCAGATCTGTTCTACAGCTCTCGAGGTGCAACACTTCTGAGGCTGTGTTTGCTCAAGCAGAGAGCTGCACAGGCCAGGCATATGTGCAGTGTTCAATTGAAGTCAATTAAAGAAGTTGCAGATGCTTGCAAGTGTCTGTAGCAAGTCATCAATGAGGTTGAGGAAGCAGGGTTCTGGCCCACAATGTGCATGTGGCTATTTGTTAAATACCTACCTTGTAAGTTGATGCTTTAAATACTCCTCCTTTAGCCTAATTCTTACCCGATCCCTTTGCACTCGGGATCATGGTCAAGCTGACCTAGCAGTATTTAAAGTGTTTGATTCAGGTGCCCAGTAGTGCCTACGTGATTATAAAAGCACAAGGAGCGACCCAGGGGAAGTGATATATTCGCTGTGGCACTATCCGCTCCACTATCACTAACACTAGACACGCTCTTTGTCTTCACGGGGACTTCTGGGGGGTTCTGCTTGGCGCGCGGCGGCGGAGGACGGGAGAAGGAGAGTCCGGGCGTCTAGGAGCATGGCGAGCAACCCTCCAGATCCCCATTAGGTCTGTTTCTGGCTCTCACCTAGGATAGCTGTATCTAGTGTAGGTTTGAGGGCCTTCTTGTGAGGCCTCTAACTTTTGTTAGGGGTACTTCCCTTAATGCACGCGGCCTCAGGCATGCGTAGACTCTTCTTTTCATTCAAAAATAAAGTCTCGCCAACCCGCAGGACGTTTAATCTAGTAGCTCTTCCTCTGATTTTTTCAAGGGCACAGGTCCTCTTGCTGCGAAGCCTATATATATCTGGTAATCCTCAAATACGCTTCAAACTTCAAGGAATTGGATGTGTTTTCAACAGGTTTTGAGGCGCCGTGTTGAGTCCAGGTAGTTTCTTCTTTCTTATTTACTTCCATTAGCTGCTGCTGAAATTTGATGTGTTCCTCTATTGACACTTAGCAGAGGTGGAATGCTGGTCTATGTAACCAGTTTTAGCTAAACTTAATGAGGAGCCCTTGGCCTTCACATGAACTCACATCATTCAGAAAGGGTAATGACTCATTACTAACGAGCTACTCTGTTTCCACTGACTTACCCCTGATCCCTTCTTAATCTGTCGCAGATTTTTTCAATTAATGTATTACACAAAGAATGCGGCATGTGAAGAGTTGCATGCATTAAATCACACTCCACCCCGGGGACATTTTTTTACACGTTTCAAGTGTAAAGTTTGTATGACCGATGAGGATGGGAAGACAATTATAGTGGCAGGAGTGTACCATCATGATCCTATGAGTGACTCAAAAAATCTAGTTGAACCCAAGGGCGGTGGTATTACCAACACCATAGGAAGAGCTGAGCTGGCTGCAATAGCGGCCGCACTCACTCACGAACACACACACACACGTAGCCACAGATAGTTTCAGCTCACTTCACCAACTCAGAAAGCAAATCCTGTACCCAGAAAAGCACAGATAACATGTACAAGGAGATGTTCTGAAGACAATATTAAGCCTTGCCCGCACCTATCAAGCTTAAGGTCACATCTTTTTCTATACACGCTGGAATAGCTGGGAATGAATACGCAGATAGAATTGCTAAATACCAGGCTAACCTCAAAGATAACAATATGACAGATAACGGTATTTCCAGCGCTGGCCCAGGCAGCAACCCCTTCTACAATATTGCTTAACTGGATTGAGCAGAGGCAAGACCGAGTACACCTGAATCTTCCTCCTCCATTCCCAATCTAGTATACTTCCCAGACCTTAAGGATGCTTTAAAATCCCATATGCATGCTAAACAAAGGCTTGGATATGCAGATTGCAAGATAGGCTATTACACCTATTACCAGAGCTTGCTACCTCATGCAAATAAGGGCATTAGCAATGCCTTCTGGAACATGCCATGTGTCTCAACCCGTATGAAACGCACAATCTTCCAATACCGCACAGGCACCCTCTACAATAAAAAACATACAGTCCGCTTCTAAAGATCCACTTGCCTTGTATTCCCCCTCCCAGAATGTTACCGGATGGATAGTGCTCTCCACATTCTCTCAGGTTGCCAATGCCCCGTCATCCGTAACATGGCAACTGAGCGTCACAACATTGCCAACAGAGTGATTTTGAAAGTGGTCAGCGAAGGCTCTTATGGATCGAACTTCTTACTAATGGCTGTATGCAGCGCAGACCGTCTGGCTCAGTATGACCTGCACATCACTGAGCAAACCTTTAACCGCGTCATACCTCCCTACCTCTTTGACCCCAGCATTCCTGATCAAACTCAACGCACCTCCAGTCACCCCGATGCTATCTTGGTCACTCCTTGCCCTGCTAACCCAAATAGACCACCTACTCCCCCCTCACATCGGGTACTCCGCAGTATGAGACGTAATGAAGAAGCAAGAAGCGGCACAACTCCAGCCAGGTAGCTTCATGAATTGAACATCCAAAACCGACACTAGCAGTACCTGTAACCCTCCTGATCCCCATTTACCTTTTTCCCCTCTCTTTGTGGAGGATATATCATATATCCTCCACACGCATATATCATATATGCGGTGCCTTGGTCCTAGGCATCCTCTTTTCCTTAATTGATGTGGGGAGTGTTGTCACTGCATACGTATAGGAAGAATGATCATCAAAGCTCTCAGCAAAAGCCCTTTGGGGGCAGGCTTGGTTAACATGGACACAGGGAGTGATGATAGGCTGGCGCAACACAACCTCCAAATCCCTGCACATGCATCAAACAGAATTTTACCCCCTTACCTTTTTCCTATAAATTTTCCTAAGAGATCTAGACTCACATCCAGTCGTCCTGATGCTATACTGATTACTCCCTATAGAGCCAAAACCACTCCTTCCCTGTTACATCTGCAGTTGTGGTGTGTGCAAGGAGGAGTATTTGAAGCAGCAGCAGCAGCAGCAGATTGAGGGCTTGGCTGAGGGGGGTGGTGAGCAGCAGCAGATTGTGGGCATGGCTGAGGGGGGTGGTGAGCAGCAGCAGGTGGAGGGCATGGCTGAGGGGGGTGGTGAGCAGCAGCAGGTGGAGGGTGTGTCTGAGACAGTTGAGGAGGAAGAGCAAGAGGAGGGGATGTCAAGACAAGGTAGCACAGATTGGGCTGGAATGGATTTGGATGAGGAGGAGGAGGAGGAAGTGGGAGGAGTGGAGGAGGGGGGCATGGGTGGGAATGAGGCTGGGGGGGGGGGGGGGGGTTCATGCAGCGGTTCCTGGCAGAGGCGCGAACGTGTGAAGAAACCACAACTTTCGTACCAGATGCACAGGGATGTGAACGCCGCATGGAACCTGTGGGAAGTGTGCGTGGCTCAGTACTTTGGGCATCCTAGGCCTAGGTACCTGAGAGCGGACATCGCGGCATAGCCGCCGGAGTGCCTAATTGCTGCCTCCAGAAGACAGGCACCGCGCAATTGGATCGGTGTGTTAAGAAAGCCTTCATCCCCTCATGATGCCCAAACTGCATCCTCATCTCCAGATGAATTCCCTGAGTCCTGGAAGTATCCCTTTAAGCAAGATAATTTGACCTTTATCTCCTTTACATTTCTTGCCTGCTGTTGTGGATCTCAACATGCTTCCAGGTCATTGCTAGATAAGGCCTTTTTCTTGAATTCAAGCTCTCAAATATATGCCCTGGTGCCCAAACTGGGTGTGCTCCAGCACGCAGCTACTCTTATTGCTTTTGCAGAATTAACATTGTCACGACGAGATTCTGCTGCTACAAGAGTGTGCTGCGGTTATGACGCTGTTCTGGCAGCGTCACTTTTCAGCCTAACAGCATTCTTTCTAAGTCAAAGTGGAAAAGGGATCAACCGAACCAGTCGCTGCGCCCCAAACATATGTACCTGGGTGGCCTTTAATTGGCTGGAACAGCCCAGTGCAATTATCAACACATCTTTTTGATAACAGAAATGCAATCACCAAAGCCTGGAGCAGGGAAAAGCCACTGGCAGTGGCTGGTAAAGATAAGTATTTTCCCTGTAAGGACGAGGTGTTGAACTTGAAATGAAACCATGGCAGAACTTGGATCCGGGGTACTTTCAGGCAAGTAAGAAAAAGTTAAGCTTACGCTGAGCTGCATTCAGCGTGCATGAAGAGAAAATCCACCAGTCAGAGCTGACTCTTACAGGTCGTCACACCCAGAAAACGGACTAAGAGACACGCCCTGAGTTTTGATGGTCGAATGTATGCGGCAATAAGTACCTCTTCCTAATTGAAGCAGGCAGCTCGATCTTTTCTCCCTCTGCCTTTTATTTAAAGAACAACAAGGGAAAGAGCAGGTACAAAAGCCCCCAGGATGAGCCTCAGAGCAGTTGGAGTCCCTGAGATTTCTCTGACACGATCTTGGTGCGCCACCTGCTCAAGCACAAGCAGCAGGGGGGGTGGAGGTCGAAATGTACATTCATTCTGGGCTTGTTGGACTTTGTTTGTGCTTCCAAAGAGCGTTATGGACACCAAGATGCAGAATAGAATTGCAGGAAGCTACGTCAAGACTGTCATGTGAACTTGTCAGGAAACATGTATGTTGGGCATAGCTCGGCGGCACTGGTGTCCGGATGCCAATGTGCTGCGTTTGTAAATCCATCATAAGCAGACTCAGACAGATAAGCTCACCACTTTGCCTGTGATTGTGCTCAGGATCAGGCTGGTGGTGAAATGAAGGGTCCACGCTGGATCTTTCCTCCCCAGGAATCTGAGCAAGCGCGTTATCATCAGCGGCCCGTACCACCTAAGATTCATTGCATAATATGAATTGTTTAAACTGCACTGGTGGTTGAGACATAGATTTTTTGATGAGATATGCTAAATCCCCACTTGGAGTTTCTCATCTGAAAACCTTTACTTTACGGACAGCATGCCAAGCACTCAATGACAGGCTTCCTCATGAGCAAATGGGGCGCACCTCTGCACCATGGGGATTACGAGTTGGAAGGTCTGTGTCTCGGGATCCGGCTCGTAAACGGTCACAGGTGCGGCCTGCATTTCATCCAAACCTACATTTGCTTAGTCGGACATCAATTGAGGACAGCTTACCAGCAAAAGCATTTGAAAAGACAATTCTCACCGCGAAGAAGAGAATGCTACTTTTTGTAGCAAACACAAACTTACATGTACCTTCACCTCTGAGCACAGGCTCCGCAAAAGAGCAGAGAGGGCAAGGATGCAGCTCTGGCTGAATGTGATGCAAGCAGGAGACTCGTACACCACATGCCTGGTGCAGGTAAGATACAAGGTCACACACAACTTTTTTGTCAGCACACACAGGCTGCAAAAGAAACAATGTGCTTTGATAGTTGAGCATTTGTATCCTCTGAGCAACAAGTGAAACGCAGCTGCCTCTCAAATTGCAGATACGGCAGGGTATGCAAAATCCTTGCCGCAACAGTGTTTCTGCCATGATTCAGGAAGCAGTATTGGTAAGACTGTAAGACCTGGAGTAGGTTTCACAAGCCACACTGCTTTGTCGCACAGAGGCCGCTGTGTACAGGACGATGGTGTGCTCAATTGCCTGCAGTTTGAACACGAATGAAATAAGAGACCCTGCGTCACAATGGGCTGATGTTCTCGCAGCAAGGGATTCAGGGCGAATACCTCATTGAGGAAGATTTGCGCCTGCCAAGCTAACACTGCAACTGTGGAATCAGAACAAATGTTCCTGATCCTGCCTGAAAATCCGAGACGATCTGCCATTATTGGGGCACAGCAGCTGAAAAGTGACAAAGCGTTCATGCTGGAAAACAGGCCTTCGTGCTCTTAATAATAGACCACCCACCAATCGGAGAGGCGTCTCAAGGGCCTGGATGGGCGCAACCTTGCTGCGCCATATGGGGTCACGCCAGTATATGTTGACGTTTTTGTCCATTGAGTAAACGTGATATTATTTAAAGAGAAGATTTTCTTGTTGGTTTGTTTTTGCACCTCAGCGCGGGATGGGCAACCAAAAGTGTCGACCAAGTCAGTCCTGTTTTCAAAGCTAACGTAAAAATCCGTGAATCCAGGTTCCCGATAGGATAAGCCAAGAGGAAGAGCAAGCTTGACAGCCTCCAGGAAGTTAATGTTAATTCCCCATCTTGTAGGACACCAATTGGCACTGCAGCTTACAAGCTTGTAAGCTGGACAGGCCTTTATTAAGGCCTGTCCAGCAAATCGAACTGAAGGCCCACTCCTTATTAGCTTAAGCTTACATGCCTTGTGCGGAAAGCCAAACGATCGGATCTCAAAGGTGTCTCATCATGTGATCAGGGGGCCCCTGTGCACGTGCCCAGAAATGACCAGTTCTCTGCCTGGCAGTAGAACTGCAGTTCTTGTAGGCAAGTGAGAGTGTGACATGCATATGCCCTTATTGCAGCTCTTGCAATAAGGATGCCATCTAGATCTTTTCCTTCTTGGGTGTCACGTGACACCTCTTGTCAGCTTAGTTTTGGCTCTCGCCAAGTGCCTTTTCTGGCTGCCAGACCGCTCTCAGTCGCAGACCTGCCTTGTGCCTCAAGTTTGTTTCCCTACTTAGGCCGCGCTCCTTTGTCCTTCCTTTGTCTTTCCCTGTTTCCCCTGTTAGCCTCGCAGGCTTATTTGTTCAATGCTGCTGTGAAGCTTTTTTGTCTTATGCTTATGCATAAGTGCAACAGCTACAGAGGACATAACGCCCAACAGGCTAGGAAAGGTAAGGAATGAAACAAAGAAAAGAAAAAAATTATGTAGGCAGAGGAAATCCGTATTGCATCAATTAAGGAAAAGGAGACGCATTGGCTCAGAAAAGCTATAAATTCCCTCCACTACAAAGCGAAGGAACAGAGAGGGCTATTGGGATTTGAAGGGTTACTAGGAGTGCTTGTGAGAAGTTGTCAGCGCCCTCCCGCTAGAGCAGTACAAGTGTTTTCTTGTTGTCAATGGCGCACCAAGTGGTGACAGCATCCAGGTCTATGCAGAAATAAATGTGGGAAGTTTTCATGTTGCACCATCCTTCTTGGTGTTGGTGGGACTTGTTAAACTGAGCATACCCTCAACCAGTTTAAACAACTGGAACTTGACCACCAACGTGCCATTAACTCTGCTCACAAACTTCTTGCCCATTCTGTTCTGTATGCAACAAGCTTTTTACCACTAGATGTGACATTGAAGACGTTAATAATGTTTCTTACAGCCAGGCGCTTCCAGTAACCCTTCAGATTCCCAATACTTTTGGGTTTGTAGCTTTGTGGTGGAAGGAACCCACTGCTCTTCAGAGCCAAAGTGCATCCTTTTCCTTAATTAATGTAGGGAGAGTTTCCTCCATACTATACAGGATGGGCATGGAATTTACGTTCAAGCTAAGAAGCTCGTTGGTGGTCAAGGCCTGATTTGTTTATTTACGGTGTATTTGTTATAACAAGTCCCACCAGCACCCAGTAGAATGATGTATAGGGTGCAGTTCTCCTGCTAAGTTTTTTGCTGCGGCCTGCATGCTGACGCTGTGCCGCCTCCAATTATAGCCCAGGCCTTAGTGCAGGCTAGTAAGTTTGCACGTGAACTTAACCCCCATTCTGTGCATACAGCACAAACAATTGCTACAAATCTTGCAAGCAAGGAGCCCCTGCAGCTCAAATGCAAAGCTAGTAGGAGCAGGTATTGTGGCTTCATGCAAGCCTGCAAGCTTGGCCCTATAGAAAGCCTTATAAAGGAGTTGAAATCAGCTAGGGGTTATCATCCTAACACATTTACCTTGTGTGTTGTAAATGCATGCCATGTATGCTTTGTGAATTTCTGGGAGGAGAAGGGGAGGTGGAGCACGAGGGTTGGGGCTTTGTGATTCAGTGCCTAGTGATGTTTGATTGGGATTTTGTTTTACTTTGCACTTCACAAGGTCAATGTCATGCAGCCAAAATTCACTGCAACCAGTGGGTTTAATGTCTACTTGTGGGTTGGTGGGGTGCATGTCTAAGGTAATTTTATTGCGTAGTTCTGTGTCTAGGTTTTGCCTCCAAATATTAATAGCGTGAGGCTTATCAAAGCCTTGTCTTTCAAGGTTAGAAAGGGCAGAGTCTGCTGTGGGTCGGGAAAGGTCTGGTTCGCTCTGCTTGGCTTCAAATTCAAGCAAACGCTGCTGGAATTTAGGCCAGGTCTCTTTTGTTTCCTCGGGCTCCCAGGAGGGCATCCAAGTGATTTTTGTGAGCTCTTCTCTCGACTGATATTCTCTGTCAACTTTCTGTTCATTTTTAAAGCCTGCGCAGGCGGGACAAGCCTATGTGTCAGCTGCATCTATCTCTTGTCTTCGCCCATCAGTATAGCAACCAAGTTCTTTCATGCATTTCCAGTGGTACGTTCGTTGGTAAACATCACAGATATACATATCGAGGTATGGAGGTTCAGAGTTAATAGGTTCATAGCCACCATGGTAATTGCATATTTGGCAGCAAGCACACTCAATATCAGTGTGAGCAAGGCAGGGCCCACTTCTCAATAATCATTGGGGCAAAATGGGTGTGGTATTGCACTTGGTGGTGGATGAGGCTTCTTCTCCGTCTTTTTATTAACCATGCAGTTTCTCCAACCATTTGTATGGGTTATGTCAAAATCATGGTTATATATAGCATTGTTAGCATGGCTAGCTGTTTTTGCTTTTTTAAGCTTGTGGACTGAGGTTTTCTTATAATTCCAGACCTCAGAGGCTTGGCATAACAAGCTGAGGGGGTTGATGACAGGAGGGGTCAGTTCTGTCTCTATGTGAAGCAACTTTTTCTTTTTGTTTTTGTGGCTATTAACTTGTGTATCTAGGCTGTGTGGAGTGTTTGGACAGGAAGGAGGGTTGCGGATTTTGCCTGTATGGCCAGTATCTGTTGTGCATGGGGAGTTGGGCTGTGTTGGAATGTAGTTAGCAGTGCTTTGACTGGCATTAGTTCCTGGATTATTCTGGCTAAAAGGTTGAGACGTGGGAGTGGGTGTGTGTTTCATTGTTGAGTGTGTGCGCTTGCTGGGTGGCCCTTCCGCTGGTGGATCCTGTTGAGTGGGTGTCATAACATTAGAGTTAGAAATATTTTGTGTTGAGGCATGAATTATTTGTGCAGGAGTGATGCTCAGCCTATAATTGGAGCGAGTTCTCTTATTAAGTGGCTCTTCTGTGGGTTGTGTTTCTTTGGCAGTCATTACTTCCTGAGTAATAGGACAAATTTCTTGTGTAGGAATGTTAGCTGTAGGGGCGGACAAGGTGGCTCGGTCACGTCTGAGGTGGCGTCCAGTATGTTCGTGTCTGTAGTGAGATGTGGAGCGAGGTCGTGGTGATGGCACAACTTGTGTGGAAGGGGTGCTGTTTGGTTGGGAGCCTGCAAGAGGGTTGTCCCCCTTACCTGTTTCCACGTAATTGTTCACAGAAAGTATCTAGACTCACATATAGTCGTCCTGATGCTATACTGATTACTCCTTATCAAGCCAAACCCACTTCATTTTGTCCTTCTTCCTCTTGCTCACACTATGCGTTACGCGGCAGACACAACTCCACACTGAGGACCACAACAGCCAACCGTGTCAGACGTCCTCACCAACTAAATGCAAAGCAGCGGCACGTGCACTTGATTGAGATCAAGTACTGCAAGATATGAGGCCTGGACAACAGTTGGAGGCAGCACAGCAGCATCATGCAAACCTCTGCAAACTCATCAATGCAAAAGTCATGATCCTCCACACCATCCTTCTGGGTGTTCGTGGAACCTGCGACACTGAACACACCCTTAACCAGTTTAAACAACTAAGACTTGACCACCAAAGCGCCAATAAAGTTGCTCGCAAACTTCATGCCCATTCTGTTATGTATGCCAACAAGCTTGTCACCACTAGGCGTGCTGTTGAAAACTTCTCGCAGCCAGGTCCTGGATCCGGGTGCTTCCAGTAATCCTCCAGATCCCCATGAGCATTTTATGTTTTATAACTTTGTCGTGGAGGGGACTCACGGCTATTCTGGGCCAATGTTTCTCCTTTTCCTTAATTGATGTAGGGAGAGTTTTCTCTACCTACGTGGGTTATCTTTTCCCTGTAACCTTTTTCCTTCCTGTAAACCCTGTAATACCCCTGAAGGCCAGAAACATGTGCCAGTGTGGCAGTTGTCACAAAAAGGTCCATGCACCATTGGATAAAACATGCTGCACAAAGTTCAAAAAGTTCACAACGTTCAAAGTTCAAAGCTGCTGTTAGCAGAGAAGTGCCTCTTCAAGTCATGCTTTGCTGGGAAGACCTCAAACAAAGGATATATAGACTAGCAGGCAGTGTAGGCAGCGTCTTTTCTCTCCCTAGGTCTTGATTTAGGCAAGCACAAGATGAAAAACATAGCGCGTTTTTGTTTACATGCTCACACCCTCAGAGTTGAGACGTCACTTTGGCAGGAGCACATCTGCATGTAATATGTGTGACCAAGGAGGACTCCAAGATGAAACACATGCCGTGTTTCCTTGTTCTTATGAGCCTATGTGTTCTCTTCGAAGGGCTTCTGCACGTTTATCCTTTGACTTCCCTTCTACACACAAACTGTTTCTGGACAAGTCAGGCTCTTTTCACTCAGTTCTGGCAGCACCTGCAGCGTACACACATGCCCACTTCTTTCTTGTCCATCATTAAAAACATGTACGATGCTGATGAGTATATTTTGAAGGATGGAGAGAAGAATCCTCAGGTGCACCCTAACACAGGTGTGAAACAGGGCTGCCCTTTGTCCCCTCTGATTTTCTCTCTGTATATTAATGACATTGATGAAATTTTGGGGGGGGTGCACGGTGCTGTCACGGGTACAGCTGAATTCTATGTGACGCACATGTTATATGCTGATGACCTGACTCTGATGGCCAACGATCCTGTTGCGTTGCAGACCATGCTGAACCGCTTGCATGCGTATGCTCTGAGGAAGCACTTAATCATCAACACTGCTAAGTCTGAGGTGGTGCACTCCAATTCCTCTGGGACAGACCTGCCTGTGTTTCGTATCGGGGGGGTGCCACTGGCACACAAGGAGTCTTTTAGATACCTTGGCATGATATTTCACAAGTGCATGAGCATGGCCAAGTCCTCTGAGCATGCAACTGGCCCCTTCATGGCGTCTGCCTTTCGGGTTCGTCAATTTGTTCGTGAGAATTTTCTGGCAAATAGGCCGTACGTGTCTCTGTGGCTTGGGAAGACGTACATGGTTCCAGCTGGAATGTGTGCAGGCCAAGTGTGGGCACTGAATAAAGAAAAGAAAAGAAAAGTCTACGCAGGCCAAAGGCCGCGTGCATTAAGGAAAGGTCCCTTAACTAGCAGGCTAGAAAGAGTCTCACCAAGGGTCCCTCAAAACTACACTAGCTACAGCTAGCCTAGGAGAGGGAAGAAACAGAACTAATGAGGATCGGAGGGGTTGTCAGCAGTGCTCCGAGATGCCCGGACTCTCCTTCTCCTGGTATCCAACTCCGCGCGGCCAGTGACCCCCCCCCCCCCCCTGAAGCCCCCTGTAAGCAAAGAGCACATCTGGTGTTAGTGATAGTGGTTAATCTTTGCAGGGCATGGCAGCTCAATTTGAAAGCTAGGGATTTAGCTTTATGCTTGGTTAGGCCTAAATTGACAAGAGGTTTGATTGTGTACTCATTGTAAATGGTGCCAGCCACACCAATGAGGATGATGTGTAGAGTCACTTTGTTGTTCCTGTTTGGATTCCTTGAGCTGCGGGTTTTAATTCTGATTATAGTGTGAGCATGTTGAGTTGCTGCAGTTCCCAGAGTAACGGAGGGGTTGGTGTCTGGACAGAATTTCAGCTCAACAAGGTGGATGTCTCTGTCTTGAGGAGGGATTTGAGAAGGATCAAGGTGAGCTTGTCTGCCTGAGAGAGAGCGCACAAAGAGAGCATCAGGGCGGCTTTGGTGACGGGCAGAGGAGCCAGTATTATAAGGGAAAACCCAGTCTGGAATAGCTCGTGAGATAGTTTCAGGGACTTGTATGCTCTGATCCAGGAGTCTCTCATTACGGAAGGCATCCATACCAATAAGGGATGAGCCAAACCTGCCTTTGCTAAGGGCTTTTACACAGAGGGTAAGGCCCTCATGGTGTCTGTTGGTGTGCATACCACTCATAGTTGGATTTGAACATCTGAGGACAATATGATTAATACTATCCATGTCGTCACAGAGCGGACACCTTTCAGAGGTGGGAGATTTGTTGAATCTGTTGGCATGTTTTTGTGTGTAGATTGTCCCTGTGCGGTATTTGATTACATTTACCTGTTGTTTGAGGGAAATCTTTGGATTTTTCCAGAAGGAGTTGCTGGTCTCTTTGTTAGCAAGTTGACAGTTTGGGTTGTGAGCTTGAATGTTGGCGGTGGTGACAGAGGAATTGGGTTGCATGGCATGGTTGAGCCTTTGCCAGCTTTTGTAATGGTAACCAGTGGTATCCACAAAGCCAAGCTTGTGCTTATTGTGCATGTGTATTTTAAATTTGTCGTTAAGATTGGTGAGGTAGCGGATTGGGGAAGCGTGGGAGCAGTGCCTGTCACTATTTTGTCTGTGTGAGTTCTTCAATGAAAGCCAGTAGTTATTGTGGAATGGGTCCTTGGCATCTGGAAGTGCAATGTCGGTGGTGTCCGTGAGTGCTGCAGTGCGTGCACAAGCGTCAGCCCCCTCGTTACCAATAATGCCAGAGACTTTGTAGAAGTGGATAGGGTGTGGGGAGTGCTCTAGTATGGTTGATATAGCCTGAATGAGCTCTGCATGTAGGTGGTTCTTCATGCGCATCGGGTTAAGGGTTTGTTTAGAAACCTGGAGGAGGCAGGATGCACTATCAGAGGCAATGTCAATTTGCCCTTGTTGGAGTGCCACTAAAATGCCTGCAAGTTCTGCTCTGTTGATGGTGTTAGTAGGTCCATGACCATTGGGTTTTATGTGTAGTTGTAGGTGTTGGGAGGGTGGAGCAGTGTCCCTTCCCGGTTTGTAAATACCTGAACCAGAAAGTGGTGGGGAATATCATCTTTGCGTTTAATTATACTGCCATCTGTGTAGGTGATTTCTCTCCAGTCTTTGATCTTAGGTGTTAACATCTTTCTGTAGTTTGCAGGTATGAAAGCTGCCCTAGCCTGAGGGCACTTGTGTGAACAGTTATGTGTGTCAGGGAGGAGTGATTGGAATTTCTTTTTTCAAGTGTTTGACGCGAGGTGTTGGTGGATACGCAGTGGCGTGGCAGGATTAGGACGATCCAGGGGTAGCCAGTAAGCTTCTGGTACATCTTGGTTAAGGAGTTGGAACCAGTCTTTGTTTGCACTGTCAAGTGCTTCTCTAGCATTACGATTCCAGACAACAATGAGCTGCATAGGATAAGAAGGTGGGGTTAAGCATGGCATCGAACCAGTGTTGGGGTGTCTGGAATTGGATGTTTCCTGCAGGGAATTCGGTAAGCACTTTTGCAAGATCTGGGTAATGGTTAAGCCAACTCATGTAGCTACATGCCTATAGGCATAGTAGCTGAAGCCTCTCCAGTGGGGCAGAAGCATGAAGGTGGCAACTGGCACGGTGGTTTGGAGGGAGGAGTGCACTGCGTGGCGCAGGAGTCTGAACATAGTTTCATCGTCATGAGAGGGATGGCAGAAGGAGAAGCCATTGTAGCGTACAGACAGGGCGTCTGTGTTTGCCCCAAAGACCTGGTCACGGCAGCTTGTGCTGAAATAAGTGTTGAAATTACCGTCAAATTCAAGAGGATTGGAGAACCTCTCTGTTGAGACCATGCACCATCTATGCAGGGCTAGTCGATTGTGTGGGGGGATGATCAGCGTGTTAGAATTGTAGACCTTTTTGCTCTTGGCAGAGAGATGTTTTTGTTGAGTTTTTTGACGTGAGAGCAGTCCCATAATTTCAGTTGCTGGGTCCTGGACAGGTGGCTGGATGGTGGCGTGGATGCCTGCCTTTCTAGCTGCTTCATAAGCTTCAAGCAGGGTCTTGAGTCTGTCTACAGTCAGCATACCAACGCACTTGCCATGGGTATTGTAGATACAGGCACATTCGGAGGTGGTTACTTCCGGCATTCGTGCAGGTGCTGTATCCTCTTCAGATGGGTCATCTTGCTGGGTTTCTTTGATAAGGTCAACAGTTCTTATAATTATTTGACATTGCCATGTTGGCATGATATCTGTCTGGGGGTTGGTAGGTTGGAAGTCAAAGGTGACATTTTTGCAAATGGCGCAGCCGGTGGTTGAGAGCCATGGAGAGTCAGAAAGGCTCTGGGGATTGCCTTCAAAGCCTTGGTTGACAAGATTGTCCAGGTCTACCTCATCTCTCCGGGGGTCTACTGTGTGTTCCAGCCTTTCCTCCTCAAAGGCTTGGATATGGGCGTGTAGATCTGGATGTATTTGTAACATATCAGCAAGTATACATATCAGCAAGAATGCATTAAAGCGGGCAAGGAATTTGCAAGTGATCTGCAAGTGCGGCACATGAGTTATCTTAAGAGCACGCTGGGTGTTAAGCGTACCACTATAAAGTGGGCTTTACTGAGGGAGTGTGGTCATGAGCCACTTCAGTTTTACTGATTCAGGCCTATTGTCAAAATGTATAATAGCATGCTGAGGTCTAACAGTGAGACGTTGAGAAGAGTGCTGAAAGCAGATTTGAATAATCATTCGCATGAGCCAGCCTGCTGTACTGCTCAAGTTTTAGATGCTTCCCAAGGCCTACGACGCTGTGATTCCTTTGCGTAAGCTGTGCGACAGGGCATTCCTATCCATATTCAAGAGATTACTGATGACCTCAGACACAGGTTGCGGGCAGTGTGGAGAGATGTCAAGGGAGTGAACCTGCGGGACACACATAGTAAGCTGGCAACTTACCAGTCTCTTTTTGCAGTGCCTTT
This sequence comes from Dunaliella primolecta, assembly GCA_914767535.2. Classification (NCBI taxonomy): domain Eukaryota; kingdom Viridiplantae; phylum Chlorophyta; class Chlorophyceae; order Chlamydomonadales; family Dunaliellaceae; genus Dunaliella; species Dunaliella primolecta. Next base: position 9,463,313 of record OU611757.1, read on the forward strand.
TGACCACAATGTGCGTGCCCCTACCCGTTTACCAAGGCACATGCATTTGGATTTGTCTCCACATGTCATGAGGAATGTTAGCCGTTTCAAACTTCGGGCACACACACTGAAGGTGGAGACAGCGGCTGGGATACTCGGAACACTCTTATGTGTGATCGCTGTTCTTGTGATGAGATTCAAGATGAGGCTCATGCCCTTTTGGTGTGCAGAGACGCAGATGTTTGTGCTTTGAGAAGAAAGTACGCTTACCTGTTCAACTGTTTCTCTGGTGATTTTTCCATGGAGCGACCTTTTTTACAACAAGCCAGTGTCCAGGATGCTTCTGATTTCCTCTTGCAACACAACAACAAGCTTTTTTCGTTTGTTTCTGAGCTTATGGACATTATGTTGACTGGCGAGGACCAGTCACAGGCCGATCAGCCGAACAGTCTGGCTGAAGCTCCCCCCGTGTAAATCTAAATCTAAATCTGAGCTTATGGACATTATGTTGGCTGGCGAGGACCAGTCACAGGCCGATCAGCCGAACAGTCTGGCTGAAGGTCCCCCTGTGTAAATCAAAATCAAAATCAAAATCAGTTCTTTCAGAAGCAAACTAACGAGACTCGTTGTTTAATCTCTGATCTCATGGGTGTTTTTTGGTGTTGGCTGGAACAATTGAGCAGGCCGAGCAGCCACTACCTGGCTGAAGGTCAATTCCAACTGTAACCTTGTAGGCAGTGTAGCAAGAAATACCTTAAAATCCATGTTGGCTTGTGCATGGTCTTATACTCCCGCAAACACCAACGCCAAAAGGCAGACAACATGAATCTACAACAGGAACTTGTCGGGTTAGCCCACAACAGGAGCACAAAGCAGCCAAAAATATACATTGAAATGAAAGAGAAAAGCTTCCTCCTTAATAATCAGAAATATGAAGAAAGAAGCTGCATTTTAACAAGAACATGATACAAACAAGAAAAGCCTACGTCAGCCAAAAGGCCGCGTGCATTAAGGAAAGGATCCCTAACTAGCCAGCTAGCAAGGGTCTCATCAAAGACATGATATGAAATAGGATGGATTCAAGCACTTATGACTCTGCTGCCTTATTGCCTCAGGGGAAGCACACAAATAAAAGTAATAAGTCTGCGCTGAGGATCTAAAGGGCACATGAAAAACTCAAAAGCCAGTTACAACACTGACAGTATGTTCCACCAAGCATAGAGAACAGGTGGGAAATATTTCATGGAACAAAGATCCATGCATGCCATCGTGGCCCCCTCTGAGCATTGAAATAATGTACACCAAAGTCAGGCCTGTTTGCCTGTCATCGCCCATCTCTTGGAAAACTGAACCATCTACCCCCTGCATCGCCTCATTCCATGCGATCGCCAAAACAGCCGCGCTGCCGTCTGTGCACCCGTTAAGCAGAATTTATGGTGTTCATGGTTCACAGCTTTGGCCCATGCTCTCACACCTGTTACAAAGGAACCCTGCACCACCAATAATATCCGCACAAAGAACACAGCCATGCTCGTCTGAGGTTCGTTTTCTCTGCTGCGTGAGTCCTCCTGCCGGTCTAGCTGTATAGATTTGTTGAATGCCTAGCTATGCACTCCTTCCTCTGTGTTTCCAAGATCCTCCTCATGCCATCTCATTTCGGCCTATCTCCGCACGTCCTTTGCATGTACCGCCAAGACCCTCCTCATGCCATCTCAGGCAGTCTGGCTCGACTCATCTCGGCTGCTGAGAGGGCTGGAGCTGACTGGGGTTATCTTGCGGGTCTGTGGTTCCGTTGTTGCTGTGGTGCCTGCCGTTCAACCCCAAACCCTGCGTTCCTTCCTCTTCCTCATCCATGCTGCTCTCTGGGGTGCTGTGGGCCGAGGGGTGGCTTGCGCGCAGCTCCTCTTCCTCCATAGATCCAAGGACGCCAATGGACTCATGCACTGATGAGGTGTGGCCGTAGTTGGCAAACTTGGACAGCACCTGAGAAAGGACAGCGCATATGGTGGTGCAGGGGCTTTTAGAGCACCCACCTGGCCAGCCGCTCAGATGTGACAAGAAAAGCTGGGGGGGGGGGGGGGGTGAGGTAAGTCAGCAGATCAGAGGCCATGCAGACAACAGCATCTAGTGCTTCAGAGGCCTAGACATATATAGACAAAAGGTCAGCGCTTCATCTCATTTGAGAGCCCCCACCAGCGCGTAATGGACCTTGCTAAATGACTAGGGTTGGCCGATGCTACATATATATACACCCCATATATGTATATATACTTATATATGTATAAGTTATCCCTGCCAAAACACTGATATATACAGTGCATTTATACGGACATGGCCAACCCTATAAGTGACCTAAAGGATGCCACCTCATGGCTCAAAAGCCTTCTTTGTTCTCCAGAGCAGAGGATGGCAAAGAGGCATGGCATAAAGCGTGTGCTGCAGGAGCACATCAACTTGAGCCTTATGCAAATAAAAACAGGAAACACCACAGATGTGCATGCAATCTACTGTACCTGCACCGATTTCAGCCAGCCGTTGGCCATCGTAAAGTAGAAGCCAAACATGATGGGCAGGATGGAGCCGATTGCGCCTCCGGTGGCCAGAAGCAGTACCTGCAAGGGCATGTGAAGCAAGCAATGGCAGACGGTGCGGAACTGTATTGGTCCGATGCCTGGTTTCATACCCAGGCCAAACTTTCAATATCTCAGGTGTGTAAACCACAAGCAACATGCTCTCCTTGTAAGGTTGACTTCTGGCATGCTGCAAAGGGTTTTACCTGGAATGTGTGCGCGCACATGTTTGCGTGCGCGCACACACACATACACACGCAAATGCACAAAAACACACATACGCACGCACATATGCATGCACACGCGCGTATACGTATACGCGCATACACACCTGCTGCAGCACACTGCCTCCACTTTTGCCAGCTTGCGTGCCCACCACATCAATGGCTGCCTTGCCCTTGGTACGGCCCTCTTCATCCAGGGAGATGTAGACCTGATGGGTGATAGCAGAGCAAGTGACCAGATGAATTGCAGTGCAGGTGAATGAGACCTGTTTACACGCGTGCCAGAGCCTCTTGGTAATAACAACATCTACCTGAGCATGACCCCTCACCACATGACTATGACGTTTGAGATACTATCCAGCCTCCCCTCAGCTTGAATCGTAGTCCCATACGCAGCTAATGGATACTTGCAAGGGCCTGGGCATTGGTACAAGGCGCTCCAAACCCACATGCTGTCCCGGTCGCCACAAACTGCTGGCAACGGGCAGAACACACGGTGCACAGCACCCACCATCTCTTCTGCTGGCTTGAACAGGCTGAACTTGGCGGATTTGGAGAACACGTACAGCAAGGCACCGCCAAAGACAAGGCCACGCAGCATGAGGCCCCCCATGCTGTTGGCGCCTGCCGCCTCTGCTGCAGCGCTTGCGCCTGCACTGCCGTTTGCCTGCGCACACGGGTGAGTTGTGAGCAGGAGTTGTGAACTGGCAACAAGAACAGCAGGCAGAATGGAGGGTGTGCTTGCTTGCACCTGTGCTGCCATTTGGCTACATTGGAGCGTAGTGGGCAGAGGTATTGTACACACAGATGCTGGGTTTAGGAAGAACAACATTTAAGGTAGGACTCCTTTTGCATCCCTGCACTACATCCCCAAGAGCAGGAATTAGGCATGAGCAACTTCAGGCGATTCCCCAACACGGTGGTCCAGCATCTCCAGAGTGTGGGATGTACGCACGCCGATATATGTGAGCACTCGCTCATATGCACACGCTTTCATCCACATACACACACAGACACAGACACACTTACTTACATATGCACATACACATGCACATACACATGCGCACACATGTAGACGCACCGCTGCGCCAGATGCCAATGAAGCCGCCACCTCAGCTGCATGGCCTGCAAAGCCTAATTGGTATGCGATACAAGTGGCAAAGAAGGCGACTCCACCCCACAACAGGATGGAGGGCGTCGCGCTGGCCACGCCCGCCCAGCCCATCTTGTCAAACATTGCAGGGGTGGCAATCATGAGCAGGCCCGTGACGAGGCCTTGCCACATGGACACATCACCTGTACGTGCATGCGTGCGTGCATGTGTGTGTGTGTGTGTGTCTGTGTCTGTGTTCAAGTGTGCTTGTGTGTGTATGTGTGTGCGCGCGCACATGTGTTAGTGTGTGTGTGTGTTGTGTGTGTGTGTGTGTGTGTGTGTGTGTGTGTGTGCGCGCGCGTGCGCATGCAAGCTTGTGCACGTACATGTCAACTTGTCAGCCGCTTATAAAAGCCAGCAAGCTCTGTGGATGGGTAGAAAAGGGAGGTGGGTGCCTGCTATTCCCGTGCGATGTCGAGGTGCAGGTGCAAAGGCTTTCTTCTGGACAAAAGAAACAGCAATGCAGTGAAGGGCGTTGGGGATTTCAAACAAGGGCTTATGTCATACGAGGCCTCATGGAGCACATTTGGCTCAATAGCGGTGGATTCACTGCCAACTCCCTACCACTAACTGGAGGGAATGTACCAACATCAGATTTACAACAATACTTGGATGGTAAGCACCTTATGTGAACAAAAGCTGCCTGGTACATTCCATGATGGAAGACATGTGTGTCAGATTTGGCCAGGGGCCCTGTTACAGTTCAGTTATGGCCTGGGGCCCTGTTACGGCCTGGGGCCTGTTACAGTCCAGTTATGATGGAGGACATGTGTGTCAGATCTGGCATGGGGCCTGTTACAGTCCAGTTATGATGGAGGACATGTGTGTCAGATCTGGCATGGGGCCCTCTTACAGTCCAAGAGGTCAAGAGATTAAAAGAGGCCTATGCAGTAGGGGGTCTGTTGTCTGTTGCCCACTAGCTTGATGACTACAATCCTCTGAAGGCTCCTCCCCTGCCTCATGGTTAATGCCACGGCCTCTCACCCATGAAAGCCGTGAATTCCTTGGGTCCCGGGAAAAGTAGTCCGATGTGGCTCTTCCATGCAAACTCCATGAGGTTTGTGCACAAGCCCTGTTCACACGTGTTCAACAGCAGGCACACACGTGTTTACCTGTGAACACTATGACCCTGTATAGACAAGGAGTAGCTCTCAGAAATGACCAGTGGCCAATGGGTTTGTTCAGTGGAGAAGCCAAAGCACGCACACTGATCCCGCCTGAAGGTTTGTACAAGGTGCGCATGACTGCAGTTCTTCACCCTGTTTGTGCGTGCACTCTTGAGTTTTGGACAACCAGAGTTGTCGGCCAAGACAACGACCCGGGAATGTGAGCTCAACTGCTGAATGCGACAACCCCGTCCCAAAAACATGACAATCAGAGACAAGAAAGGATATTGCCAAGCAAGGGGAGAAGATTCAAGTGCCATGTGCTTACACACACACCTGTGCCAAGGACATGATAGTCAAACAGCGGATGGGCGTGGACGCCGCCAGCACCCCAAAGATCTCCATCACGGACGCCTTGGGCTTGCGCTGCTGCTTGCCCTTCTTGCCTTGCTGCTTCTGCTGCCCCTCATCAGGTGCTGTTGAGGCTGCTTCTGGTGAACCTGCATTGCTGCCCATGCCATTGCTGTTGCTGCTGCTGCTGGCGGGGACACGTTGGGAGGCGGAAGAAGGTCCTGCGGAGGCAGAGGAGTGGGATGCCTGGCGGTCCCTCTGCTGGGCCTGTGGAGGGAGCATGCAGCAAGAACAAGGGGGACTTTCTAGATGTTGCTTACACACGGAGGTGTTGCTTTGTCCTTTGGGGGCAGAGGAATTGGATGCCTGGCAGTCCCTCTGCTGGACCTGCAGAGGAAGCAAGCAACAGGAACAAGGGGGACTTTCTAGATGGTGCTTACACACAAGGGTGTTGCTCTGTGTCCTTTGGGGGCAGAGGAATAGCATGCCTGGCAGTCCCTCTGCTGGACCTGCAGAGGAAGCAAGCAACAGGAACTGAAGACACTAAAATGGGAACTCCAAGTATCTCCTGGAGGAAGACACTTTTGGTGGTGCTCACAAGCAAAAGTGCTTCTCTGCATGCGGAGCATGCCTGCTGTAGCGTTTTGTGTTAGTGGACATATGTGTGCATGTCAAATTGCATGGAGACCCACTTCCATGCACGTGTCTGTTAAGGTGCACGGCGCAAAAAAATGGACCAATTTGCCTCGCCCAAAAAAAAAAAAGAATGCCACTCGCATGGAGCTTATGCGTAAGTAGGAAAGGTAAAGAGAGTATCAATATGGCCACTGCTACAGGACGAAATGGACTGCTCAAACCTCTACAAGGCATCCCGTAGAAAATTGTGCTCATCCCGCACCCCCCAAAACAAGTAGCTTTGCAACAGTGCATCAACAGCACAGCCCAACGAAAAACATTTACACAAAAGTGCACATCAACCACGCAGGGCCCTAGCTCCTATGTGCCCCTGGAAAACACAAAGGCACCAACTTAGAGCTTGGACGGAGAGCAACGAGCACCAAAACAAGTTCAAGCATGTTTAGGCATTTCCCCCTAGTCCTAGTCCTTGAAGTATTTAGGTGCCTTTGCCACTCATAAGCACGCAAGCATGCCAACCTGTTCCTTTCCCCTTGGCCCTGTTCAAACCCCTTCCATGCAAATGAATTTGTTTGTTATTGCTGCTGCCAATTTAAGGCCCTGCTGCTCCACTCCCAACCACGCAGCATGCTACCAATGCTTCCTCTTTTACCCCTGCTGGCTTTGCATGTGCTATTCCCTGCTGTGAAGGGGAGTGCTGCAGAGTGGCTGGTGCAAGGGAAGGGGTGCTGAGAAGGGTAGTGCTGCAGAGAGGCTAGTGCAAGGGAAGGGGTGCAAGGGGAAGGATGCTGGTCTGGGGGAAGGTCCGGGTGGGTTGCTCTTGTCCAATCATACTCCAAGCTGTCCCAACTTAATGATCTCCACAACCACGCACAACCACGCAAGCCCAAAATAACTAAATCATTATGCGCAAGCAGTCACCGCGCAGGGCACAAGCGACATTTATGCGCGGTGATATTGATTCTGTTTGGTATCTTATACTTTGGGCATATATGGGTGAGTTGGGCCGCTTTGCTACATTTAGGACGCCCCACACTATGCATCCCTTTTTTCACGCAACACGGCAGAGTATTTTGCAAGCATCATCCATGCAAGGAGGCCTGCACACCATGAACTTAGAGGTCACGCATTTGAAGTTTTCATACGACCAGGTCCCCACCTGCTGTGCATCATCATCATCTTCCTCCGATCCTGAGGACGTCTCTCCTTGCAGCGCTGCTTGCACCTGCCAGCCAGCATATTTCCATCAATTTCAATGTGGATGGAATTCAAGGACATGGGACGTTGCACCAGCATCTAATGGGCCAATAAATGACTGAAGGCTTACACTTTCCACTGCAAATGGGAAAGGTCCATCAAAGCAGAAAAAAAGTTAACAGCCCCCCCAAGAACTTGAGGAAGAGACAAGAGAAAGGCATGCAAGAAGGCACAGCCAAATCGTGCTAGCGCGCAATTTGGGTTCCTTTTATTCCATCACCTAACATTTAGATTGACCAAGGATAGAGGCTTCTTGCAAAAGCCAGGAGGGGCTGCCCAAGAGAGAAGATGGAGAGGGGGTGGGGTGAGTCAGGAATATCAAGGAAAACATGCTGAAAATGGTGAAAGCACGCAAGGTTTAAAAGGGGGACGAAGCATTTTTCATTGTGTGAACCATCACATGCTCTTCTAGCATGAATCACGTTGATATGATAAGAGGTGGCCATATGATCCCAGGGTGGATCTGAAGCCTCTCACCTCCAGCCTCAACCGCAGCTGCTCTGTGCTGAACCCCTCCGCTTTCAGCTTCTCCTTCAGCCTCTTCTCCTCCGCTTTCCTCTCTTGCCTCTCGCGCAGCAGTGCTCTACGGTGGTTCCTGTGGGTGCAAACAGAAAGCAACAAAAGAGCAAGTTGAATGTAGAAACTACGTCTTTCCCTGCTTTTGTGCAGCAGTGCTTTGCAATGGTTCATGTGGGTGCGTAAGCAGATAGCAACGGGGAGCAGCATGCCACCCGGGAAACTCCTCCGTTCCTCATTGAACTGAGTCATTGCACAGCAATACCCTGCAATACCCTGCGGTGAATCCTGTGGGTGTCAGAAGAGAGCAAACATAAAAAGCATAATCATTGGAGACATTTCCCGTCTAATGCTCCTCACACATCAATGCCTTGAGGTCAGAGGTAAACAGGAGGAACATCATGACTGTGGAGGCGTTCCAGGGAAACCGAAGTTCATGCCCTTGTAGCATGCGCCTAGGGAGTGGAATAGGGATGCACCTGGCCTGCATTTTCCCATCTTGCGGACTCATCTGTCCATGAGGGGCTGTGCATCCCTCAAACCAAGCTCAGCACAGCATCTCATGCCTGCCAGCAAGCACAGCACAGCACCCACATTTGTTGACAAGCTAGCACGTCACAGCAGTGACCATCATCTCACCATTTGGTGAGCACATCACCGCAAACACAATATCACATTCCATGTGGCAAGCAGATGATGGTAAGTAAATCACAGTGACCATCACCTCATCTCGTCTGGTGATCAGCACATCAGGGCACAGCACCAACTCTTGTCAACAAGGACCGCAGGAGCCATGCTGTCCTTTCCCTCAAGTTCTTACTGCGAGGGTCATCTGCTAGTCCAGCGCAGCAGAGCCTAGAGCATCGCCTGCCATACCAGTCAACGACTGAGTGCAAGGTGAGGGCAGCAGCGTGAACAGCATGACTTCAGCGCTGGACAGCATGACCATACCTGTCAACAACCGAGTTCAAAGTAAAGGCGGCAACATGAACAGTACGATTTCAGCGCTAGACAGCATGACCACAGCACCGAGCAGCATGACCGTACCTATCGATGACTGAGTGCAAGGTGAGGGCGGCAGCGCTGAACAGCATCACCACGCACATCAGTCCCTGCACCTCTTGGCAAAAGCTTGCACCGCCGCCGGTGCCCATCCCATGTGAGAAGTTGCTGAAGAACTGCGCAGGGATGCCCCCACACACACACGCACGCACGCACAAGCAGGGACAGGTGAGCAAGTGTGCAAGTGCAGGAAAGGCAGGGTGCTCATCAGCAAGATAGCAACATCGTTAGAGCATGAAGAAACAGCATGATTTCACGGGCAATAGGAGGTAATGAGGCAGGGTGCTTGCCCCTCAGACCGTCATTGCCCTACACTGTGAAGGTTAAGCACTGTGCTTTATTGACAGGAACGTGGCATGCCATCACGCTTACCCAGAACAGCTGAGTTGGTAACACACACACATGAACACAAACACCCTAGTCCAGCAGCATTTCGGCAAACACCTTGAGCCAAACAGCAATTGTAGCCCCCAAGCCATATCATGTAGGCACGCACGCGCACACACACACACACACACACACACACACACACACACACACACACACACACACACACACACACACCTTGAGCACAGAGCCTGCCAGAGCCTGCGCCAGGTTAGCCCCCAAGCCGAACAGTGGGTACATCAGGCCAGCATCTGAGAGGCTTGTAATGTCGTTGGCCAGCCCCCAGAACAGCAGCCCCAGGCACACATCACCCCAAAGCTCGCTGATGCAGAAAAAGAGGGTGAAGGTCCAGTTGCGGATCATGCCCACCAGGCCCTCCACGCCGTTTGGCAGGATCTGTAAGGGAGAACAAGGTAGGCAATGCAAGCAAGGAAATAAGGTGAGGAAGAGTGGGTTCCGGATCATTCCTACAAGGCTCTCCACATCATGTTGTAGGATCTGTGAGGGAAGAAAGGCAAGTCAGCAAGGTAAGGATGTAAGGAAGGAAGGGTGGTGACGAGGGGTGAGCTGCTGACCATGCCACCAGGCCCTCTACGCTGTTTTTGGTGGGACCTGCGAGGGACCTCACAGATCCGTAAGCAAATCAGGTAACACAACAAGGCAACCAAGATAGCAAGGAAGGAGAAGTTGCAGACAATGCCCACCGGGCCCACCAACCATACAGCAGGACCTGTGAGAGACATAAGGTAGGCCAGCAAGGCAAGTAACCAAGAATAGAAGGTAGGAAGGTGAAGTTGCAGGTCATGCTCACTAGGCCCTCCACCAGGTTCTCCACTCCTGTAGGATCTATGTAGACATGCACCATTCCTTTGAGCGTGCCACACAAACCCTATAATCCTACCCCATGGTATGTGCTTCCCAATTGTTGTGTGCTTCCCCCATTATTACAGGGCCATTACTGTAGGACAGGTATTATTGCCAGAATGAGAGGGTATGTAAGGTCACCCCCCATTAGGAAGGAGCTGTGAGTGAAGCAAGGGCGAGTTGAGGATCGTGTGCAAGGCCGCAAGGATGGAGGGGGGCCTGCAGCGAGGAGTGTATGCAGAATTGTGTAGCTTAGAGAAGCCGCCTCCTCATGAGCAAGTTGACCAATTATATATATGCAGAAATATGCCATAAATATTAGCTTTTTGGCAGGCAAAATACAATGTGTACGCGGGAGGCGTCAGAAAGCATAACTTTTGGACGTCAAAACTATAAATTTAAAATCCTCACATCGAGAGCTATTGATTGGTATATGTATGGGTCCAATCAGAGAAAGCGGGGGGTGGTGGGTGGTTTGGGGGGGGGGGGGTGATCTTTTGGACCCCCCTCCAGGATTTTTCTGGGCCACTTTTACAGAATTCTAAACATAATATCGGATTCCTGAGCTCAAGAACTGCCGATTGGCACCCCTTTAGTGCAAATTGGGTAAATGGGGGGGTCTGTGTGCATGGCTGGGAGTCAGTGCCATGCGCGCAAAGGTGTGGGTAGCAAGGGGTGTGAATGCAAAGATGCAGCAAACCAATCCAAACTTCCAAGACAGTGACAACATACAATGTGTTATTGCTAGGAGAAGTTAGGAGGGCAGTTTGTGGACTTGCAAGCCAGTTGTGGGTGCCTGGAAGGGCAGGTATGCATGGGCGTCCGCTGCCTAGTTTTTGCCCCATAACTTTGCCGCAAACCAGTATTTCATTGTGCTGGGTATGCAGATGGATGGAAAATTAAAAAAGGAGCAGATCGGTACCCTTACTGTCTGGTTTGGGGCACTGGAAGGGAGGGTTTGGGGGTGGTGGGTGGGTCAGGGGGGTCCCACCCAAAAATTGGGCATGATGTCCACTACCTTTTTTGCCCTCCTGGTGTATGGCATAAATATTAGGAATTGGCCAACCGGAATCATGAGCCTGCTGTGTAAGCCAGGAGTGGACAATGCATTCCACGTCTGAACTGGAAATCAGGGGTGGCGAGTGCATTCCTTCAATTCAAACGGCCTACTCCCTCTGGATGGGAAGTTAACAGGCTATCATTGGAATTTGAGACACGGCCCCATGATCAGAGGGATCGTGAGCATGTATGCGTGCAGGCAACACAATGCTAAACCTGATTTCCACTGTGAAGGGCAGGGAAGACACAAACAGAGAGGTTGTGGAAGGGAGAGGTTAAAGCTGATGAAAGGCTGGCATCAGGCGTCACACGCAAAAGGACATTGCTTTCTCTTGCAAACCCTTTCCTCGCCTTTTGCATCGCAGCCGCAATTGCCGGTCAGCATACGCATGGACATTGCTACATCTTGCAGACCCTTCCCTTGCATCTGACATCACAACTGCAGTGACAGTCGTCATGGGTGATGCCCGTCAGCACACGCCTAAAGGTTGCTGCAATCGAGCAGATCCTGACCCTACCTGTGACAAGGTTGCTGCATTAAGCAGAGCCTGTCCTTACCTGCAACGAGATTGCTGCAATCGAGCAAATCCTGAACCTACCAGTGACAAGATTGTTGCATCGAGCAGATCCCGTCCCTACCTGTGACAAGATTGCAGCATTGAGCAGATCCCGTCCTTACCTGCGACAAGGCATCCGCCGCACCATGGGGGTGCAGGAGTTCGTGGTTGGGGTACATGATGAAAGCAAAGGCGGCAAAGAAAGACATGAACACCGCAACGATGGCGTTGAACAGCTGCCTGCGAACAGCAGGCAGGAAGTGCAAGTGAACGCGTAACAAAAACAGCTCAACAGGAACGCACAGAGATGATGCAAGGGCACACTTGAAATCATATGCATGAAGACTGCATTTAAGCACCTGCATAATATTCTTCACAAAGTGCCCGCCTTAGCTAACCCACAAACCCTGAAACAGCCTCGAGTTGTCGGCACTTGTGTGCAGGACTGGAGGACAGAAGGTGCCTGTGGCACTCACAGTGGTACTTGCTCACGCGGAGTGGTGAAACCTGTCTCCCGCAAATGATCAATTATTTTGTCTCAATGGAGGGTGTCATCCATAGCACTCACCCTCGTGTCAAGCGTTGGCTTGCAAAAGAGTAGGCCACCAAGAAGATGACGGAGGATGGCAGTACCGCATATACCGTTAGGTATGGGATGACCTGTTAGCGGGCATGGAGTGCAGGAACAATTGCTGCCTACACACTCACGGATATACACAAGGTTCACCTACTCAGCATCACTTCATGAAATCACCAGTGGTGCATGCTGCTCAAACAGCCTGGCCTTGCAGCAAAAGAAAGCCTGCTGCTGAATGAACCATCAAGAATAACCCATGACTTTGCTGCCGATTGAGCCATTTGGAATGGCCCATGATCTTCGCTGCTGAATGAGCAACTTTGAATCACCAGTGACCTTCACTGCTCAACAAGTTGTTTAAAGTAACAAATGGCCTCTGCTACTGAGCGAGTTGTTCAGAATAACACATGACCTCTGCTCCTGGATGAGCCATCCAGGAAGACCCAGGACCTCCAGATTCGGAATGAGCCAGGTACAAAGGGCACACGTTTTTGCAAGCTAGAAGTGGGTACGAATTCCGTTCAATCCTGGACGTGTGCACGGTGCGTCTCTTGAACAGCTGCCGACCATTATTCTAATCAGCATTGCGGGGCCTGAAGGGGCAAGGATCTATGTGCTTTGTGTTCTGCGCATGTCAAGAGCATGGCTGCTTTTTGTGTGTGTGGGGAACCATCCCTCTGACTGGCAAGAACAGCTTGTCTCAAACACACATGCCTGTGTGTGGTTCACAAGTGCAAGGGGCCAAGGACAAAGGGAATAGCCTTTCTAAGATGTAGCATACTTGTGGGGGTTCACAGTTCAAGGCCGCAAGGAGAAAGTGATCAACCTATCCAGGGTATAGCATGCTTGTGGAGGCTAACAATGCTGAACTGCAAGGATACAGGGATCAACCTGTCCAGGGTATAGCATGCTTGCTGAGGTTGGCAAGTGTGAGGGCGCAGGGAGAAAGGGAACGACCTATCTAAAATACAGCATGCTTGTGGCGGTTAACAGTGCAAGGCCGCCAAGAAAAAGGGAACAGCCTGTCCAGAATGTAGCATGCTTGTGAAGGCTAGCAATGCTGAACTGCAAGGATACAGGGATCAACCTGTCCAGGGTATAGCATGCTTGCTGAGGTTGGCAAGTGTGAGGGCGCAGGGAGAAAGGGAACGACCTATCTAAAATACAGCATGCTTGTGGCGGTTAACAGTGCAAGGCCGCCAAGAAAAAGGGAACAGCTTGTCCAGAATGTAGCATGCTTGTGAAGGCTAGCAATGCTGGGCTGCAAGGATAATGTGATCAACCTATCCAGGGTACAGCATGCTTGTTGAGGTTGGCAAGTGTGAGGGCGCAGGGAGAAAGGGAACGACCTATCTAAAATACAGCATGCTTGTGGCGGTTAACAGTGCAAGGCCGCCAAGAAAAAGGGAACAGCCTGTCCAGAATGTAGCATGCTTGTGAAGGCTAGCAATGCTGGGCTGCAAGGATATTGTGATCAACCTGTCCAGGGTACAGCATGCTTGTTGAGGTTGGCAAGTGTGAGGTCGCAAGGATGGAGGGACTCGTGTGAGCAGACCTGTTGCCAAACCCCCTTCCTGCCATAGGATGGTGATGAGGTAAGACCGGAGGCGGGGCCCTTATGCACTTATACAAAAGCTAACTCCTGATAAATGTATTGAACAAGCTACGATGCATGGATCCAAGTGCAGCAGGATCCATGCGCAGCAAGACGCATCCTGTTTCCTGGCGGATGAGCCGCACATGAACTCGGATGCCTGAGACCCAAGTGTAGGATCCATGCGCAGCAACGCACATGCCAGCTCCCGATAGAAAACCCCACGTGAACTCCGATGCATGGATCAAAGCGCAGGGTCAAAATGCACCAACACGCATAAGCGCCTCAGTACCTTCATGCTAGGGAGCCCAGTCATGAGCTCAGTATAGAAGTTGTGAACTATAATCAGGGTCGGGTACAGAGGGTTGAGCACTTGGTCAAAGAAGGGCTTTGGGGCCTATCTGGCCTTCTTGAGGGCCTCTTTGGACAGATGCTCAACCCTCTTTACCCAACCTTCATCAGAACAAACGCATGGCAGCAGCAGCCTTGCATCCTTGCCCATCTGAGCATCTCAAAGTTATTGAGCATTGATCATTTCAAAAGCGCAAGAGCAGCAGCATCACGTCCTTGTCCACCAGAGCACCTCAAGCTAAATGAGTTGTGAATCATGAGGAGCGCATGACAGAGGCAGCCGTGTGTCCTCGCTTTCTATGATCACCTCAAAGTGAAGGAGCTGAGAATTCTTAAAAGAAAACACATGGCAGCAGCAGCCTCGTGTCCTTCCCCACCTGAGCACCTCCGCCTGATGCTGTGATCACAAGCGTGTCCTTCAGGCTGTCCAGGATCGTGTTTACAAACGACAGGAAGAAAAAGAGGCACACCATCTGCGTAGGGCATACACGTTCAGAGACAATCTCCTCGATGCCTTGCGTGCGTGCACATGCGTGCGTGCGTGCACATGTGTGTGTGGACATGCGTGCGTGCGTGTGTCCGCAAACAAATGAAGAAGAGTTCAGAGGCCATCTGCACATGCGTGTGTGAACATGCGTGCGTGCGTGTGTCCGCAAACAAATGAAGAAGAGTTTAGAGGCCATCTGCACAAGGCGCACAGGTTGAGATTTGCATACACACACACAAACTCTTCAGTGCTTTGTGCGTGAATGTGTGTGAGTACATGCGCACGCGCTTGTGTGTGTGTATGCGAGTTTAGGGGGGGAGGGGAGGATAAGGGCAGAGGGTTGTGTGTACGAGCGTGTGTGTTTTGAGTGTGTGTGTATGTGTATGTGTGTGTGTGTACGCGTGTGTGCGCATGCCTGCGTGTGCTCATGAGTGCATGTGTGTGCTGTATGCTATGCTGTGCTGTGTGTGTATGTATGTGTGTATGTGTGTGTATATGTGTGTGTGTGTGTGTGTGTGCACGTGTGTGTGCTGCGCTTCACAGACAGGGGCGCACACAAGCAGCACATCTTCGGACATCAGCACGCCTGAGTGAGCAGGAAAAGGCACACACGTGAGTCACCTGACATGCCAATCTATCGTAGGCAAGTGGCTGCAGTCAGACACAGGGACATAGGCCACTCACCGGCATGAATTTGCCAGCCAGGCCTGTGAAGCGCCCATAAGCGTTCTGGACTGCCTCCAAAAAGGTTTCATCCTTGTGGGGTGGCATGGCAGCGTCTGGAGTGCTGCTGTGGCACTTCACCCTGCTGGCAAACTTCTCTCTCCTACTCTCGGCAGCTCGAATAGAGCTGCTGCTGCTGCTGCTGCTGCTGTAGCTGCCGTTGACGGCTGGCTGGATAAGGGAAGTCCTTGAGGGCAACAGGCGTCCAAGGCCCAGCCCGGCATGAGCCTGCGCTGCTGTGCATGGTCGCATTGGGACTGGCAAACAAGATGGACTGCTGCCCACCTTACCCATCTGTCTCATTGGCAGGGGCATTGCTGCTTCCTGCCAGTGCACACTGAAGGAGAAACCTGCGCATGCATGCATCCGCATGGCTTATTCAAAGACTTCCAAGGCTCCTGGCTTGGCTCTTTTTGAGTTTGAGTCAAACAATGGAGCTGTCCCCTTGGGTGTCCCGGCAATTGGGAATTCTCAGTGTAAGACAGCAGCCATTGACTGTCACTGCATTCTTGCAGTGCTGCAGCACATTAGCTGCATCCCTTGGTTGTTTGCAGCAAGGAACACACCTCAGAACAGGTAAACAAATCGTGGCAATGTGTTGACCTCAGTGCATAACGTATTAACAGCAATCGATTAGGATAAATTTGTTTCAACAATCGTTCAATGCATTGAAATTATTAACATCGCTGAACACATGTGCCTTGAAAATCTGATTGCCTAATTTTTATTTGAAATCACCTGATGTTGTCATCCTAATGAAGTCACGGATGGAAATCTAGTGTTGGAATAAAGTAGTGTTGGTCCAATGTAATGGAGCAAGCGGCAGTGGAGGTGCGTTACAGGAGGGATCATTTACTTTAGAAAAGCGCATGGCTTGCACCTGAGAATGCAAGGTGCCCTTTCACACAGGCTGAGCTGAGCCAATGCCTGTCAGAGGAAGGAAGCAAGCTGCAGCAGTGCTTGGAGGCCATGAAGCAGGTGCAGCATGGGAGTATGCATGCATAGAACAAGAAGAAACAGCCTTCCTTGCTACACCCCGCTATGAAAATTTTTTTGGCTCCTTTTGTTGTTGTTGACACACACACACACACACACACACACACACACACACACACACACACACACACACACATGAACATACACACATGCACGCACACAAACAAACAAACACAAATATGCACGCGCACACACACACACACACAGGCAGGCTGCAAGGTAGGGCCTGACTACTTCAAAGTCATGACCTGTGGTGCCCTCCGCGCAGTTGGGGGTTACTCACAGCAGCAAGGTGTGATCCTTTGTCACGACCAGCTCCAAACGCCCAGCCAAGTCGCCTCCACTGCCCTGCATGAGCTGCTGCATGCATATGATGACTGCCGGGCAGGAGCAGGGGGCCTGGATTGGGCAGATTGCCAAGCGCATGCGTGTGCTGAGGTGCGTGCCCACCCTCAGAGCATCAGCAGCTGTCACATGCTCTCTCTCTCGGGGGCAGGTATTTGTTGTCGTCATTTGGAAAAGAATGACCTCATTCTGTGCCAGTCCTCATCCTGAAGGCTTCTGTGCCAGTCGAGTTTAAAGGACGTACGATTGTTCGGGTGCTTACAAGGCCTCAATTGTTCGCTTCAGCCTTGGAATCCTCATGGAGAGCCCGCCTGAAGTCATACATGATGCGTTTTGATGGGGATGCTCCTCTCAATCCTCCTTTTCTTGACAAAGTATTTTGTATGGTCCTGCTTCAATCCCTCCACTTCTCTTCAAGCGCATCAGGTCTGTGTGTGTTGCCCAGGCATTCAACCAGCACCAAGTCTTAACTGACACACTGCGCTTGTCGTTTTCTTTTCCTTGACTGGCAACGCTCTCTGGCTTTTCAGCAGGTGCGAGCTGCTGCACTCAGCGGCGACTGTGACCTCCAGCAAGAGATCTGGCGGGGCAAGGTGGAAGTGACCCGGCCCTCCACCTGGTTTGATGTGCATGCGAAATGTGTGGCCCGGAGGGCAACGCTGTCGGTCCAGCTCAACCCCAACTGCCAAGAAGAGGTGGGCTTGCCAGTGGCATCTGCGGCAAATAGCATCTGTGTGGCATGATAGCATCTGATATGTGACATCTGTGGCACATACAGACACGTGGCACCCAAGGCAACTGTGGCACCCAGGTATGTGACAGTTCTGCACAATGGTATCCGTGACTCTGTCTGTCTTGGCCTTCCTCTTCGTCAAGCAGCCATGTTTTTTAGATTTGAGTGCATGCAAGATCCGATGCTGGACCAGAAGGGTCTTGCTTCGGGGGCAAGGCATGGAATGCAGAAGCAAAGCAGGCGATGGTGTGCGCTGAGTGTTTTCAAGCTGCCGCTGTGACTTGCTGCTGTTGTGTGCCAACCCTTCCTTGCTGCCTGGGCTTAACAAGTACTCCTATCCAGCAGCTATGGACTCCAGTTCATGCTACTTGCGACTTCAGGCACATGTGTGTGTCACATTCGCACGAGTCGGTTTGTTCTAATATAGGCCTGTTGAGGCTGAGGTAGAGACAGGGCCGGTGCCCCCTTGCATGGTGTGCTGATGCATGCTCATTGTGGTAGTCAGCTTTCGAGCCGTCCTCATATATATAGAGAGGAAAATTTCCAGTGAACTGCAACCACAATTCTGGCTTCTCAATCTCATGTTGTAGGGAGTGGCCTTCAAGCTGATTTTGCTGCATTTTCACTATACACACAACTGTACACTTACGTTCATGACATGAAAGAAAGAAAAGCTACGTAGGCGGTTTCATTGTTACAATCCATTTTACAATTTCAGCCTAGCAGTCAAGCGCTTTGACTGGTGGCTTCCTTCCTGTAAAACCTTGTAAACCTTGCAGGGTGTGGCTGCAAAGGCGGTTGCAGATGTCATCGCTCGCTGTATGGCCGATAAGGCACCCTTTGTTCAACCATCCCCTTCAGAGTGAGAGCCAGGACGCATATAGGCTTATCCTCACAGATGCCTCCTTGCTCCCAAAAGAGCTTGTCCCGAGCCTGCATGCAACTTGTGGGGGAGATGGACAAGGTTTGTCACTCTGGTTGACTAGACATTCGATTGGGAGAAGTGAGCCTTGTGTTCCCTAGAAAAGGGAGCCCCTCAGCATCGCCAGCTTTCATGGCTAGTAGTTTTAAGCCTGAAGGCCTTCAATCAAAACGATTGACCGCTGGCCTTTGCGGCTGTCATCGTTCGCTCAGTTCACACTGGCCATTTCTTGCGAGGGACGTGTTGCTCCAACAAGACTTCCCCAACATGGCATTGAGCGGCTCAGACCTCCCACCATCATGGCATCCATGTCAGGTAGTCCAGTCAAGCAGGCAATAGTGCACTCTCTACTATGCCCCCAAACGGAATTGACTTGTCGCCTTTTCCATTTTGCCCTTTTTTGCCAACGAGGTAGCATAACGTACGTTGCCAATTTGTACAGCTATGGTTTGCGGTGTTTTACTGGTCACCATTTCATGAGACGCTGTTATTTGTCAATGAACCCAGCACTGTACTCTTGTACTCCCCTTTCTTCTCATCAAAACCTTCAATATAGCAGGTGATTGGGAGGTGCATGCCTGTTCATTGCTCCCACTTCATTTTGCAATCCGGTGAAAAATGACTGCCTTTACACAAGCGCACGTACCCAGGCTTGTCATGTTGCCCATAGCGTTTTATAGGCCTGACATAGATACCACGATGGTGAAGGATCTGCTCATCTTAAAGTTGAGTCAATTGTCAAGAACAAGGCTTGTCATGTTGCCTATAGACCAAGCTTGTCACGTAGCCCATAGAGATCCATAGGAATGGAAAGGAAAATTACGTAGGCAGTGAAGACACTTCCACATCAATTAAGGGAAAGAGAATACCTCCATATGTGAGCACCCCCTTGCTATGGATATGGACTTCTGATTTTGCTTTGATTGCTCTGTCCGATCTTTTCAGAGGTTACAGGATTTTGTGCTGCCATTCAATTGCACAATACGCAGCCATGCGGCATGAACTCCTAGTTCATTGCTACCCTGGGCCCAAGGCACGACCCTTGGCTCAACATGCAACTAGCAATAAGCATAATAAGCAGGAAGTGACTATGCAGTCCCATGAATCGTTTCCTGACAATTTCTCTTGACCCCTCTCATGACCACCACAAAAGCTTCCCTGCCTTGCTTTCCAGTGCCATTGGACTACAACACTGTGTACGTATCGGGCCAGTCCATGTAAAACATGCGCTGTTCAGATGCTCCAATCCCCAGGTCTGTTCTCTCCGTCAAAAGTATGCCCCAATTTTTGAGCACGACTTCTCTTTTCTACACCTCCACGTCTCCCACAGGATGCCCTGTCTAGGCCCCATTCACCATGTGAATTCCAAGGATATCAATATTGATCTAAACCAGGATAACAACAGACTTCCTTTTTTTCTTCATTACCTCATGTGTATTTATGAACAGGCTAGCAGTCAAACGTCTTGACCGAGGCTTTTCTTCCCTTGTAACCCCTTGTGCTTATCGGGCCAGTCCAAACATAAAGCAGACCTGCTCCTTGTACTGCTCTCCAGCACTTTGCTGACCTCGTGACGGCCTAGTATTTCATTAAAAAAAATGTGCAATCGCTTCGCTGCGTTGTTGCCTCAGGAGCTACGTCCCTGTGAAGTATCGTGGGCTTGCACGCAGATCAAGCTCTTCCGACATAGGCTAGTAGGCAGACATCTTGATGAAAGGCTCTTTTGTGCGATCTGTCTAGGAAAGAAAACAGCACGTAGGCAGTGAACACTCCCCACATAAATTACGGAAAAGAAAAGAAAAACTATGTAGGCAGAGGAAACTCTCCCTACATCAATTAAGGAAAAGGAGACACATTGGCTCAGAAGAGCCGTGAGTTCCCTCCACCACGAAGCTACAAAAAGAAGACCCTACTGGGGATCTGGAGGGTTATTGGAAGCACCCGGCTCCAAAACCTTGCTGCAAGAAGTACTCTTGTTTTCAATAGCACGCCTAGTGGTAACAAGCTAGTTGGCATAAATAAGGGATAAGGAGCCACGTTGGTTTTAAGACCGCATGACTCCCCACCACAAAATTCAGACTGAGAGGAGCATGGCGTGTAGAGAGATAAGACTGTTTCAGCAAAGAGGAAGAGCAAGCTGAAAGCTGAAAGACTAAAGTTATAGACCTTCAACAGTGAGCAGAAGTTTAGCGCACTCAGCTTGCCAGTTAAGTTACAAGTTACAATGGGGTTTGACCTTCAGCCAGGTAGTTGGGCTGGCTGCTCGGCCTGCTCAACTGTTCCAACTGCACAAAAAAGATCCATGAGATCGGAAATAAAATGAAAAGTCTCATTAGTTTGCTTTTGCAAGAAATGAATAGCATCCTCAGAGCTAGCTTGAGAATAGTAGAAAATGCCTGAATCGTCTAGAAGAATTCCATGAGAAGAGGGGAAGTCAGAAAATAACTGTGCATAAGTCTTTTGAAGAGAACACACAGAAGCGCAAGAACAAAGGAACACAGCATGCTTTTCATCTTGGTGTCCTCCTTGGTCACACCTATCACAAGCTGACTCATCATCGGATGTGTGCTCCTGCCAAAGTGATGTCTCAACACAAAGTATGAGCATGTAAGCGAAAACGTGCTATGTTTCTCAGCGCTTGCCCAAATCAAGATGCAAATACCTGGGGACAGAAAAGGGCGCACCATGAACAGACAAGGGTTTTAAGGAAGGGCCATCCAGTGACGATACTTGGCTAATTTGTTCGTGTGTTCACCATGTTCTGCCAAGGCATCAGCATTCCACACACCTCGCAGCCTTTTTCTCAGATCAAAGACAAACTCCCTCATGACTACAGGCTGCCCTGACTGAACACAATGAGTAAATATGTTGCACCTGTCCAAGCCTGTGCAGGCAGCCAAAAATTCTGAGGTCCAGCGTTTACGGGAAAGACTGCTCATTTCAACATCTGCTTGCAGTACCTTACTGAGTGTATTGCTGTTGCTGCGCAGTAAAGCATCATGCAATGATTGTAAAACCTAACTGCTGCGCGAAACCAAGAAAACTGTAAAGGTTCATGCCCACTCTCACGCAGTACAGACCAATTAGAAGTGGTGCGCTTTACCCCAAGGATACACTTCAATAGAATAGCCTGCCAATTAAGGAAAGCCGAGCCCAGCAGCTTGCTGCTGAGCACAAGGAAAGGTTACAAGGAGAGGTTTCAACAGGATTTGACCTTCAGCCAGGTAGTTTGGCTGCTCGGCTGCTCGGCCAACATGACAAGAAAAAGAAAAAAACCACGTAGGCAGAGGGAACTCTCCCTACATCAATGAAGGAAGAGAAGACACGTCGGCTCAGAAGAGCCGTGAGTCCCCTCCACCACAAAGCTAAAAAATAAAGAGTGCTAATGGGGATCTGGAGGGATAGTGGAAACACCCTCGGCCCACAAGTTAAGTCTGACCTTAGGCAATGGTGTGGCTGGCATAATTTACAAAAAATACACAGTCAAACCAGTGACCTCTTGTCGATGTAGGCCTAACCAAGCATAGAACTAAGTCCCTAGCTTTCAAGTTGAGCTGCAATGACCTGCAAAGATTAACCACTATCATTAACACCAGGCATGCTTTTTGCTTACAGGGGGCTTCAGGGGGGGGGGGTGTCACTGGGCGCGCGGAGATGGATACCAGGAGAAAGAGAGTCCGGGCGTCTCGGGGCACTGCTAACAACCCGCCCGATCCTCATTAGTTCTGTCCCTTCCCGCTCCTAGGCTGTAGCTAGTGTATTCTTGAGGGACCCTTGGTGAGGCCCTTGCTAGCCTGCTAGTTAAGGGACCTTTCCTAAATGCACGCGGCCTTTGGCTTGCATACACTTTTCTTTTTTCTTTTCTTTTGACCTTAGGCTGAACCAAAGATGCAGCTACTGACCACAAGCAGAAGCCTGTGGAACAGTCCTAAGAACACCCCATGCTGCACTAATGCACGCCAAGCTCGGTCCCCAGACCACAAGCACCACCCTCCACTCGTTTTGACTTGGGGCCTTCTTTTTCCTGTAACCTATATCCCAGTAGACATGGACCAGTGCATGGTCGTTCTCTCAAGCATATGACACTGTGCCTCGTTTGCGACTTTGGGAACATCTACAATGCATTGCCATGCCTGCACTACTTCTCCAGGCCATTAAGGAAATGTACCAGGACGATGAACATATTCTGATGGATGGGGATAAAAGGGCACGTGTGCGTCCAACAAATGGAGTTAAGCAAGGTTGTCCCCTGTCCCCTCTCCTGTTTTCTCTATACATCAATGACATGGGCAGAGACATTAGTGAAGGTATCAGAGGTGCTGTGACAGGGGATGGAGTGAATGGCGTTTCGTACATGTTTTATGCAGACGACTTGAGTTTAACTATGATCCAGGTGAAATGCAAGTTATGCTGAATAGATTACGAGCTTATGCAATGAGAAAGGGGCTGACTGTCAATACATCAAATTCAGAGGTCATGCATTTTAATAGTAGGTCGTGTTCTTCTCTGCCTACTTTCATGTATAGAGACGTGGCTCTTCCAGAGAAAGAGCAGCTTAGATACCTCAGTATGCTTGTGGACAAGCGAATGAATTTGAAGGTGTCTAAGGAGCATGCAGTGCGGCCGTACATGGCTGCCCAACAAAGGATTAAGGAGTTTATGCATGAACATGATCTCAGGAATAGGCCGCATGCTCTGATTTGGCTCTCTAAGGTGTATGGCATTCCGGCTGGGATGGACGCGTGCCAAGTGTGGGGTACAGAGTACTTACGAGAAGGCAGTGAGTTCAAATGCCAATTACAAAAAAGGCATTTATGCTCTTTAAGTTTTCTAGGTGTGAAGAGTACTGCCACGAACTGGCCAGTATTGAGAGAGTGTGGCCAAGAGCCCTTACAGTTTTATTGGTTTAGGGCTACTGTTAAATTTTTCAACAATATGCTGATTCCTAACAGTAAAACACTACACCATGTGCTGAAGGCAGATTTACACCTTGCTGATATGGATGAGTCCTGTTGGTCTGCACATGTGTCTAAGTCATTTAGTGGCATGCGCAATGAGGAGGTGTTTAAACAGAAATTACTAAGTGCTTCCAAGATACCCATGCAGGATTTTTTAGGGGATTTGAGGTACAGACAGCAGAAGGTTTCGAGGGAAGCAGACGCTATAAGTCCCCGAGAGGTGAACAGAAAAGCAGTTACTTACCATCATTGGTGTGGGAAACCTTTTCATCAAACACCACGCACACCCTTCTGTATTCCCATCATATTTATTGAAGGATCTGGATAAAGGAGTCATGAGGAACGTGAGTAGGTTTAGGCTTCGTGCCCATTGCTTGAAGGTCGAGTCCTGTAAATGGTTGGGTGGTTCAAATATTTGTGATGAAGTGTGGATGTGCTGAAGTCCAGGATGAGAAACATGTTCTTTTCTATCGCAATTGCTATGAGTTGTGAGAGCTGCGCAGAAAATACAAGGACCTGTTCATTGATCTTTTTAAAGCATTACACACTTTTGCCCAGCTTCCAAACACTGATTTTATTCCTTTCTTGACGAGCTTTCACTTTTTGACTGATTTCGAGGTCAATGCTTTTCTAAAATCGAGACTCGCACAGATTTTCAAAAAATTTGTCTGGATTTATTTCAACTTTTGATGCTGGATGAGAATGTTTCTAAAAAAGGTTCTCCATGCTGACATCAGCCTTAGCTCCATGACTGATTTTTGTTGGACGTCCCACCTCTTATCTGCGCTGGATGGTTTGGCTCACTCGGATCTGGTGAAACGTCAAATTATGGCTTGTGACCCTGTGAACCTCAGTCAATTTGTGGTGGACCTGAGATCTAGACACTTGGGCTATTGGAAACCAATTCACAGCCCCTGATCCAAGAGTAAGCAACAGTAAGCGGCTGACTTACCATCAATGGTGCGCTCTCCCTGTCAGAAAAGCACATGCCATTCACACACCTTATACAATGCCTAAATACATGTACTTGGATCTTCCTCATCATGTCCTTCGCAACACTGCCAGATTCAGGCTGCAGGTGCACGCTCTCCAAGTTGAACGGGCTACTTGGTCCAATAGTACTTCTCCGGTCTATGATATCTGTGATTCTGATGACATACAAGATGAAAAACATGTGTTGTTCAGATGCTCCAATCCCCAGGTCTGCTCTCTCCGTCAAAAGTATGCCTCACTTTTTGAATACAACTTCTCTTTCCTACACCTCCACGTTTCCCACAGGATGTCCTGTCTAGGCACCATTCACCATGTGAATTCCCAGGATATCAATTTTTTCTAAACCAAGATAACAACAAACTTCCTTTTTTTCTTCATGACCTCACGTATATTTATGAACAGGCTAGCAGTCAAACGTCTTGACTGAGGCCTTTTTCCCCTTGTAATTCTTGAATGTTTCACCAGCAGCTGATCAGCCAGATTCTCGGGCTGTAGGCCAACCCCTTGTAACCCTTGTGCATGGTCATTTTTTGTAATCAATGCTTTTGAACCATTAAAGCAGTACACAGTACATCAAGTGTTTGGAGTATTTATCTGATCCAACAACTTTGTGGCCTTTTCTCATAATCTACCTCGTGCTACCCCATCAAACGCCTGACTTTGCATGCTTGTTTCATTCAGAGTGACAGTGTGATTTTTACAGTTGACACTTCTGAACTCAGCTCAAGGCTTCCAGTTGACATTTACTCAAGTTTGGTTTGATTACAGGCACCTTTTGCTTCAGCTAAGCTGCCCTTGTAGGCAGGCACAGCTATGTAACCCTATCCTATCCATCAAACACCATATCGCAACAAATATTTCTTTACCAAGTCAAAGTTTATGAATTGAGCTTTCTTTGGCCAGGTCTAATTACAGGCCTCTGTGTTTCCACTCTGCTGCTCTTGTGGGCGATATAGCGATCTATTCTTACCTTTCTTGATGTGTTGAGTGTTCTACTGCCTACTTTGTTTTTTCTTTTTTTACCCTTCCCCTTTCCAAGCCAAGTCCCCACTCCTTGAGGCCACTGTAGGCAGCTAAATGGTTTCTGTCTGTCCAGCAGCATCTCCAATCCTCCCAGACGCTACCGGGTTATAAGTTTGGCTGATGCCTAAAGAAAATGAAGCATGGATCGAGCAGGCCCAAAAAAATGCTGCAAGTTTGGACGCAGACTAAATTGCGTGGAAAATCTGATGCTTGTACTTCCAATTTAAACACCAGCACAAGAAAACATAGCTATCCCTACAGTCTGGCGGTGCACACCTACGCTCTATACCCTCCTGCTGCCATGCCTGAGCACGAGCCTTGATCATGAAGATGAGTCCAAAAAGCGAAACAGTTTGACTGCGAAAGTAGAGTGCAAAAAGCTTGTCACTCCTTCACCCAGTCAGATAGCAGTCAGGGGCACAGACTGAGGATCGGTAATGACACATGGCTGTTCCCAAAAGATCAGGCCCCTGTTTTGCCTGTCCAACTAACAAAGGAGTCACAGTCGCATAATGTTGCTCAGGCGCACAACACTGCTCAGTTCTGGGTGGGAGTGCATGCTCCAACCCTCAAAGTTTCAGCACCCAAATAGCCTGCTAGAGCTCCTTAGCCAAGAAGTCCAAGCCAGCCTTTTTGCAATCCTCTTGGCCCACGTCCGAGGGAGTCATGGAGTCCAACAAGCTCTTCACGCCATCCTTGATGGCTGCTGCTTTCCATGCCGCCTCTGCGCCTTCCTCACCCTTCAACTCCTTGACCCTGCACGTGGGGGTGCACATGCAAGCGCAAAGGCTGTGGGCATGGACTGCTGGGGATTACGATGGATGCCAGCCTCTAGCAGACGCCAAGACAGGAGGCAAGCGTAGCAAGGGCTTTATCTCTACAACCCTCAGCAACTCAGAACACCTGTCTATTAAGGAGATGACATTCACTTTTGCCTTCTCAATTGCCATGCTGAACATTTGGATGGCCGCTTCATATAGTCCTGCCGCCACAAGATCTGGTTGACTACCAACTACCGCACCTGCGCAACACCCCTCTTAATGATACACCTGACGCTGGCGCTCTTTCATATTCTGGCACTAGCCAACACCTTGGAGGTGACTGTCTGGGCTCTGAATTCAAAGCTTCCAAAGAAGGTTCTTAACAACCCTTACAACACAGACACACACACAGTGCTCACTTGGAGAGGATGGCGGCAACCATGTGCAGGGCAGCCCCTCTCTCCACCAGGGGTGGATCTTCTGAGTCCTCGGGGCTCTCAGGAGGCTCATCCAGCGCCGGCTGTAGCAATGCATTCAAGTTGACCACGCCCTCTGCCACAAACACACCGAAGAACTCGCCCAGGACAGGAGGCCCCTGCACACACACGCGCACACAATTTGTTGGATACGGATGCAGGAAAGGACACAGCAAGTGACCGTGTGTGTGTGTGTGTGTGTGTGTGTGTGTGTGTGTGTGTGTGTGTGTGTGTGTGTATGTGTGTCTGTGTGTGTCAAATCGCTGGCAGGCAGGAGAGTTGACAAACGCATGCTCCCTTTCAAATGGAGGGCCAGATCATGGGGAGACTCATTCATCTGGCTGCGCGTATGATGTTAAGGCTCATACGCAAGCCCGGAACAGGCCTGAATATTCCCATCCAGGCCAGCAACCCGAGCAAGAGCTGTCAGTTTGCCCCTTCCTGTTTGCAATTTTGTATACAATGTTTCCAGCCTCTGCACAGCATTGGGTTGGCCTATCCCTTGTGGATACCCTGTATTGAAATCACCGTGCATGCCGTGCAATATGCACGAATAGATGGAATCTGCTGACCATAGCCATGCACTGTGTGACTGTTCATAACGGAGTCATACAAGTTTTAACAGAACACAATATGCGTAGATGGTCGGCTTATCTGGACAGCGTCCGTAGATATAGGGTGCAATAAGGGAATGTCAATTCTGGGGAGACGGACTACTTGTTTAAAACGTTATGGATTACCCCTTAACAGGTAATATAGCATGGAGTCCACGAACCTAGACACGAAAACCTTTGCAGTCTCCTGGGCAGTAGTGGATGGGACGCTATGGACTTTGACCACGTGGTTCTCAATGCCACTTGTCTTCGTCTCCTACACGCACCTTTGGTAAATCGTCTGCTAACGAGTGCATCGTCTTTCCTAGGCTGTTCATGCAGGCTGTCAGATCTGCTGGCGTCAAGCTGCCAGCTTGCAAGGACTGCTGCACCACGGGCCTGCGGGTGGCAAAACCAAACACAGAGGTACATCTGAGTTTAGGGCTGCCAAATCAAAAGCATTACGTATGAACATCGCCATGCATCCACTTCCATCGTGCAATCACTCTCATCACGAAGCGCTTTGATGCGCAAACCTGCAGGCCTCGGGCGCGGCACTCCTTCAAAGCAGGCAGCCAGCCTGCTGGCAAGGACTGCTGCAGCAGGGCTTGCAGGTTTGCTATTAAAGTACGCATGCATGCGTGTATACGTATAGTAAGACAGGATACATGCTGATGCATCGTGGGCCTGCAGGTTTGCAAATGAAAGCACACATGCATGCGTGTGTTTTCCATCATCATGAAATTGGATACATGCTACTGCAAACAGGTACACCTGCAGGCAGCAAAAAAACACGACTTCACAGTTGAGCTGGACACAAGGCTGCACAGCAGCAGAGCTCACATCTTGATAACTTGTGGCTCTCAAGGCAGCAATTCAGCGGCACCCCCTCCTTTTCACTCGTCTGTTTTCAATGGCACCCATTCATCATCGAGTAATTGCATCACATGTTGGCCTTGAGAGCAAGGCAGCAGGTCAGTGGCGCCCCTTCTGTGCCTCTGTCTGCCAGCGTAACCTTGCAGTGTCACCCCCATCATCCTACACCTAAAATTGCGCTTGGTCACTGCATGAGAGGCAGTGTGTACCTTCCAGTGTCACCCCCATCACCCTAAACCTAATGATGCACTTGGTCACTGCATGAAGAGACGGTGTACACCCTTTCGCACAAGCAGTCGTGCGGAGTTTACGCAGCAAGGCGCAGCATGGTACTGGCCCTTTGTGCACCCCTCACCCTCTGTGGCAGGAGTGGTGCATTTAGTGTGATGGGGCAGCCGGATTTAAAACCGGATGGCCACACCAATCTTGCAGGTTTCATCGCCCTTTCTGCAATGCTTCTGCAACACACCCCTACTCACGACGAAGCACAGGGCACCAATACAATCCTTAGTGTGCTGAGTGTGTGCGCGCCAACATTTCCCAACATACCCATTTCCTGCACATCAGAGGATAAGTGGGGACTCTCGGCACCGTCAACAAGCACCTGGCCAATCCTCTAACGCCATTTCAGTTCATTTCTTTTTGCAAGCACAAGCGGACACCGTGCCTGCCCCAACAGCACCAGCACTCACACTAAGGGCTGGATACGCTCCTTCATGTCCTTGCCACGCTGTTCCAAGGCTTGCAACAATATCGACTGCAGGAACCTGCGCGCGCAAAAGCACAAGTGAGGACATGCTGGCCTGTTAATGGCAAAAGCGTATAACCTATTGATGGCAACCACAAATGCTGTGCATGGCAACTGCTGGATTGTTGCTGGCAAGTGCCGATGCTGCCTTGCCAACAGCAGGCCCTTCTAGGAGTGCGGCACAATGCAGGTCATAAGGACCCACAGAGGCAAGACAACTACTCTAGCGCACACGTGCATGCGCGTGCACACACACACACACACACTCACCCCCCCCCCCCACACAGTGAGCTTCGCACCTCGGCAAGTTGGCCCTGCCGGCCTTAGCTTCCTGAATGCGCTCAGCTGCTGCCTCCACGGAGTAGCTGGCAAACCACTCATCCACAAACTGCTGCACAAGCTGCGGAGGCAGGGTTCAGGCAAGCACGTGGTAATTGATGAGTCAATTGCTAACACTGCGGATGAGCTTGCACATCAGAAAAGCTGGCAAACCACTCATCCACACAGTGCTGCTCAAGCTGCATGGGCAAGGTTCAGGCATGTGTGTGGACTCAGGTGTCCTTTGCTGTCACGGAGTAGGTAGCAAATTAGGGTTGCATACCAAGTACTCATCTACAAAGTGCTGCACAAGCTGCAAGGTTAAACATGCACGCAGTGATAAATGAGTCCATTGCTATGGGGTAGAGCATACAATCAGGGTAGCATGCAGAGTCCTCATCCACAACCTGCTGCAGTAGCTATGAGGCTCAGGCATGCATACATGGAGATTGAAAGAAGTCAAAGGCAGTAAGGGATACCTCAACCGAGCACGAAGCACTCCAGCTACAAGTGAACACGCATCAAGACAACTCTCCTCAAACCAGAACCGCGCCTGCTGCCTGATGTGGGCCAATGCAGCGTGCTGTCCAGCACCAAAACATGGCTTGAGGGTGTGAAATCCCTTGGCGCTGGCACTCGGGAGGCACTATGACACCACACTAAAAACAAACATGAGCTATGCGCTGCTGCCTGATATGTGAGCAAACACAGCGTGAAATTCTGCATAAAAAAGTGGCTTCAAGGTGAGAAGTACCTGGGACTGACAATCAAGAGGCAGCCACCCTCTAGCAGCGGGCAACAACAGCATGACTGTTGGCGGCATGGCAGCTGCATGGCCGCCAACAGCACGACTGCTGACGGCATGGCAGCTGCATGGTCGCCAACAGCACGACTGCTGGCGGCATGGCAGCTGCATGGCCACCAACAGCACGACTGCTGGCAGCATGGCAACAGCATGACCGCCAACAGCACAACTGTCGGCGGCACGGCAACGGCATGGCCGCCAACAGCAAGACAGCGCGACTGATACTCAGGATTCTTGCAGCTACCCACTGGCAATGAGCCACAACTGTGCGCACCCATCCAAACCCTTCCGCTCACACATGCATGCTTTCGCTCCAGCGTGCATTTACACACCTTGGGCTCGTCCACAGGCTGCTGAGGGGGAGGGGGTGGGGGTGCAGCCGCTGCTGGTCTGCCGGCAGAGGGGGGCGGGGGGGCAGCAGGGCCGCCAAAGGTGCCGCCTGCACAAGGCATCATGGACAACGTGGTAGAGTTATTTAAGGGTCCAGCTATTTAGGGAGCGCTCTGAATTACATAAAAAAGCACATGCACACACATGTCCAGCATGGTTGAGAGTTCATAGTGGAGCCAAGGAACCGCAGTTCGTTCGTATTGTTGCAAACTTGTCGACTTGCACGCACATGACCTGCACGGCTGCGAGTTTCCTAGGGAGTACGCACACTGCAGCAGTTTGTTTGTGTTGAGTGACGGACCATGTGCTGCTGGAGGGCACAGGAGTGTGGTCCTCAGCGTCTGCAAACAAGATGTGTACTGGCCTTCCAGAAAAGGGTCCGGCAAGCAGAGCATCTCTATAGCTGACTCCCCGAACAAGACATGCACAGGTTGCTGCTCAATCCAAGCAAGGGAGCATGTACACACTTGTCCTTCCAATGGCTGGCTTGTGACATCACACACACACACACACACACACACACACACACACGCACGTGCGCGGACACACATGAACACGCATGCACACACACATACACAAGACGCACTTGGGCCTCTTCGCATGCCTGGGCCGTCCCGCCCAGCACCACGACCGCCTGGCCGGAAGCTGAGCATCTCTGTGCTTTGTTGCCGCTGCAGAGGAACAGCAAGAGAGAGCACAGGAGCATGGAGCAGCATGGCTGTGGTTGCTTGCAGCATGGCTGTGTTTTGTTTGCAGCACTGCTGTGCTTTGTTAATGCTGCAGAGACAGAGCAGGAGAGAGCAGGGGCACACCTTGCAGCATTGCTGTGCTGTATCGCTGCTGCGGAGAGGACAGGGAGGTGGAACATGTTGCAGCACCGTTTAGCCAGAGCCCCTTCAAGTCCACAACAGCCAAACACCACACAGCAGGTTGCCCAACCCCCCTGTGACCAAGCTCCTTCAAGTCCAAAGCAGCTGCACACGCAGAGAGCTGCTCTCCCTCCCTCCCTCCCACCCCTCCCCTCCTCCCCACCCCCCCTCACACACACCTGCATGTTGAGTGTACCGCGTGGCAAGTCGTCCTTGGACACGTGGCGGCTGTCGTACTGCGGGCGTGCGGGAGGGCCAGGGGGTCCCCGCCTGTCCCTGCCCCCACCTCTCCTCTCCTCTTGGTCGCGCATCGCTTGCGCTTGCAGCTCTTGCGCAGCCTCGCGGTGCACATCCTGCAGAGGTGCGAACATGCATACATATTGGAACAGCAATGGTGGGTGGCTGGTCACGCATCGCTTGGGCTTGCAGCTCTCGTGCAGCCTTGCGGTGCACATCCTGCATAGGTGCATGCGTGCATTTGGCACAGTAATGTACAACACAGGGAAACCATGCCGACTGAGGCGGTCACCAATGTCTCTTACCGACCGTATTTCAAACAATTGCAGCTCTTGCACGGCCTTGAGGTGGGTACCCTACAGGGGTGCACGCATGCATGCATTGCCACACAATGCGAAGCACAGCAATGCACGAAAGCTGGGCTTGCAGCTCTTATATGAGGCTTTCTGCGGAGCGCATCTTGCCAAAAGTTGCACATACCAGCGTGTGCGCACGTGCAAGCTCACACACACACACACACACACACACACACACACACACACACACCACTTGACTTGCAGGCAGACCTAGTGGTAGTACACACACAAATTCTCACACTTTTGTGATAAGAGAAGGCAGGCTGGTAAACAAGCCAACTCTTGCAGCGCTGACTCTGAGGACCTACCCCATGCATGTGACACTCGATTTACTCCACTCCTCTGAAAGGCTGCAAATGACACATTTCTGCCCAGCACTCGCACAAAACCATGCGCACACCAAGCTCAACTCCAAATCTTTGGCTCCTCATCCTTTTACCGCGCGAAACCCACTGTTGCTTCTCCAGTCCAGCATGTCTATCCCATGACAATAGCCTCACCCAGCACACTCACAAAATCAAGTGCACACCAACCTCACCTCGATTTTCTTCGGTCCCTCCTTCTTGGTGCGCGGTACCCATTTGGTGCTTCTCAAGTCCAGCACGTCTTGGATCATGAAGCGGATGCGGCTGTCCAGCTTGTTGTTGTGGCGCAGCTTCTCCATGCGCGAGAAGTATACTGTCATGGCAGCCTTGAGGTCAGGCTTGGTGGTGTTGTCCAACTGCGTGAGTGTGTTTGTGTGTGCGTGCGTGTGTGTGTATGTGTGTATGCGTGCGCGCGTGTGTGTGTGTATAAAAAGGGCACGTGCGCGTGCACATGTGAACGTGCAAGTGCTCTCACACATGGGCATGAGGAAGGCAAGTAGGTAGGAGGTGAGGCAGGAAGTGCCCATCAGCAAGTCGTCAGCGACTGGTGTGCATCCTCTCATAGAACAGCAGCAGCGGCTGGCTTGAAGCAAAAGCACACCACACATCTATTTACAAAAGCGCGCACTCTGGCCCGCTACAGCTCGGGGTCCAACAAGCATTTTGAGCTGGCAGTGCGTGCTTTGCTGAGGCATTGGCAGCCAAATCCGTGGCGGAGGATGACCAAGACTAGTAAGCAAAAGCAAGAAATGTGCACAAGTGCTTGCCCTCTGATTGGCAACCGGCGCTTGAGGGCCATTGAACAATGATGAATGCTGCCGCCAGCCTTCAAAGCGCGCAAGCATCTCTTGAAACTGAATCGTAGAGCAGCTGTTCCTACCTCAGGACACAGGCTGAAAGGGAGCACAGTTTGCCAGGCATTCCACAGACAGCATCAGCACCCAAAACCAGTATTCCCTACTATGTCCCCACAAAATACACACCCCCACAATCACAGCACATCTGCCCATCAGGGGCGAAAACCAGCAAAGCAGGGGCCTCCAATGAGTCTCACACTCACAATGGCACCCTTCTAATCTGTATCTTCAAGCAAGCCTCTGCTTCGTGCAGTGCAATTAAACACGCAGCTTCACAAGCAGCACACGTGGCCGATGACGGCTGCAGGCCCAACTGGCCTTCCACAGGTGCAAGGACATCAGCCCACCAACAGAACACCCTCACATTGAAACCATGCAAATCGCTTCTGACTGAATATAGTCAGTCAACCTCACACCAGGCACCGGAACCTTTGTTCATGCACACACATGCACATACATGAGCAAGCACACACACAAGCCTGCGCACCTCGCCATTGAAAAAAGGCACATGCGGCTGCTGGTGGCTGCAGGCCAGCACAGCAGCGGCTCACCTGACCTCCCACCGTCGACATCAGCTTGCATCAGCAATACACATTGGAGCCATGCAAATCGATTCTGGTTGTCCCAGCAGCCTCACAACCAGCACGGCAGTGGCCTCACCTGGTCTCCCACTGTTTACATTAGTTTGCATAAGCAGCACACATTGGAACTATGCAAATCAATCCTGGTTGAACCAGCAGCCTCACAACCAGCACAGCAGCGGCCTCACCTGGCCTCCCACTGTTGACATCAGCTTGCACAAGCACTCCACATCCTCTGGCCGCGGGTTCTCGGTGTCCTTGAGCAGCTGCGCGATACAGCTGTGCAGAATGCTGCATGCAGAGGACATTCAGGGAAACCCCGTGAGCTGCCGATCAAGACAAGGGTTGGCTGAAGAGGGTTTGATGAAGCGGCAAAGGGGGATGAGGGGGCTGCGTTCAGCCTCTCTTGGACCTTTTTGTGCCTGGTGATAACACGCCTGATCCTCTTTGCCTTGACTCTGTCAAGGCGCACTGACGAAAGTGAATGCGGGGGAAGGTGCCTCAATCAAGGCGCGCTGACGAAAGTGAATGCGAGGGAAGGTGCCTCAACCAAGGTGCACCGACGAAAGTGAATGCGAGGGAAGGTGCCTCAACCAAGGCGCACTGACGAAAGTGAACGGAGGGAAGGTGCATTGACAACAGTGTGTGGAGAGGAGGGGGCAGGGAAATGAAAAGAATCTGCCAATAGGGCAAGCAGGGGCAAGAGAGCCACATACGTATTTCCTAGTCATTCATACTAATGTTGGATAAATATATCTTTCTTTTGTTGCGGCCTTCATGCCACCTTGTTTTCATGTTGCTCATGCCCAACCAAAACTTCAGTCTCAGGCTTTTTGTGACAGCCTGGATGTGCTGTGCCTGTCAGCTCGAAGCAATTGAAACACCAACACAGTGCGTTCATTACAGGAAAAGAGCCCCCCACCCACCGCTCGGTGAGGAGCTGGTTCTTGTATAGGTAGCCGATGAATTGAATGTTGCCAAGCATCCGCCGTCTGGCAGCCAGCTCCTTGTCAGCAGCTGCACGTGCTGCTGCACGCTCCTGCAGGTGACACACAGAAAATTGTACATTTGTTGATCGTGGCCTCAGTGGGTTAAAAACAAAATGAGAGAAGGAAGGTGTGGTAGCAGCCTTCTATCGTGGAGTAATGGGAGAGCTGTTTGTGGAGCACAAGGCGAATGCTGACCTTGCTATTATTAAGCCTTCTACGGGGAGGGACTGCAAGCATAGTCAACATTTGTCTCGCTCACCACAGACAGCTCCTGTGAAGGGTTAGCCAATTCTGTATGGATGCGCCATGTAAATGAATACATCAGCTTTTTGGCAGGGAAAATACAGTGTACATGGCATACGCATATGGAATTGGCCAACCCTACTCCCATGTGATGTCGCGGGCAGAGGCTCTGTGGGATTTCTTGGGAGGCCTTGATGCGCATGAACGCGAATTCCACAACCTGCCCTTGCTTGTCTACTACTGCATCGACACAAAACAGGCTAATCAGCTGCAGCCTGGCTGGAGGTCTCACTCTGCTATTTGATCTGGTTGAAGCTTATCTAATAATCTGATCTAATTCTGCTTGTCTCCTGCATCAGCACAACACACGGGAAGGCCATGCCCTGCCAGCCGTTAACCTCATTTAACTGCTATTGAATGTTTTGGTTGCTGGGCTTCAGCCGATAACCTCAGCCTCAAAACTTCAACTGGTGCAAGCGGTAAGCTGCAGGCAGGTCCTAGCCAGGAGATGGAGTGAACCCTATTATGTGTGTGGCAGCATCTCTGACGGTTCCAGGGTTGAGGCAGACAGACAGAGGTACTGTGATTCGGTTTGATTACAGACACCTTGCTTCAGCTAAGCTGCACTTCTCAGCAGGTGCAACTTTTTAATCATTTCTTTTAAACATTTTTCCTTTCCTGCACCTGGTTGACGCGCGAGACTGTGAGGGTAAGTTGAGTATGCATGCGTACCTGAGCAGGGGTGAGGGGCTTGGGAGGCTCATCCTCTTTGGGCTCCGCCTTCTTCTCTGGCGAGATCTCTCCCTCCTCCTTCTCCTGTACAAATACAAGGAGCAGGGCAGGGCAGACTCATGACCAGTGCTTAGTCAGCACAAGGGAGGCCCTTGTGGGGAGCAAGCATCTGAAGCATCCAGGACAGCACGTAAGAGGGCTTTAAGGAAAACATCGTCTAAGCTCGCATAACACAAGCCTTGCTTTAGTGCTTGGGGTAGGGCATGCTTTACAGAGTCACAACAGCAAAAGCTTTTGATTTTGTGGCCCTTCCCAGACATCCCCACATCCCTGTTTAGCAACAAGCTCATGAACTTCCCCACACCTGCATGGGAGCAGCAGACTTCCCCGTTTGAGGCAGCATCCTTTTTCCTTGAACACAAACGTCGCCTTGTTATCCACGCACCTCCTTCTTCTCTGCAGCCTCCTTGTCCTCCTCCTTCTCATCACCGTCTTGCTCCTCATCCTTGTTGCCACCCTGGGCCTCTCGCTGCGCGACGCTCTCCATTGCCTGCGTGCACATAGAAGGCACATGCATCTCTGTGTGTCTGCACATTTCACATAATTTTGTTGTAGTTGTGTATACATTTTTCTCACCCTTAAAGGTATTTTAGTGGCCTCCTCACTTAGGCCGAGATATAGTACGTGAATAGATTATCCCTGGAGCAACGCTCACACATTTATTAACAGTTATAATCCGGCCTGCGAGGGGCAAGGTACCTTAAATTGGGACAGACCAAAATCCACAGGAAAAAACTGGCCTGCGTTGCCTCCCAAGCAAAGCAGCATCTGGAGAAAGGGAGACACACAGAAAGCACAGCTAAGGCAAAAGGCAGGCAAGCAGGAAGAGCACGCTAAGGAAACCGGAGCAGGTCTGCTGCAGGAGAGGTTTGAGAATAACAAAAGGGGCAAGAGCAAAACTGAGACGGAGATGGCCTGCAAATGCCCCAAGAGAGGAGAAGATGGTGATTCTATTGCAATAGCAGCAACAAGGACAAGTCACACTTCTCACTCGCCCCACAAGAACCTCAGGTCTTCTGCTCGGCAGAGAACGGAACATGATCATGGTAATGAGCGTATTACATGGGCGCTTGCACACGGGTGTCAGACTGGAAGTTAACGCCACCCACCCATGTGTCAGGAATCACAACTTTTCAAGTGTATCCGATGGATGCCTGCACAGAGCTGTTCCACAGCCACCCACCTGCATGCCGCTCTCAAACTCTCCCTGGCATGCCAGGAATCATGCTGTTCTTTCGATTGCACCACATGTATGCCTGCAAAGAGATGTTCCACAGCCACACACCTGCGTGCCGCTCTCAAACTCCTCCTGGCACTTGTTCAACAAGAGGCGGCGCACATCGATGTCCTTGCCACCTTCAGGGTTGGGGAACTGCGCAGCAGGCAGGCACAAACATTCACAGCACCCGCTAAGCCCAGATAAGTATGAACCATAAGCAGTGTGCCATCCCCACGTTGTCTTGCGCATGAAATGACGAAACGCAAGTGCTTGCTTGGTGGGGTGCTGCCTGCCTGGTGCGTAGTGTACTGCCCAGCTGAATTGCATGATGCAGAAGATGGATGCGTGTGACCTGGTGTACTGCCGAACAGAATTGCATGATAAAGAAGAAGGTTGCAAGTGAAGGCAGCAAGCACAGGCTTTGTGCCACCAGCGCGCACCGGCCTGGTACCTCCAGATGCCATGCAGACTGTTGAATGCACAGTGCACAAATACATGTTGCTGAACACACCCCTACCAAAAGACAG
The DNA here is from genome assembly GCA_914767535.2 of Dunaliella primolecta. Classification (NCBI taxonomy): domain Eukaryota; kingdom Viridiplantae; phylum Chlorophyta; class Chlorophyceae; order Chlamydomonadales; family Dunaliellaceae; genus Dunaliella; species Dunaliella primolecta. The sequence goes on from OU611757.1 coordinate 9,500,738, forward strand.
TGAAGGGCATGGGCCATGGGTACCTGCAAACAAGCCTAATCAATCATTTGGTCAAAAGCTAACAGCTGCTGCTCACTTCAGGCAGAGCACAAGTACACACAACTAGGCATGTGCCAACGAAATAAGATGAAGGCATGTGCACAAGCTACCTGAGAAGGCTGAACCAATCAGCACTTTCTCAGCTGCTGCTCACCTTGGGCGTCTGTGGGTGAGCAGAAATGGTCTTGCACATGCGTGCATACAGCTCTGAGAAGTGCGTGTCCGTGAGGGCCTTGTCAAAGATCTTGTCAATGAGCCCCACGAGCGTCTGCTGCTCTGTGATCTTGACCTCCTCAATGATCTGCAGAGGCATGCAAAGGCACTTGTGTGTGTGTATGCGTGTGCGCGCGCGTATGTGTGCGTGTGTGCCCGTGTGTATATGTGAATGCGTGTGTGTGTTGTGTGTATGTGCGTGTGCGTGTGTGCACGCAGGCATGTAAAGGCATGAGGGAGGTATGGACGAGTTTGTGTATGCTCCAATCAAGATGGCATGCAGCTCATTTGTGCGGTTTCCACTTGTATCGGTATCCTGACATGTGCGGCTGCGTCCAAGCATCCAAATCAGCATGTCAGCACCAACACATGACTAACAAGCCTACCACATGCGCGGTTGCATGTATGCCTGGACAAACCCTTCCCTGAACGCATGCTTGCTCGCAAAGGCTTGTGAATTTCCAACGCTTCAACCCGCACTCCCCGGCAGCGAGCTGCAGCTCTTTGATGCTGGCAGGTGCACAGCGCAACATGAGGCAGCCTGCTGCTGAAAGGCTCCAGGACGCACCTTGTTGGTCAGGCGCTCAAAGTTGTCAGGCGTGATCTTGTTGAGGATGCCCTGGAAGGATTTCTGCCTCTTCTCCTCCTCTGGGTTGTCACCTGTGGAGCGGCCCACCACGTACCTGTGTACATATGCACAGGCGCATTCACACTTTTGTAAGGTGCATTTCCAATTGATTGAACATGTGGTGGGGAGTGTCCCAGCGAGGTGCGCATCCACACATGGCTTCACAAACTCATGAAAGCCTGGGATTGGCAGGTTTTGGTGAAACAAGCAAACATGAACTCACATCCCCTGAATAACTCTGCTTTGGGTGAGCATACAACTTCCACCAAGCACAGCGTCATAGTCACCAGCGTCTTGATCACCAGCATCCTTGTCGTCAGCATCTTGATCACCAGCATCATTGTCGTCAGCATCTTGATCACCAGCATCATTTTCGTCAGCATCTTGATCACCAGCATCATTGCACCCAGCATCTTTATCACCAGCATTGCAGTCACCAGCATCGCACTCGCCCCAGGACAGCGCTTTAAGCGTCACAGCCATCAGCAAACCAAACTTAAGCTTATTTGTTAAGGTGGCCACCTACATGCAACCTGGGCCGGGATGGGGCAACAATCAAGGGAGACATTGCTGCTCATGCTCAGCTGCCTACCTGTTCTCAGTGTGGTGCAGGGCCGGCAAGTTTGCAGAGGGGCCGCGCATGGGCGGCATGGGGGCCATGGGCTTCTTCTCCCACTTATCGGGCTCGCCTCGTGCTTGCAGGCCCCTGTGAGCATGTGCGAGTTTGCACGTGTGAGGAAGCATCCACATACAAGGTGTATTCCATCATGCTCCTGTGCATGTGAGCAAGTACACGCATGTGGTTATGCATCCAACTTGTGGTGACCTCCTGATGCTCCTGCATGCGCGAGCGTGCAGGCGCGCAAATGCATCCACATTGTATTACAATCCCTCTTGTGGAACTGATACAACTTGCTTGCAGCAAAAGCGCGCACTTAAATTGACGGCTCCGGCATCAACATCCGTGACACGTGATCTTGGTGACTCCTGCTCAGAAGCCCACAGCTGCATGGAGCGCACTGCATTAGCAATGCTGCCCTGCCACTGCGCCCCCCTTCTGAGGTGCACACACACACACACACACACACACACACACACCACATAACCATCCTTGTCATCATAATTACTCAACTGACCTCTGGTCCATCAAGGCTGTAGTTGATGCAACACCCGACCTATGCCGCCCTGCCCCCCCATCAACATCATTATCACCTCCATCCCACAACTGCCCCCTTGTCCATTACCAGGGCCATGGTCTGACAGCCGCAGCCCCCCCCCCCCCCACCCCCATCATTATAACCATCATCATCACCACTGACCTGCCCCCTGGTCCACCAACAAAGCCACGGTCCGTGCCGCGCCCACCCATGCCACTCAGCAGGGATCATCACATCGCCAATGCTGCCCTACCTCCCCCAGCCCTCCTCATCAGCATCGTCACCATCACCATCACTCACCTGCCCCCTGGTCCACCAAGGCCGCGGTCCATGCCGCCCATACGTCCGCCCATGCCACCCATGCGGGGGCCATCACCGAAGCCAGCGCCAGGCATCCTGCCCCGGCCCCAATCCCTGTTGTCCATGCCCATGCTGTAAGCAAAGGACGGCACAGGTTCATTAGAGAAACAACTTGCGTACGACTTTCGGAGCAGTGAGGGTTGATTCCTTCCTGGAGCAAGGAGTGACAGGGTTTCCCACACAGTTGGTGGTCCCACTTTCTTTTAAACCACAGGAGCTTTTGGTGTGCACAACCATGCATCATGCTGCCCAGAGGTGCATGAACTCGCTTCCTGGCTTAAGGTCAGGTCTGCCATGGAGGTTTTGAGTTCTTGCCCCACTGAAACCAGTGAATACTGAGTACGCAGGACCTGAAACTGGGCCTTTATGAGCAGCTCTGCATACTCAGCCTGTGCCGGGGTGTACCCAGGTTGTGGGGCCAGAAAGCAGGCAAAGTCCCTGCCAGGATGGGTCCTCAGAACCCTGTCCCCCGGCTTGCCTGACCAGCAGCGATGGTTGGGCACTTCATCGGGAGCATAATTTCAGGGGTCCAGGGGGCTGGGGTGGGGTTCCCAATTGTGCCCAATTTTGGCAGGGGAAGTTGTGCGAAAAAGCACAGGGTGCATGGTTTGGGGAGCCAATATTCGTGACCGGTCTTGGAATTTTTTAAGCTTAGGTGTTTCCTTTCGGGGTGTAGACAGCTTCTTGGCCTCCACTGGAATATGAACTAGACGAGAGTTGGAGTTGTATGTACATGTAAAGCTGCCATTGTCAGATGGAGGGGGGCATACAGCAACATCCAAGTCCATACCCTTGACAAGTTTGAGGTTTGACCAAGCCCCAGGAATACATACATCCACACACGGGCCCCCAAACTTGGCAGGGCAAACCCAGGAAACATGCTGAGCAAGTCCCCATACTCAGCTTTTGGCCAGACACAAGACACTTGCCTGCTTTCCATTTTGCACCACTTTGGCACAGTAGATAGCTCGTGTTTGAAGTGCTTTGGGACCAAAGATTGCCCCCCGATTCTGCGCTCCAATGGATCAGACATGACTCCAAGGCTGCCTAGCCCTAGCCAAGATATGGGGCAAACATGGGCTGGAGCATGCATTGTGGCACCCCCTTTCACATAAATGTCCAATTTTGGACGAAAGTGAAAGTGAATAAGTGCCCTTGCCTTACCTCTAAGGCTTCATCCTCAACTTTTAATGCAGAAGGGTCAAGCAAGTAACTTGCTATTTTCTGCATACCCATTTAACGTTAGGGCATGAGTTCCTCAATGCCTGGCTTAGCGTAGCTGGGCTGACTAAAGGTTTGGGTCATGTCCGTGTAACCCTCTGTTCTGCAAGGCAGGGGTCAGCCAGCCCTCACCTGTTCTGATTGCTGCTTGCTCCATTCAATCAATCAGCATGCATCATCAAACCAGAAGCCAAGTGGGCAACTGGAGAGGGAGTGCCGCGGAGCCTCAATTTTGCAGAACGTATAAACAGAGCATGAACACGACACCCTTTGAGATACGCCTTCTGATTCAGCGTGCACTTCCTGTGTTGGGCACACCTCTGCCAAGCTCTACACCTCCCACACATTCTAGCTTGTTGCTGTCAGGCCCCCCCCTTGTCTTCCCAGGAGATAGGGAGCAAACCCCAAACCCATTCCCCCCCCAAAAGTTAGCAAGCCAGTGCTCGCTTTCATGCCCCCCCCCCCCCACACACACCGTCTTTGTGCCGCTATGCCCTCCCACAGATGTTCTTGCCCACTCCCCTGCCGCTGCCCACACTGCCCATCACACCCTGCGCATCACTTCCATCGCTGCTGCCAATGTGCCTGCTCTACACGGCCCATCACACTAAACCACCACTTCATCCTGCCCAACACATGCTGCCCATCACACTCAGCTGCCGCTGCCATTCTGCCCATTGCACCCTGCCCATCACACTTGCTCACCACTCCATCCTGGTTCACACCCTGCGGCAATCACACTCGCCCGCCACTGTCCATCCTGCCTATGCCAACCAGAGGGACTAGTGCTGACCGGGCAGCTCTGCCTTTCACCGTCACCTAACACACCTGCCCATCACACTCTTGAGACTCGCTGCTCCCCATCTTGCCTGTGCCACCCAGGGAGGGTGGTTCTGGCCGAGCCATGCCATGCCTTCCACACTCACCCAACACACATCCAGCGCGTCACACTCACCCGCCGCTGCTCATCCTGCCCATGCCGCCCAGAGGGGTGGGTGCTGGCCGAGCCATGCCAGAGCGCATCTCTGTCTCAAACACCACAAAATCGCGCGGGGTGTCCAACAGGATTTCCGCGAACTCCTCAGCGCTCACGGCTGCGCAGCATCAGCAGGCAGGAAGGCGTGACAAGCGTGATGTGCAATCCATGCGCAGGTCCTGGCCCCCTTGCACACAAACGTTGTTGCACGTGCATGTGACTTTGTGAAAGTGCAGGTCCTAGCCAGCTTGAACACATCCGTTGTTGCACGTGTATGTGTATGTATTTGTATGTGTGTGCCTTCTTGCACATACAGGTCCTGGCCAGCTTGCTTGCGCAAGGAGAATTAGATGGCATGCAGCAGCAAGGTATGTGCACATGTGTTGTTGAGGGGTTGAATGCACCACCCATTATGCTGCACGGTTCCCTCAGGGCCTGGCAACCCACATTTAAACCAGCCCATAACAACCTCATGGCAGAGGAGTCTCACGCTTACTTGGACACATGTGGACACACGTACAACATGCCCATGCCTTTGCACCCCCCCTTCAACACACCCGCGCGCGCACATACACACATGGACACACGAATGCATGCACATCCGCGCGCGCATGCATTTCTGCATTCATATACACCCACGTGCATCGCCCCTTACTTAGATCTCTCCCCACCCACAAATGCCTTGCGCATGCACTCACGTGGCCGCTCCGTGCAGTGAGGCGCCAGCTTGCGCATCCAGTCCTTCGAGTAGCGTTTGCGCTTGTCTTCTTGCTGCTGCTGCTGGCCATCTGCAGCCCCTGCCGGTTGCACCCCCCTGCCAGCCTTGCTGCTCTCAGCCTCATCTTCCCAGTTTTCTGAAACCTCTTCCTCCTTGGGGGCGGGCTTCTCAACAGGCTGTGGGGGTGGAGGGGGAGGGGGTGGGGGAGGGGGTGGAGGCGCCTTTGCTGGGGCTGCTGAAAATGGATCTGACTTCGACGCGATGTACTCATCCTTGCCTTCAGCCCGCTTGCTGATGGCGGATAAGGACTTCTTGGAGCGCTCGGCCTCAGACTTGGAGTGCTGGGTGCTGCTGTGCTCAGCGCCGGCTGCCTCTGTGGCCTCTGCCGCCTTCTTCTCATCAGCTGCCTTCTTCTCCTCTGCCGCCTTCTTCTCTGCAGCTGCCTTCTCTTCGGCTGCTTTTTTCTCTTCAGCAGCCTTCTTCTCCTCTGCCTCCTTCTTTTCTGCCGCTGCTTTCTCCTCGGCAGCCTTCTTCTCCTTCTCTTCCGCTGCCTGCTTCTCCTCGGCTGCCCTCTTCTCTGCTGCTGCCTTCTCCTCTGCAGCCTTCTTCTCCTCCACTGCCTTTGCCTTGGCTGCTTCTGCTGCCTTCTTCTCTGCCGCTGCTTTCTCCTCGGCAGCCTTCTTCTCCTTCTCTTCAGCTACCCGCTTCTCCTCGGCCGCCTTCGCCTCAGCGGCCTTCTTCTCCTCCGCTGCTTTGGCATCTGCCGCCCTCTTCTCCTCCGCTGCCTTGGGGTCCTCTGAAGCCTTGGCCTCTGCCTTTGGTGATGGTGCTGCTGCTGTGTTGGGCTTGGGCTGTTCAGGCTTGGCAGGTTTTGGGGGTGGTGGCTTGATGTCTCGTGCGCGCGATTGTTGAGGTTGCAGGGCTGGAGCTGCAAACACAGGTGGAAGGAAGGCGTGTGAGGGCGCCTGGGTCCCATCTGCAGGCAAACTGAGCTCACGCAAGCAGAGCTCGCACAACTGGAGGCCGGGGGCGTTCTGAGCAGTTGCAGGTCCATGCATTCCATAGAAACTTGCTTGCCATCAGGCATGAAACGGGAGAGGCTCCAGGCAGCCTGTGTTGTTTGGTGAATCAGGGAGGCACTGGTCATCCTGCGCCTCTTTTCCTTTTGATATCCTCCGGGGCCATAGGCTTGCCAGAGCAAGGCGTGTCGAATCACAGGGTGCTCAAGTGCCGTTGTGTCTTGCCCCTGCACTTGAAAAGCAGAGTTAAGCTCCGAGAGAGGAGCTGCGGCCAACACCCGGTGCCCATGCATAAGCACACGCATGAACACAGCTGCAATGGCCTGTGCTCCTCCAAGCCTTTGAAGTGGGAGCAGCCACAGCGCAATAGCAGCATCCAAACCCATCTGAGTGGGCAACTTGTGTACTGTTGGCCACATTTCGCATGAACACAATCGCAGTGCATTTCCTCGTCTTTACAGGGAAAGAGTGAAATGTGTGGCGCATCTGTACAGCGAGTTTTGGGCCAAGCCCTCCACACTGCGCTTGCCAGCCTCCTACTTGCACCATCACTTTCTCACACACTCACGACCACACACCAGGCTGGCTGTTCTCACATCCTCGGGCTCCCACATCCACCCCAGATTCGCCATCCTCACATCCTCATGATTTCACATCTACGTCAGGCTTACCATCGTTACTCAGGCCCACAGTCACAACCACACCAGGCTTGCACTTCCCACACCCTTGCACCCTCAGGTCCAAACCAGCCTTGTGCAGCTCTTCCTGCGCTGTGTTTCCATGCAGTGCTCATTCCATGCACTGAGGTCCTAGGTTTAGCCAAGTTTGTGTCAGCATGCGTGAAACGCTGTGACTGAGCTTTATGTTCTTTGTTCTTGTCCTCCAGGTTGGACTGGTTAGGTTGCAGGCACCTCTTTTGCTTCAGCTGAGCAACCCACGTAGGCAGGTACAGCTTTAACTATACAGGTAAAGCTGGAACCCTTTCCTATCCTTTCCTCTCACACCATGCACCCCTCGACCCACTCACTTCGCATGGGCGCAGGCGGGGCATACGTGACTTGCGCGTACGCTGGCGGCGTATGGGGCGCTGGCGCGGTAGTTGCTGCAGGCTTCTGCGCTGCTGGCGGCTCCGGGGGCAGCACATTCTCATGCGATTTGGGATCCTTGATGGAGAGCACCTTGCGAGGCGGGGGCTGCATTGTGGAGGGCGCCACAGGGGAAGCACTCATGCCCTTGGGGTCGTACATGGGCTTATTGTTAGATGCCTGCGCTGTGGAGTTGCCCATCTGGTTGGGGGACGCATGGGCGGGGTGGTGGTGGCCCATACCCGCGTCCGCGCGCTTGTTTTGCTGGCGGTTGGGGTAGGTGTTGGGAGGGCGCACGTTGGGTGGCATGGCCATGGGACGCGCAGGCTGGTTGGGCAGTGCTGGCGGCACGGTGGCTGGCATGGCGGCGACGGGAGGTGGGGGTGGGGGGCCACCGGCGGCAAGGGGTACAGGGGGGGCGGTGATGGGTAGGGCAGCTGCACCCGCAGGCATGAAGCTGGCAGCCGGGGGGCTTTGCGAGAACATCTGAGGGGGCATGGCGCCAAAGTGGGGCTGCATGGGGGATCCATAGGCGGCGGCGGGGTAGGGCATGCCATTAGAGAAGGCGGGCATCTGGCCTGGCACGCCAGCCGCAGGCATGTTCATGGGCATGCTGGGATTGAAGTGCATGTAGGGCTGTGAGGACGCTGCCGGCGCGTGGGGGAAGGTCACTGGCGTGCCGCTGACCACAGGGCCCTGAGGCATGTAGGGGGCAGGGGCCATATGGCGTGGTGGCTGCGGGTACACAGCCCCTCGAGGGCCCCCTTGCTGCGGGTGATGGGTATGGTGCTGTTGTGCAGCGCCTCCTGCTGCCCGCCCTTGTTGCTGCTGCTGCTGCTGCTGCTGCATGCCACGTACAAACTGCTGCTGCTGTTGCTGCTGCTGCTGAGGAGGAGGTGGAGGTGGCATGGACTGCTGCTGCTGCTGCTGCTGCTGCTCGGCGCCGGGCATGGGGTGTGCAGCAGGCACTGCATGGGGGCGCGCAGCATGGGGAGCAGGAGGCGCTGCAGGAGCAGCAGGGGCTGTGGTTGGGATAGGCACAGGGGCGCTGTTGCCTGCCTCCTTGTTTGCAGCCTGGTTTTGGTTGCTGCCGCCTTTGGCGAGCCGGCTGGCCCCCTGCTGCTTGCTGTACGTCTTCTCAGGGATGAAGGGCACATGGGTTGGCCCGGCAGCATCATCTCCAGTGCCCGGAGGGGCTGAGGAGGTGCGTTGGAAGGCGCGTGGACCACTTGGGGTGTTCTCCTGTACACACAGGCAGCAGTCACAGGCTATGTCTTAGTGTCCGCATGCATTCCCTGGCATCTGGCCTGATTGCTGACTGTGGGCGCGTGGTTTAGTGTGCTGGGCACACAATGTGCAGGCATGGACCAAAAGTTGAATAAGTGTGGTGTTCCATGCATGGTATGCAGGAACATGAGCACGAGCAAGAGAGCAGCCTCAAATCTATGTACAAGCAGACTTTGCGCTTAAACATAAACAACTTCCATGCCCTGGAAAGGGCAGATACACCTCACGTTCCATGCAGTGTGAATGTGTGTGTGTGTGTGTGTGTGTGTGCCAACATGCTTCACAGTGCCTCGTCGGGAACGTCAGCGTGCAAGTCAGCCTTGGTCCAAAAACGAGGTATTTACTTGGAAAAATCGTGCATGCTGTACGGATTTCCGTGTACAACTCCGGCGCTCGCTGTTTTTCCTCACCACGACTTCGTGCACCGCCTTGTTGGTGCTGCCCTTGCCCTGCTCCTTGCTGCCGCTGTTGTTATTCATTGCTGCGTCTTGCGTGGGGAATGAGCCGAACTGAATGGCGTCACTTTGGGCTGGGTGAGACTGCCCCTTGACGGCTCCAGGCTCTGCAGGAGAGAACATGGGCATGCATGCATAGTGTGAAGCAGCAAAGCCTTCCTGTAAAAGGCAGGTTTCCAAATAGCTGGTCAAAACGCTTTTCCTCTCTGCATGCATGCTGGCTGCTGCAAGAACAAGCACTGCTGTAAGTGTTGTTCACCTGAAGCTTTCCCTGCCGCTGCGCCAGGCGCTGCTGCTGCCTGCTGCTCCTTGCTGGGGGCACCACCTTTGTTAACTGCAGCTGCCTTCACTTTCTCTGCAAAGGAGGGTCCACCTCCCCAGCCACCTGTGAAATGATGCAGGGAAACAGTTGTGTGCACATGTATATACAGGTCAGCCACAATCTGCACCATGCGAACCCCTGTGGGCAATCTCCCTTAAGCACACAAGATCTAAAAGTCAGGGTTTCCACACCTGCAGGCTTTGGTGGTGCTGCCTTGGCTGCATTTGCTGCTGCTGGCGTGGTGGCTGGCGCTGCAGCAGCAGGAGCTGGGGTCCCGTTCTCTTGCGGCCTGCTGGCAGTGGAGCAGCAGAGGCAAGCAGCAACAATAAACCAAAGAGCTTTAACCATCCTGAAGCAAGGGTGACATTGCCAGGCTGCCCGGCATGCTGGGCCCACGGGCAGGGAGAGGCCTGAACTCCGAGACACAAGGTCAGAAAAAAGGGAGCTGACCTCTTTTGCTGTTGCTGCTGTGGCCCTCCTCCTCCGCCTCGGCCACCACCGCTTCCACGACTGCCGCTCCGGCCTCCCTGGCTACTCATTCACCTCCCGGCCCCGCCCTGCTAAGGGGCTGCTGCTTTTTCCAAGCGTGTGCGCGATCAGAAAATCGTAATTTGCGGGTAGGAGTGTTGAAATAAATGGGTGATCGAGGTGGGCAAAGCATCATAAGAGCGATGATAAAAATCATCACGAAACCATGCAACTCACACACTGGGCCTCAGCTCATAATTCAAAAGGTTTTGGAATCGGCAATTTTTACTGATTTCTTGTACAAGTCTCAAGCAGGGGTTGATGCCGAAGGGTGGCCTGGGCAGTTCACTGCCTTTGACCATCACACTTTGGCAAACTGCCCCTAGCTTTTTTTGTGTGTCTCCTGAGTCCACGGGGTTGATTCCTGAAACCTGATGCTTAGATTCATACCTCAAAGCGACAATTGCTACACAGAATGCGCTTGGAACTTTTCTTAATGAGTGAGAAGGGTAACCTTAAAAAACAAAATATCTGTGTACTTCAATTGGTGGGAGCTAACGGAGCTAACAAAGAGGCAAGGGGCAGCACGGTTACAGTTCGAATTCGGCAACCCCGTGAAAAGAGAAGAAGAGAAAACTACACAGGCAGAGGACGCTCCACCAGCTTTGTAGTGGAGGGGACTCGCGGCTCGTCTGAGCCAATGTGTATCCTTTTCCTTAATTGATGTACTGAGAGTGCCCTCTGCCTGCGTACTTCTTTCTTTCTTTCCAGAGGTGTGTATGGATTTTAGGCGCAAGCTTGCTGGCTTGTAGATGATCGAGGCCTTATGATTTTTCAAATCATTGTTTGTTAAGTTTATTACGACAAATCCCACCAACGCTCAGGTGGATGATGAGTGATATCACAGCTTTCCCACAAATAATCTTGCATTCGTCGGGATGCTGCTGCTGTGCCGCCTCCTACTGTTGCTGAGGCCTTGCGTCTTCACAGTAGTAAATTTGTATTAAGTGCACGTGCTGCTGATTTGTACCCAGTTGATGGGGCTGTCTAACGTGGGTAGCTGTGCTAGTCCTCTGTGGGGTGTCATGCTGCATGACACATGGTGTGAGCTGGATGAAGAAGATGGAGAGAAGCGGGTTTGGCACAGTAAGGGGTAATTAGTGTAACATCAGGACAGCTTGATGTGAGTCAAAATCCCTGGGGGAATTAATTGAAAAAAGGTAAGGGAGTACAACCCTGTCCGATGCATGTGCAGGAATAGGAAAAAACGCACTTTGTCAGTGCTGCATATTCAGTTGGCGGAATTCTCAATTGGAAAGAGCTTCTTTCCTTGCTTGCTAGTGTGAGGGCTTTAGCCACCCTGATGCTATTTTAGTCACTCCTTGCCCTGCTAACCAAAACAGAGAACCCGCATTTCCATTACCTCGGGCATTACGCAGTATGGGATTTAATGAAAAGGCGAGAAGCAGCGCAACTCAGGTCCGGCAACCCCATGATTTGAGCACTCAAAACCGCCAAATCCACTTTATAGAAGACAAATACTGTGGTATGAGGTATGAGGCCTGGTGTCCAACTAGAGGCCTCACAACGACGACATAGGGACTGTGCAAACAACTTCTTGGTGCTGAGATCACTCACCACACAATCCTCCTGGATGTGGGTAAAACTGTTTACACTGCCCATACCCTAATTTAGTTCAGAAGGTAGGGATTGACACACAAAGTTCTACCAAACTTGCATGGAAGCTCCATGCCCATTCTGTGCAATATGCAATATATAAACTTACTTCAACCAGACATGCCACTGACAACAAAAACACACCATAATTCTGGTGCCTTGGAGCCGTGTGCTGCGAGAAACCCACAAAACCCATAATCTTCCCTTTTACCTTCTGGTGAGGGACTTCCGGCTTCATGCCAACGTGTCTCCTTTCCCTTAATTGATGTGGGGAGTGGGAAGTGTCTTCATTGCCTATGTTCTTGCTTTCAAGTACCAGGTATTGGTTTAGTTTCAGCCTGAAAGTTCAAGGCAACTTTCTTGCTTTAGCCAAGCCACCCTTACCTTACCTGAGCTGACCCACAATACCAGCATTACTGGAGCGCTGACACCTGAGACACTCTGTTTGGTGCCTTTCATAATTCCCTTTCATCCAGGTTCCCCTTACCTTGCCCTTACCTTACCCTGAGCTAACTCATAATGCCAGCACTAATGGAGCGCTGACCCCGAGACACTCTCTTTGGTGCCCATCATAATTCCCTTTCATCCAGGTTTCAAGCCTCTCTGTCAGCCATCCCATTTATGACGAGGATGCTATGACCAAGGCCTTGCAACATGCCAACTACTCCGCCATTCCCGACACAGAGGCCACTGCTACTTTCATGTTCCTCCCTGTCTGGGGAAAACACATGAACCAACCCATATTTCAAACTCATCACTGCCTATCCACATCTCTGTTATGAACTTGGAACCATCGCATGTACCAACCTTTGCCTACAGTGACCTTTACTCCTGCTCAAACCAGGAAATACATCTTTCTCACCACACCTGGGACCTACATATTATTGCAATCTGGAACATTGCAGCAAGGATCCATCTAAACACTTATAACTCAGCTTGGCTACAGGGCCTGGCTATAGCTGTACCAGAAGCCGATTGGAAGCTGCACAGTGTCGGCAACCACTCTATTGTCAATACCATGTATGCTGACATGCCTAATTTTCAAAGGTGTGAACATCCCCCCAATGACAAACAACAAACCTCCGGGAATCCATCCAATCCACGCATAAATGTCCGGAAAGGAGTCTTTGTACCTAACCACCAACGTGCTATGAAACTTGCTCGCAAACTGGATGCCCGTTCTGTTGAATATGCCCACAAACTTGTTACCACTACAAGTAGGCATGCCATTGAGAACAAAAACACTTCTCACGGCCAGGTTCTGGAGCCAGGTGCTTCCAGTAAGCCTCCAGACCCCCATTAGCACTTTTGTTTTCAAGCTCTGTGGTGGAGGGGACTCACGGCTCTTCGGAGCCAATGCGTCTCCTTTTCCTTAGATGATGTACGGAGAGTTCTCTCTACCTACCTAAATTTTTTTTTCTTTTTTCTTTTTCTTTCTTTTTCTAACCAAGCTGGTCCAACCCTCATGCTCAAAGTCCCCAATTGGAGAACCTAGGCGTACACTGATGGCAGCTGTCATATCCTGAATGGTATACAACAAATTGGAACAGGCGTCTATTGTTTTTGACATTGTCACCTCTTTTCAAAAATTATAAACAACTACTCCAACCTATGAAACACTAACAACACATCCAAGGAGATGTAATTCAAGAGTTGTATCAAATTTCACCAGAACTCTCAAACCAACACTTCTTGTACTGAGTGAAATCCCATGCTGGTGTTGCTGGTAATGTGCAGATGCTATCACGAAATATCAGCCAAATCAAACCTGCAGTGGCGTGGCAATTACTGGATCTCAAGAGCAGGTCCGAGCGGAAATCCCTTTTCAAAAATCTCCTGGTTAGAGAGGAAAAAAGAGAGCATGCTAGGGACACATCCACAGCTCCTGCACCCGCTCCCAAACTCGCCTACCTTTCCCAAACTTCAGAATGCCCTGAAATCACACATGCATACAAATCACAGACACGGATACGCCAACCCCAAACAGCCTACTACTCCTGCTATCAGAGCTTGTTACCACACGTTGATAAAAAAAATCAGCAGCGCCTTTAGAAACACGCCCTATATATCCCCACATTTGAACCAAGCTTGCACGAAAGCCCCATGCCCACTCTTTGCACTATGTACAAATACTTACCTTAGCTAGACGTGCACGTGCCATTGAAATCAGCAACACCCAACATAACTCTGGTGCCCAGGAGCCGCATGCTTCCAGAAACCTTCCTGGCCCACACTAGCTTCCCTCTTATCCTCTGGTGAGGGAGACTCACGGCTCTTTGAGCCAATGCGTCTCCTTTTCCATAATTGATGTAGAGAATTTTCTCACTGCCTACGTGTTTTTTTCTTTTTCTTTTGAAGCACACCATCTTACAAAATCGCATAGGCACCCTCTGTAACCAAAGACATGCGGTCCGCTTCAACAGGTCCGCTAACATGTTATGCCCTCTCCCAGGGTGTCATCGATTAGGTAGTGCGCTCCACATGCTCTCAGGCTGCCAAAATAATATCATCTCTAACATGAAAACTGAGCGCCATATTGTTGCCGGAAAATGATCACAAAAGCTCTTATTGAAAGGCCTTGTGGAGCAGGCTCGGTTAACACGGGCGCAGGGAATGTTGATAGGTTGGTGCAGCACAACCTTTGAACCCCGCATATGCATCAAACATATTTATACCACCTTACCTCTTTCCTCATAAATTTTCAAAGAGATCTAGACTCACGTCAAGTCATCCTGATGCTCTACTGATGACTCCCTACCATGCTGAACTCACTTCTCAGTTTTAGTTCAGTTTTACTGGTTTAGGTCTGTTGTCAAATTGTATAATAGCATGCTGAGGTCTAACAGTGAGACGTTGAGAAGAGTGCTGAAAGTTGATTTGAACATTCATTCGCTTGAGCCAGCCTGCTGGACTGCTCAAAGTTTAGGTGTTTTCCAAGTCCTACGACGCTGTGATTCCTTTGCGTAAGCTGTGCGGCAGGGCACTCCTATCCATATTCAAGAGTTTACTGATGACATTAGACACAGTTTGCGGGCAGTGTGGAGAGATGTTGAGGGAGTGCACCGGCGGGACACATATTGTAAGCTGGCAACTTACCAGTCTCTTTTTGCAGTGCCTTTTGATCACAATGTGCGTGCCCCTGCCCGTTTACCAAGGCACATGCATTTGGATCTGTCTCAACATGTCATGAGGAATGTTAGCCGTTTTAGACTTAGGGCACACACACTGAAGGTGGAGACAGCGGCTTGGGATACTCGGAACACTCTTTTGTGTGATTGCTGTTCTTGTGATGGGATCCAAGATGAGGCTCATGCCCTTTTGGTGTGAAGAGACGCAGATATTTGTGTTTTGAGAAGAAAGTACGCTTACCTGTTCAACTGCTTCTCTGGTGACTTTTCAATGGAGCAACCATTTTTACAACAAGCCAGTGTCCAGGATGTTTCTGATTTCCTCTTGCAACACAACAACAAGCTTTTCTAGTTTGTTTTCAAGCTTATGGACATTATGTTGACTGGCGAGGACCAGTCACAGGCCGATCAGCCGAACAGTCTGGCTGAAGGTCCACCCATTTAAATCTATATCTAAAAAGAATCATGCTGAACTCACTTCTTCTTCTTCTTCTTCTTCTTCTTCTTCTTCTTCTTCTTCTTCTTCTTCTTCTTCTTCTTCTTCTTCCTGCTGCAGCGATGACCAAAGGCAAGAGGTCAGCGCAGCTGAAGCCTGGGCCTGTCCCGCCTGTGCTAGCCTCAGCAACGAAGACAAAATTATTAGAGCACATAAGTCTGAAGAAGAACTGCTTAAGGTTTGTTGGTTACCATCATGGGAGCCAGAAAAATTAAAAAACAGCTGGCCCATCTTTGACCAGCGCAAACAGGAGTTTAAATCTCAGCTAAGCAAACCCAACCTTCTCCTATCCACAGCAGACTCTGCCCTCTCCAACCTAGAGAGGCTAGGGTTCAACAAATCTGACACAAATAGCACCTGGAGCCAGAAAGTAGACATAGAACTTTGCAACGAAATCATCTTTGACATACACCCTGCCAATCCGCAAACGGACATCAAGTCCACAGGCACCTGTGAGTTCTGGGTTTAAGAAATAGATCTTGTCAAACACAATCCTGAACCTTCTTCAAAGCATCCCCCAACAGAAACGCCTGAAAGCCCCACACCATCTATCCCAACTACCCTCACCCTCCCTGATATTTACAAATCAAGAGTGGCCTGCATCTACAATACAGATGGCAAGTGCGTTGGGATGATAACCCCTCAACGCTTTGACGTCCTTTTCAAAGCTTTCCACAGGTCCAAAGCAGAAGGTCTGCATGATGACATCTGCCCCCCACCAGCAAGCTTTGCATCTGAGATTCTGGGGCTCCTAGCCCGCAAGACCAAGTTGGAGGACAAATATCAAAGCAAAAAGATTAAAGATTCCTTCTCACGGACCCTCCCACCTCACATTCACTCTGCTTTCCGAAAATGGGCACATGTCACCCAAGAGAAAATGGCTTCTCCCCTGGACTATAACGCTCATTACCATCACTACTGGAGTTCTGATCCCCGTGACATTTTATTTGGTGCCCACTACAATTCTCTCTCCTCCAGATTTTCCGGGATGTCTATCTGCCACCCCATCTACGATGAGAAGTCCATGAAACTTACACTGCGACATGCTATCTACTCTGCCATCCTTAACACAGAGGCTACAGCCACCTTCATGCTTCTGCCAGCAAGTGGCAGGCATATGATAACCAACCCCTACTCACAACTCCTCAATGCCTACCCACACCTTTGCTACAAGCTCGGGACCATTCCAAAATGCAAACTTACCTATGACAAACCCCAATCCTGGGTCAGCCAGGAAACTGCCCTACCCAAGCATACCTGGGATTTACAAGTTATTGCAGTCTGGAATACGGCTGCAAGAGTCCACTTGAATAACCAGAACCATACCTGGCTTCGGAATCTAGCCAAAGCCATCATTATGGGAAAATGTATTAAAAATGTTAGTAACTACCCCATTCAGAATACAAGACATAAAGTGATGCCCGGGATAAGGAAATGTGAAAAATCCCCCTGGACATGAAACAGATTTCCAAGGGCCCCAAAAGACCCGCCTCAGACATTACTGTTAATGCTCCTTGTCAGTCCCATCCCAACCTCCAGCTTAAAGTTGCAGATTGGAGATCTTGGGCCTATAAAGACGGCAGCTGCCAGGTCCAGAACGGCAAGACAGTTATAGGGGCAGGTGTGTACCACCCCCTGACTGATTCACAAAAATTAGTTGAACCTAATGGCGCTGGAATTACGTCGGAAAGTGTGGATTTTCTGATTTCAACCTGATTCAGGAAATAAGTGACCTGAATCAGTTCTTTTGGCTGAACTGATTCAGCTCGTCAATCAGAACGGGTTTTGCCTGAATCAGGTCCTGATCAGAAGTATTTGGCAACGGCCCTCAGAGGTCTGGTTTTCAGAGGAGAACTGATTCAGGTCGAATTCAGCATGGTTTGCACCTGAATCAGGATGACCTGATGACCTGATTCAGGTAATTGCTCAGGTTGTCTGGATCTGAAGTGATCTGAATCAGTTCTTTGGACTGAACTGATTCAGCTTGTCAATCAGAATGGATCTAGCCTGAATCAGGTCCGGATCAGAAGTATTTGGCAACGACCTTCAGAGGTGTGCTTTTTTATAGGAAAACTGATTCAGGTCAATTTCAGCAAGGTTTGCACCTGAATCAGGCCTAGTACCAATACCATAGGAAGAGCTGAGCTCGCTGCCATTGCTGCTGCGCTCACTCATGATCACACGCATATTGCCACAGATAGCCTCAGCTCACTTCATCAACTCAGAAAGCAAATCCTGTATCCAGAAAAGCATAGGCATCACGTGCAAGGAGATGTTTTGAAAATGATTTCAAACCTTGCCCGAGCCTCTCAAGATCACATCCTTTTCTACAAGGTCAAGTCTCATGCTGGAATAGCTGGGAATGAATGCGCAGATCAGATTGCTAAATACCAGGCCTCCCTCAAAGATGGCAATCTAACTGATACTGGTCTCCCTAGCGCTGGCCCAGGAGGAAATCCCTTCCACAATACAATCTGGCTGGCTACCGAAGAGGCAAATCCTAGGCCACCTCAATCCCACCCTTCCTCTCCTCGTCTGAGCTACCTCTCAGACCTTGAAAATACTTTGAAATCCCATATGCATGCTAAACACAAGCAGGGCTGTGCTGACAGGAAGACAGGCTACTACACTTATTACCAGAGCTTGCTACCTCATGTAAACAAAAGCATGAGCAACGCCTTTTGGAATATGCCCAGTCTCTCAACTAGGACGAAACGCACTGTCTTCCAATACCGCACAGGCACCCTCTACAATCAGAAACACGCGGTCCGATATAGAAGATCCACTAGCCTGACATGCCCCCTACCTGCTTGCCACCACATGGATAGCGCTCTCCACATCCTATCTGGCTGCCAATGTCCTGTCATGCGTAACATGGTAACTGAGCGTCACAATATTGTTTGCAGGATGATTTTGAAACTGGTCAGTGGAGGCTCTTATGGGGCAATCTTGTGCAGCTGGATGCGGGCAATTAAAGCCGTTTGGCCCAGCACGACCCGCAAGTCCCTGAGCAAGTCTCTAATTGTGCCACGATTAGCAGTGCTGTACCTCCCAACCTCTTCAAACCCACGGTTTCTATGCATACCAGACGCAACTCCAGCCGCCCTGATGCAATCTTGGTTACTCCTCACCTAACTAACCAAAACAGACCACCCACTCCACCCTCAGACTGGGTACTGCGCAGTATGGGGAGTAGCACAACTCCAGCCCGCCATATTCACTTGATAGAAATCAAATACTGTGAAGATACGAGGCCTGGTGCCCAGCTAGAAGCCTCACAGCAACAACACAGTGAACTGTGCAAACAACTCCAAGGTACAGAGATTACTATCCACCCAATCCTCCTGGGTGTGGGTGGGACTATCTATGCTGCCCATACCCTTGATCAATTCAAAAAGTTAGGGATTGACACACAGAGATCTGAAACACTTGCAAGAAAACTCCATGCCCATTCTGTACAATTTGCGCACAAACTTACCTCTACCAGACGTGCCATTGAAAATAAAAGCACTCGTCATAACACTGGTGCCCTGGAGCAGCGTGCTGCCAGAAACCCACCTGATCCACTCCCCTCTCATCTTCTGGTGAGGGAGGCTCACGGCTCTTTGAGCTAATGTGTCTCTCTTTCCTTAATTGATGTAGGGAGAGTTTTCTCTGCTTACGTAGTTTTTTCTTTTTCTTTTCTTGAGCTGTATGGCGGAGGGGACTCACATCTCTTCTGAGCCAATGTGTCTCCTTTTTTTAAATTGAAGTAGGGAGAGTGGCCTCAAACCTATGTAAATTTTCATTTATTTTCTTCCTCCTGCTCACACCATGTGTTACACAGCAGGCACAGCAACCCGTACAGGTCCAACACAACTACCCGCGTTAGACAACCCCATCAACTGAGTGCAAACCAGCGGCACGTGCACTTGATAGAAACTGAATGTGCGAAGACACAGGCCTCCCAGTGGGTAACAATTGGAGGTTGCACAGCGTCAGCATGCAGACCTATGCAAGAATATAACTTGAAGCCCCTATCCCTATTTCTATACCTATCCCTACTAGGCATAGTATGCAAGAACATAAGTGGGAGCTGTCACACTGCATACTATCCTGGGTTGGTGGGATTTGTTATACTGAGCACACACTTTACTGATCAAAACAACTGGGGCTAGACCACCTATGTGCCTAAACTTGCTCATAAAATTCATGCCCGTTCTACTAAGTATGCCAATAAGCTTGTTGCTACTAGGCGTGCTATTGAAAATAATCATACTCCTTACTAAGGAATGTAGTACATTCAGGCCCTGGAGCCGGGTGCTTCCAGTAACCCTCCAGGTCCCCACTACCACTCATACAGTGGCACTTTAAATCAGCAGTGCCCAGCAAACGTTCAGCCCACCGACCGCGGCTGCCGGCTTTTCCCACATTATAAAAGATTAAAAGAAAAAAAGAAAAAGCCACGCTGTGAAGATACGAGGCCTGGTGCCCAGCTAGAAGCCTCACAGCAACAACACAGCGAACTGTGCAATCAACTCCAAGGTGCAGAAATTACTATCCACCCAATCCTCCTGGGTGTGGGGGGAACTATCTACACTGCCCATACCCTTGATCTATTCAAAAAATTAGGGATTGACTCACAGAGATCTGAAACACTTGCAAGAAAACTCCATGCCCACTATGTACAATTTGCACACAAACTTACCTCTACTAGACGTGCCATTGAAAATAAAAACACTCATCATAACACTGGTGCCCTGGAGCAGCGTGCTGCCAGAAACCCACCTGACCCACATTAACTCCCCTCTCATCTTCTGGTGAGGGAGACTCACGGCTCTTTGAGCCAATGTGTCTCTCTTTCCTTAATTGATGTAGGGAGAGTTTTCTCTGCCTACGTAGCTTTTTCTTTTTTCTTTTGGAATGCTAGCACTAACACTTCTACCAGTACACAGAATATTAAAAAAATGTAGAAAGAGAAAGAAAAACCACGCAGGCAGTGAAAACACTCCTCACATCAAATGAAAACTGTACAGAATGCAAAGCAAATTAATTGAGGTCAAAGGGCAAACAGTAGAAAAAAACCACTCTTTGTGGACATGAGTAAACGTTGTCTCCAATGTGAGCATCAACTGCCTTGCCGGCTGCCTTCACTGATTGTAAGTTCCTTTACAGCCTCATCAAGGCCAGATCCTCCCTGACCCTGCTGATCAGTCCCTTTTTCATGAGATAGGCTCTGTCCTTCAACAACATCCCCTTCGTGGTTCTCATCCTCACTCTCCGTCTCACTCTCGCTGGGGGGCAACTCTCGATTTATGCGCCTGCACAGAAGTCCGCCAAGAAATTTTAGTCTCACAAGCAACGTCTACCAAACAACAATCCTTAATGTTCAGGATGCAGCTTTCTTTTCTTTTCTTTCCTTCTTATTTCTATTTTTGCAGCAATGAGCTGAGATGAAATGAATAAACAAGATGCAACAGTAGCAGGCTTGAAAGATACAAGGTGAAAGGCATTAAAATTCAATGCATTAAAATCTAAAAGCTGGACTAGACACCTCTTGGCCAGAACCAGCAGGCCCTGGTCAGCTGACCTTTGGAGGGAAGGGATGGTTTGATGAATAGGCATGCACTGCAAGCATGCAGGCACATGTTTGGTCCTTCTCTTGCGTGCGTGCGCTTTTGCTCTCTCTCTCTCTCTCTTTCTCTCTCTCTCTCTCTCTCTCTCTCTCTCTCTCACACACACACACACACACAATCACACACAACACAATGGAAACCCAAAAATAATAAGAATCTGTGACATTTGCAGGAACAGAAATGCACCAAGTCCAATGACTATCTTGAGTTCTGTTCAATCAATTTAAGTCCAGGGGTGTACAGCTGGAGTGATGCAGGACTCACCGCAGGTAATCTGCTTCATCAATCTCTTCCTCCTCCTCCTCCCCTTCGTCCTCGTCCTCATCACTCCCTTCTCCCTCAATGTCATCTACTCCAGGGAACCGTGGCCGAGGCTGCAAGCTAGGGGTGCAGCCCCGACGTAGCCACTCATTCTGCGCATCAATAACTTCGGCGGCGGTTTCACACCGACTGTAGCAATCCAGCAGCTCTGCATTGGTCGATAAGAAGCTGTGGCCCCTGCAGAGCAAAACAAATTCAAACATGCAACAGCTCTAAAGCTGATCAGGCAGGTAGCAAGCCACGTGCATCCACAAGGACAGGAGGCAGACATGCTTTGCTGCTCATTGCTGCTCAGGCTGCATGCGTTTTGTTGCCAATGAAGGGTACGATGCTGGAGCAGCTGCTGCTTTTCAAGGATGGTAAGCAACCTCTTATCCACATGGATCGATGATTCACTGTTAAGCACTAAGTACTATCCAGGCACTACAACAAGCACAAGCGCACTACTAATATTGAAGCACTAAAGCGCTATCATGGATCACCGTTGTGCATGCATATCATAATATCACCTTAGTCACTTAACATAGCTGGCGCTGCTTCTCAGCTTATTAAGCAAAATGGTCGAGGTTATCTTGCCATATGCGGCTTCCCTTAAGAAGCTCCTGCGCCTATGCCAGCAAAGAGCCAGCCCTCACCATTTAAAACGCGACAGGACAGCCACGGATTCCTCTTTAAGCCCACAGATGAAGAGTGCAGCCGCAAACGCTTCTGCGCATGAGAGCTTGCAGGCCTTGCCGTAGTTCACCGGGTTGGCAGCCACCAGAAAAGGCAGCAGCCGAGGAGCTGTGCCTTTGATCCGCCCTGCCCATTGAAGGAAAGAACATAGGTAAAGGGGTGATGGCACCATAGCTCTCACTAGAACTGATTGAAGCCAAGTTCTCAGACTTATCTCCATGATTTTTTCCCGGCTGGGGCTTCCTCGAAAGGCTTAGAAAGTATGCAACAAAGAAATGTATCATTCGCAGTGTCTAACAAAATGCACTTTTTTTTACACACACGTAAAAGATAAAGGAGGCCCCTTTTGTCATGATAGATCAAACAACAACCTCAAAAAGTGCATGCAGCTGCTGCATGCTGTGCCTCCTGTGCCCTTTGCTGTGCATGCCGAGAAGGAAATGCTCACCGAATGGCACGTCTTCCAATCGGTTCCATGAGCAGTCTACCACTGCCAGCCCTCTGGCACGAAGGAGCTCCTCATCTTGCTTGGATACGCTGCATGTGCCTGACGGGCTGAGAATGACGCCTGGGAAGTGCACGCCCAGACGCAACTCACGCACCGCGCCCTGCCGCACCAGGCGAGTCCCCGTGCAGCGTTTCTTGTCACACTGCCCCAAGTCCCACATGGCCAGGGGTATCCTGCCGCTGGGACCTGCCTCCTGTCCACTGCTGTGACTGTCTTCTGCGCTGCCCTTGCCTGCTGCATACTCCCCATGTGCCCATGCTTGCCCCAGTGATGTCTTCCCTCTCTGCAAGGAGTAACTTTGCTTTTAGTGGCTGCTGTGAAGACTCATACATAGATTGTACCAGTAGCTTTATCTCACCTGTTGGTGATGTCTCGGCATTTCTCCTCGAAAAACGTGTAACGTGAGTGACCTTAATTCAAATATGCTGTAAACCTAATTGTTTCTGAAATTCAAGTCAGTTGGGAGTTTGATCCATCAACTGACATCAACGGGAAATGGTTGTGCAGCAGTTAAGTATACTCATATTACATATATTTATCAGCTAGCCCATCAGGAATGTGTATGGGCTCAGTCTGATGGAAGACTCAAAATGGATGCGTGCTATGCACTGGGTAGGACAACGGCTTCTGGCAGCATTCTGGAGTCTCCTTGCTGGCTTGGTCATTTTGTATGGCAACGGGGAGAGTGATTTGGTCACTCTCGTGCTCTACAGCAACAAGCTGAACAGGTGTGAGGTAGTGTGTTTTTTATGCCTGTTTAGACCTGTCACTTCCCTATGTATGCACCCATTTGCTCATTTAATCCCTACGTCCTTCTTGCAGGGTTTTCATTACAATAGCACTTATCAACTCAGTGATAAATGCTGCACTCTTCCTGTACATGTATATTTGGTGAGTCGCTGCGTGGTGTGCGTGCGCAAAGAGATTTTTGATTGCGACTGTGCTGCTCGGTATTTTTGAGAAATTGAATAATGGAATTGATGTGACAGGGGAAGGAACGCTTCATTCTAGAAAAGAGCTAGCACTTCAGGCCTCCTATGGGGTGCCCTCATGTCGCACAAGTTGATGAAAAAAGCGGGTACGCATGCCTGAGCTTTGGTAATTCGTGAAATCAATGCGGAAGACAAAAGGCATGATCCAGTGCTGCAGGCCTCCTTCCTGGTAAGGTAGATGATCTTGTCATGCTCGCAGGCTGGACGCCATCAACAAGGTAGAGGATCCCCTAAATGCGTCCCCATGGTGCATACCCACTGGAGCCGTCACCATTGTTGTGGCAGAATTGAGGTTAGTGTCAGCGTTGTGTCTGGCTGCCCAAGGTTATGGGCTCCATTTATATTGCGATGGATTTCCTCGCTTGTTTGCATGATTGGGTTCACCCGTCACTGCAGAAATGTCACAAAGGGCATGCTATGGTTTATTGCAAATATTTATCTGGCTTCTTTTGATTTTGCAGTTACATGCTGGGCTTGTGGCCCATGTTTGGGTTTCTTTCCCCCTTAATTGTGGTGAGTGATTGTGTCCCTTCCTGCGCTTCTGCTGCACTTGCTGTGCATGGATAGAGCATGTGCTTTCTTCACCTCAGAAAATCAGCCTTAATGTCTGTGCAGGTGTGCGGCTCTTTTTGCAGCAAAATATTTTTTATGAGCTCCTGCAGCCCCAACATTGCACTCATATCTCATGCCTCATGCCTCAGCCATACTCATTTGCCTGTGCCGCACAGCACGTGCTCTTGAGCAACGCACACACTTGAGCAACAGTTCCATCTAGCTTCTTTCTATTGTATGCCAAGCAAGAGAACATAGCACCTTTGCAATGCTAACCCCCCATAATGATAGCATAATGATAACTCCCTTGCACGTGCAGATTGTTGTGTCCTATGGCTTCATTATGTCCTTTCACTTCATACCCACGCTTGGATTGTTAGGCAATCCTATTAAAAGGGGAGAATCCAGGTATGTCCCCAAATCACATGAGGATTAATTAGCTTGCGCTAGCTTGACCACAATATTCGATGGATAAAGGCTTCCTCACAGCAATTGTATGCAACTGTAATCAAGCTTGGTTCAGTCAGAATAAAGATTGATGCACCTGGGCTATGGCTTGAGAGACGTTATCGAATCATTTGGTTGATTGAAATTTGTACAATGGAGGTGAAAGCAAGTTCCTGAGTGCCAAGAAAGCATGGTATCAAGACCTGTCTTGATAGAGGTGACTGTCCTTGTGCCAAGCATGCATCTTGGATATTTCACTTATTTAATTGACGGGGCGTTTCCTGTTTGCCTCTGGAGTTCTCCAACTTCAGTTTATTTTTTCAATCTTTGGACTTTCATGTTCTATAATTGAATGGAAGAAAGACTGTCTTTTTAATGCGTGTTGTAAGAGCACAAGCTGTCGTTTGCAGCCTTGCCTTCTCATGCAGTCCGTCTATTATGTAATGCAAGTGGCATGATATGAGTTGTGAAGGCATTTAGATTTCAAGCTTGAAACCTGCCAGGAAGGGACTCCCTTGATGCAAGCGGGTTTCTACTGTTCTACTGTTGAGTGGCATCAGCTGACTTCTGCAAGCGAACCCATTAACTGGTCAGCATTCATTCCAGGAAATTTCACACCATACAAGAAGGAGAAAGCATGCATCCAGGTGATCTAGTGATCTAGTCAGCATTATTGTAGGCCTTTTTCTGAGCAAGCCACCTTCCCCCTCGGCAAAATGTTTTCTTAATTTCAGGACAATTTGTCTTAAAAGTTCACCTCCCTGTACATACTCCTCACCATTGCAGTGATAAATAAATTGCAAGAAAGAAGGAACGAGAATATACATGAGCAAGAACATCCCCGAGCTTGGTGATGAGGTTTCATCTAGGGCGTGTCAGGTGCTGGCAAGTTTGCAAACACACCAAAGTTCGAGAATTAGTAAATAAAGCAAGATGTTGTGTCTCTGAATAACTGGCTGTTCAAGAGAACAGATTACAGGTTTCAGGGAAAAGAAGGTCTCCAGTCAAACCGGTTGACTGCTAGCCTTCCAAGCCGTTCAAGAGAACAAGAGGCGCTTCCAGTGTGTGTATTTCTTGTCCTTATTTGACTTGGAAAGCGATCCACTGCCTCGTATTTTTCCTCTTGCTTCCCTTTTCATGAGAGCTGTCATAGTGTTCACAGTGTTACAAGGAAAAGGAGGAAATTTTAAATGCATGAATTGGTGGGAATTGCCTCTGTGTTTGGACTCCTTTTCCTTAATTGATGTAGGGAGAGTTTCCTCTGCCTACATAGTTTTTCTTTTTCTTTCTTTTCTTTTCTTTTTTCAGGCACGGAGGAGCTCACGCGCCTACACCCCTGGGCTAGCAGAAGCACGAAGTTCCTCATGAAGCCGAATGGACCAATGCACGCATTTGCCTCATTGGATCATGACATGTCAGGTTTTGAGTTTTGACTGCCCTGCCGTGGCAGTGATCACTTGAGGTGCACTGACTAAAAAGCGTTGGATGGCAGCACCTGCCAAACAAATTGTGTGTGTGTGTGTATGTGTGTGTGTGTGTATGTGTGTGTGTGTGTGTGTGTGTGTGTGTGTGTGTGTGTGTGTGTGTGTGTGTGTGTGTGTGTGTGTGTGTGTGTGTGTGTGTGTGTGTGTGTTCGCGTGCCAAAATTGAGGCGCAACCAGGAGTAATAAATTAATTTCTTTTTAAGAAAAGCCATGAAGCGGAACTTCAGCCAGGTAAAATCGGTACAGATGCGCAAACTCCGGAACACCTCCTGGGGACCTCTCCTGCTCTGACCCCAAACCCCTTCCCTCCTCACACAAACACGCACGTACACACCATGCCGCAACTCAGGTGGACGGGCCAGGAGATGGCGGCAAGGGCTCCTCTTCTTCCTTGCCTATCATCATCAAGCTCGTCTGTCCGCATGACCGCTCAGGCTCCGTCATCGGCAAGGTAAGGGAGGGTATCAGGTTTTTGTGTTTGCTGTGTGCCTCGGAGTCTGTGGGCCTCATTGAGAAGTAGGGGATAGGGTCAGCGACCTTGGGCACAACAGCTCACTGCACACACCTTCAGGGGGGCGACGTGGTAAAGAGCATCCGCACCTCCACGGGCACACGCATCAAGATCGAAGACACCGTGCCCGGGCTGAAGGAACGGGCCGTGACTGTCAGTGCTCCAGACAAGTGGGTCCCAAGCACAGAGGGCCTCAAAGGGATGCACCCTCAGCTTCAACTTCGCACTTCATGTCCAGCAGTATCTTGTTTCAATATGCTCCTGTTTGTTGTCACAGTGCACACAACATGCACTCACACTCCTGTCGCTCCACTCGCTCCATGTGCCTTCCCAGGCCAAACGAACCATGCTGCCCCACAGACGAAGCTTTGATCCGCTTGATTGCCAGAGTTGTGGAGCTGGAGGGTCCAGATGGCAAGCCAACGCTCCCAGAGGAGGTGAGTGTGGCTGTGCATGCAGGTACTAGCGCAGCAAATACGCAGCCCTCATGGGCACAGCCCCATCACACTTGCTTCTTTTCTTGACCCCTGGCTCAGGTCGAGGTCAAGATCATTGTGGACCGTGGCTTTGTGGGTCAGATTGTGGGAAAGGGAGGATCGCACGTGAGTCAGATCCGGTCTCAGACGGGCGCAAACATCAACACCATGCCTCCAACAGTCCGCTCACCCCTTGTGGCCGATGCTGAGCAGATGATCAAGGTGCGCAAGCTGGGTGCTCTCGGTGGATATTGGAGATGTTTTGAAGCAAAGCATACTGCATGGCTCTTGACTTGAAGGGCCATGCAAAGTCAGGAGAGTGCAAACGCGTGTCCTTGAGCCCCATGACTTGTGACTGTTCGCTCGTCCGAAAGTGCAACTGCGCATGCAGGCTCTCCTTTGATTTATGCTTTCCTGAAGCCTGCTCTGGTTCCGTTCCATTTTCAGACTGTACTTCCACATGCTCCTGCTGCTCCCAACAGATTTCTGGGCCATACGAGGGTGCCAAACAGGCTGTGCACCTCATTGTTGAGAGGGTCCGCTCCGCCATCGCCAAGGGCCAGATGCCACTGGCCTTGTCCAGTGCCCCACCCCCCGCCCTGCCTGGTCAAGCCCCTGCTCCTGCTCCAATAGCCCCTCCTTATGGAGCACCTCCTGTCGCAGCTGCCGCCCCTCCCGCAGCACAAATTGAGACTGTTTACCGCATCCTGATGCCTGACTATCGAGTGGGCGGGCTGATTGGGAAGGGTGGCGAGGTGGGCTGATGGAAGGAAGGCTGCTTGCGTTCTGTACAGGCTTGCTGGTCGGGCTGGTCAAAGCTTGTGCCTTAGATGGTTGCTCTTGACCTTGTTTCCTCCAATGAAATGAGATGTTGCCTAAATTAATTGTCCGCACATGCGGTACCTACTCGCAAAAAAGTGCCACACACTATAGAACATCATAGCTCACCTGTTCCTGCACTGTCTTGGAACCTGAAAAGTGCATTGGAAGCTGATTTGTTGCTCCGCAGGGATGTTGTGAAAGAACGCAGTGAGGTCAATAAAGTAACAGAAAAGGATGTTGCCTCCTAACTTGTGTCCAGCGAGACGAATCTCTTCTCAAGGCCCTTTCACTTCCATGTCCTGGCATGCACCTTCGATGTCAGATTGTGTGTGGGACCGATGACACCTCTGGTAGGGAGAATGTGTTGTGCCTGTTGTGGTGCAAAGCACAC
Organism: Dunaliella primolecta; assembly: GCA_914767535.2. Lineage (NCBI taxonomy): Eukaryota > Viridiplantae > Chlorophyta > Chlorophyceae > Chlamydomonadales > Dunaliellaceae > Dunaliella > Dunaliella primolecta. The sequence goes on from OU611757.1 coordinate 9,528,781, forward strand.
CGCTCCTCACAAGGGCCGTCTGCTGGCCTTTTGAAAAATGCATCAGGTGCACTCTGAATGCCAGCATTGGGGACGTGCTCACGTTGCTGAGGAATGAGGCGTGTGCTTGTTTCTGCATCAAGTGCAAACCTTTGTAGGATCCCCAACAAGCTGCATGCTTCCCAGAGCCTTTGCAGCTCTTGGAATTGCAACATGATTGATACAATGAGTGCAACTGGGTTCTGGAGTGTCGGTCTTCCAGTGAAGGACCTCACCTTACAGACTCGCACCCTCTGCTTTTCCAAGTAGAATTGTGTGCTTAGTGCCGGGTTCACTTTTTCAGGATTGATGCTCTTAGGGTACAAAGTGGGTGCAGAGCAGCCCCTGTGCCCCAGGCAGCAAGTTCACATGTTTCCTTTGAAGCAGATTTCAATGCCCCATACGAACATGCAGACATACTGAGGGTGCTCGGCGAGGCATGCAGGCAAGCTCAACTGCTTACTAGCACCGATTGGGGGTCCAGGTGCAAGCATGACCAATCTTGGGTCTCAGCTTTGTTGAGTGCTTGAACATCCTCAACTTACTCCCTCTCTTTAATCCAGCACCCTCCCTTTTCAGGCAAGCAACTGTAACCCCTTCCCCCTGTCTTCAGCTTACTCCCTCTCTTGAGATCTAGCACCCTCCTCAGGTAAGCACATTTTACCCCCGTCTTCTACTTACTCCTTTTCATTGACCCTCCTGAGGCAAGCACATGTAACCCCAGGACACAGCAGCCATGCCTCCCTCCCTCAATATGCCTCCCTCAAATTTAGTGTTTCCTTTCCCTCTACTCTTTCACTTCATGTTTCCTTTCCCTTCCCTTCTTTCCCTCCCTCCCTCCCTCTCTCCCTTCCCTCAATATGTCTCCTTCAAATTTAATGTTTCCTTCTACATGCAGCACCTGCGCCGCATCCGCACCTCCACAAGGGCTGAGGTGCATGTGGACTCCAAGCTGGAGAACGTGCCTGAGCGCGTGGTGGTGTGCAAATCCCAGGAGCCAGCAGACTCGCAGTGGTGCGGCGCTGCTGAGGCCCTCATGAAGTGCACGCAGCACATGCTGCACGACAAGGTGGGTTGTGGAGGGCCTTGGGTTTGCAAGGCATATTGAGGTTGACACAGTACTCCTGTGATGCTGTTGAGGTTACAAGCGCCTCGTGAAGTGCATGCAGCACATGCTGCATGGCATGGTGTGGCTGGCAGAGAGGGGGGGGCTACAATTTGGACAGCTTCTGCAGGTAGCCTCACAAGCTTTTAGCCTCATGATTGTTGGTGTCTTCCTTCAATGTAACGTCAGACAAGCTCCAGGACCTGCAGGCTCAAACCATGACACTAGTGGCTACAAATTTGAGTTGCTCGGCGCCCATGTCCACAACCTTTTTCTGTCTGATTGCGCAGAACTTTCAGACCTTAAAAGTCAAACGTTATTGTGCCTTGAGGCGACAGTGTTTCTCTGTAACTCAGTACCACAAGCAAGGGACTTCAGCTTTGGCCTGAGTCTCTTTGTGACGCGTTTTGACCTGGGGTGCTGGCTTTCCTGGTACGCAGGCATTACCTGATAGCTTCAGGCATTTAATCCTTCAGGGTCGCATCCTGGGCTTCTTTTGGTGTGTTCCCAAGCAAGTCCAGAGTGTTTTTCAAAGGATGTCGCAGGCCATGCCCTGACCTCAGCTGTGCTACAAAATAATGTCTTTGTCCTGGCTTACAAGTGCAGTTGCTTTGACACCTGTTCCCCATACCTGCAGCCTGGCTACGAAAAGAACAAAAATGCCGCCGATGCTGCCGCAGGACCCCTGGACCAGTTACAAAAGCACGTCCTTTTCCTAACAAGTGCTGTTTCTCTCACACCTGTTGCCCATCCCTGCAGCCTGGCTACAATGACAACAAAGATGCCGCCGATGCTGCCGCAGCCCCTGGACCCAAGCAAGTGCGCCTGGTGGCGCAGGCCAAACAGATGGGGGCCGTCATCGGCATGAAGGGGGCCACCATCAAGTGCGTACAGATATGCTTAGTGTAATGCTTCCTGCTCACCGCCATGTAGCGGCCCACCATCAAGTGCGTGCGTACATGTGATTGCATAGCGAAACACTCCTTGCAAGTGCTTGCCCTGTTCCAAGCAACTGAACAACAGTTATGCAGACTTGCCTGCTGTTGCTACTGCTGCTGCTGCTGCCTGTGTACCTGCCTAGCATGGAGCAAGCTTACCTTGGGAACTGCTGGGTGGGGGCAGATTCATGCCTTTTGCTGTTTATGCCCTGTGCAACGGCTCGGGGCATGCTGGTGGCATGCCATCCTTCAAGTGCTGAGCACTTGGGAGATGGCAGACAGTGTTGCCTTCATGCACATGCATTTGTGTGCCCCCTCGTCGTGACCTCTCTGTTGTAATCAAGTCCTGTCATACCCTGCGCATCTCGCTGCGTCAGTCCAGTCCTTGCATCCCTGCACGTCTTACTGCTGTTGTTGAGCGCTGTCATCCTTTGCTCAGCTTGCTGCTATAAGTGAGGGACATTATTCTCTGCTCATCTCACTGCTGTCAGTGAGTACCGTTGTTCTCCTCGTATCTCGCTACTGCAGTTTTAACTCTGTCGCCCTCTGCTGGATGAGTCTTGCTGCAGGGTTGAGCCCTGCCGTTCTCTGCTCATCTCCTGCTGTGATTGAGTGCTGGCATTTTCTGCTTGTGTGCTCCACAGGCAGCTGGCCCAGGACTTCCGCTGCAAGCTGAATGTGATCAAGGGCGACCTGGCGCCTGGACTGGGAACCCAGCATGATGAGGTCCTGCTGGTGAGTGCGAGGAACGATGAAATAATGAAGACACCATTGTTGATGGTGATGGTGACGATGGCGATTATAGGGAAGAATGAGGTCCCATTTGTGAATATAGAGGATCCTTTGCTTGCAATACCTGCTTAAGTAAGGCTGCAGCCATGCAAGCAAAGGGTGCCGACACCTGTGTGGTAGTGGGCACGTGAAATAGAAAGGGAACAGGGGGTACGGCCGTCTCTGGATCAGGAAGTCTTTGCTCTGCGCTATGCTGACATGATGATTGATTCCCAGTGTGCATAGTACAATTATACTTCCAATCCGGTGGGGAAAAATGGTCGGCTGTACTGAAGAATTGATTGCAATAGATGTCAGAAGGCGAAAACAGAAGGGGGCCTTCAGGGTGGCTATGAAAGGCCAATAAATCTCCTCCATCGTCCAAAAGTTGAAAAAATCCTGTGTTGGGTCTACCCGAGGGCACTCCATACATCAGAAAGTGTCTGCAGGCTGCTGCTGCCGTGCCACCGTTTCCTCCCTAACAGCACATTGAAAACCTCCACCTGCACCCTTGTTCGAGCCCTGCATGTCCCTTGCGGATCCCTCGACATGCAAACTCCCCTCCCCCTGCCACGCCTGCAGATCGAGGGCATGCAGCAGAACATTCTGTCAGCCGTGCGCGTCGTCACCATGCTCCTGCGTGGCATCATGGTGCGCCAGCAGTCAGAGCAGCATGCCCCACCCCCTCCTGCCCCCCTCCCTGCACCCCCTGTGGCCCCTGCTGCACCCTCTCCATGGGCCCCCCCACGTGCTGCTGCTCCCAGCCCATATCAGCCCGGCTATGTGGGTGCCCCTGCTTACGTGGCACCTGCTCCTTATGCAGCAGCAGCCCCACCGCCCACGTACGCGTCGGCCCCCCCTCCTGCCACCTACAGTAAGTGTGTGGCCCTTGAATGATGTAGGCAGGAAGAGGTCTCTGCCTGCATACTTATTTGTTTTGTTTTTTCCTTATGCTGCCTGGAGGTGCTCATGGCGTCGTTGGAGCTGACTGCGTGTTTTACCTGCTCTTTCCACTACCTCCATGCTCATGTGCTTTCCAACACCTTTTCCCTGCCCATGTGTCCCCTGCTGCATGCTTATGTGCGCTGCTGTTGGTGCTCCTTCTTGAGCATTGTGCTGCAAGCTTCTCAAGTTGCTCGGTCGCTGTTACTTGAATTAATGCTGCTCCTAGGTCATGTCACGATGTGGCCGTGCTGTCTGATTGTGTCTGTGGCCACCAGGCGCATTCATTCTGCGTACTGGCGTCATTTGTGGACCTGCTCTTCTTGTCTGTTCTCAAAACCTTCCATCCCTGTGTCTTGACATAAACTGGAGTCACAGCAATGACGCATGCAGCGTCTCGTCTCAACCATTCACACAAGCAAATTATCTGCGCTGGGGCTTGCCCACACTCCCCTTCCTGTCTGCTTCCCCACGCATCACCTTCCCTCCAAACGCATTTTTCTGACTGCTCCTCTAAAATCCCTGGCAACAGAAACAATCCAATGCATTGTGCTCCTGACCCCCTGCAGGCGCTGTGCCACCCCCCACAGTCACCCGCACCCCTGCGCCCCCCCAGCCCCCCACCTACCCCCAGCCCGGCCCCACTTTTGTCCCCAGTGCCACCCCCTACACCGCAGAGCCAGGTGCCGCTGCAGCACAGCGCACAGCAGTGGCACCGCCTACTTCCGCGGCCCCCGTGTACGGAGCCGTGCCCCCGCCACAGCCGGCCCCTCCTACTGCTGCCGCAACCGCCTCCAACCCTTGGGCTGCCTATGCTGTCCAGCAGCCGCAGCAGGCGCAGCCGCAGCCACAAGCTGTTGCCCCCGCATATGCCACGCCCGCAGCCCCCGTCCAGCCCGCGACGACCTACTCCGCTGCTCCGCCTGCCTCCTCCTACGCCTCGGACGCCGCTGCCCTGGCCGCGCAGATGTATGCAGGCAGCTACCAGCAACCCCAGCCATCACAGCAGCTGCAGCAGCAGCAGCCGCAGCCAGGGGCTAGCTCACAGCCCGTGCTGGTTATGTACTCCAACGGAACCACAGGCCCTGCCCCTCAAGGCACTGTGCCGGCCACCTCTGCCGCTCCCCCCTCCTATGCTACCTATACTCAGCCGCCGCCGCAGCAGCAGCAGCCCCAGCAATACACGCAGTACGCACAGCAGCCTGCGCAGCAGGCTAGCGGGTATGCTGGGTACGCCAACTACGCACCCTCGCCCTCCCCTGCGCCTGCTAAGTGAGGGGGCAAGGCCGGTGTTATTTTAAGTCACACAGGGCTGCCAGGTGAGGGTGTGAGAGAGCGGCTGGGGTGCGTGGGAGTATCACGTGTGCAGAGTTAGCTTTGCTTGCATGCCCACGTTTTTGTTCTCCGCTTGCAAGCTGACCAGGTGCCTTGTACCGCATTCGATGTTCAGAAGAACACCTTCTTAACCCTGCGTGCTGCAATATATTTCAATGTACGCGCCGCCTGTGGCAGTGTTTGATGAGCACGATGGTGCAATTGTGCTTTGCTCCTTGTAGTAATTGGATCCGTACATGTGGTCAAGCTGTACTTGATCATTCTCCCCCTGCGTCCTGCTTCCCTTACCTCCCTTACTCCTTTTTTCGCTCCCTCATCAATCACCCCCCACCCCATGCAGGCTTCTCTTGCTTGCCTGATCTGGCGTTTCCCCCCCTCCCCCAACATTCCCGCTTTAGTGGTACCTTCCCTCCAAATGCACACCCCCGAGAGCTTATGCCCTGAAGCCAGTCTAGATGCTCCTTCTTCCAACTGCCCACGCTGACTATTATAGGACTAGCGAAATCTGGCCAGCACGATTTTCTGGGGAGGATTAGGTGTATTGCTTCCGCCCTGAAGCCAGTTTAGTTGCTCGATGCTCCTCCATCCAACTGCCCATGCTGACTGTTATAGGACCAGCAGATGCTGGCCTGCACAGCCGTCTGGGGAGGATTAGGTGTCTCGGTTGGAGCCTGCTCATGTGGCCCACTTTAAAGCCAAGATTGCTAGAAAGGGCTGCATAAGGCAGCTCTCTGATATTTCCTCTCCTGGTCCCTGTCTCCAGGTCATTCGGACAAGTCACTCTTTTTGCGCCCACTTACCAGTGTACTCGCGTGTAACTCGCCCTTTTTTCTTTTTTCTTTTTTGGCTTATTGGCGTCTCTGCGCTGACCCTCATGCTCGTACCACCATTTTCTGTACTGACAATTTGGAAAGTTCGTTACAATGCAATTACCTGCACGGTGTCCATTCAATTTAAGTGAGTCAACCTCCTAAAGCCTTCGGCATTTCCTCAGGCATCAAAAGCAAAAGCCCCTCTCAATGATGTTCTCAGGCATATCAACCAAAAGCCCCTCTCAATGATGTTCTCAGGCATATCAGCCAAAAGCCCCTCTCAATGATGTTCTCAGGCATATCAAGCAAAAGCCCCTCTCAATGATGTCCTCAGGCGCATCAAGCAAAAGCCTCTGAGCCCATCACAGGCCTTGCAGTGTCAGAGTAAACAGATGCTTTTTTGTTTGGGAGCAGAGCTGCAGATCTACATCCTTCATCCTTCTAGATAAATTTGGTGAAGCTGCTCCAAGCTTCTCTTGACACTTCAGCGCACATAAATCAGAGTGCAACTAGAACAGCATTGAATCCACGCCAGTACGTCAGAATCAGTAATTACTGAAGGCAGAACAAGATTACTCTCTTAGGCTACAAGCTTGCAGCTAGTCCAAAACTGGGAGGATTCACTGAAGAGAAGCACCTCTACTCCAATTCAGCAAAAATTTGAACAGAAGAAATTAAGCAAAATGATAAGTGAGCTCCCTGGTCAAGCCTTTCTATCCTCTCCCATACCTGCACACGGCAACCTCCATGAGAATTCTTCACCACTCTGAATGGGTAATCAGGCGCGTACTTTTGCTTTGTAGGCCTCTGTTCATTAGTTAATCTTGCATGTCCCAACATTGTCTGCATGTCCTTGTGGCATTTTTGATTAATGCTTGTATGCTCCTGTACCGCATCTGTACCTATCCTTGTCCTTTACCAGCCCTTCCTTATTTGTTGTTTGCAAACATTTGCAAACATAAGAAGCTAAATGATTAATCTACATGTGTCCTGTCAATTAGGCTGCGTGCCCATGCATATTTGCTGTGAATTGTTGGCGTTGTCACATGCTCCCTGCAGAGCCTGCGCTCATGCTGCTGAAGAGGAGTAGATTTTAGATTTAAAGCGGCGTTGTCTGTATTGTTTCTTGGGCTCTTGAAACCTACACCAGTACTTGTGCATCCACACTGATCACAGGATGGAGGTCGTCGACTGTAAGTTACGCACTTGCCTGCCTCTGTGCGGAAGAAAAAGGTAAGGGCACCAGTGAACCAGTGTCGTCCTAGCACACATAAACCTTTCCAAAGGGGTATTGTACCCGTGTCTGCAACTTTGAATGCCTGCAAATATGCTTGCATTGGACATTGCCAAACTTGAATTGGCTGGAAATTCTGTGTGTGAGCATGTATAATGGTTTCCGCGTATTTTTTAGTTTGATGGCAACCAGCCAGCAAAAGGAGCTGCTTAGCTGCAGCCTGTAGTTGGTGGATTTTGGTCAGAAGCGTTCCCAGGTACCTAATAATAGTCCATGAGCTCGATGGAGCCGCCAAGTTAAAAAATAGGGACGTCTGCCCCCTCCCTTTAAATTGAAATGCACAACTGCAGAATGGCCTTGCTGAACTCCTACATTTAACTGCGCGCGGGTTTGCGTGCAGTTATCAACCAAGATGTTCTCATCATTATCGTGCATTCTCTAAAGATAGCCAGTAGGTATGTGCTGGAGATGATCCCAAGAAGCTTCCCTAGGAACGGTATTTTGTGTTTGTTTCAATTCGTATACCGTAGCGACACTGTAGTGCTGTTCACCCCCGGACCAAGTTGCTCCAATCTCAGTTTTACTTCACAAGCAGTTTTATGGTGCAAAATTGGTTGACAAAACTGGTCTCAGAATCTGGGATGGTGCAGTGGCTGGGGAGATACAGGGAGGGGGCGTCCAGGCATGGGTCAGACCCCCTCTCCAAAAAACACGGGCAAGTCAAGCTGAGCAATCGAACTTATTAAATGTAAATTAAAAAGTCTGTCTGCACTTGTTTTATGAGCCCCGGTGCACCAGCTGTCAGGTTTGGAAATTTGACAGGTTTGACGATATCGCCTTCCTGACGGGCCACCAACCTCGCCGGTTTTGGGGCATGTTTGGTCTTTGATATTCAATGAATCATTGTCTTGATTTTGAGGCAGCAACTCCACACAGCTGCAGCTACAGCAGCTGTTGCAGAGGTTTGACCAGCAGGAAGGAGCACCCTGGAGCCAGCAGCAGCCCGGACAGCATGCCCCACCCTGTCCCAGACCTGCACTAAGACGTGAGGAAGTACATCCTGCACACAGGTTGCTGCAGCTGCGTGCTGTGGACATGCTGTGTGGGTGGCAAGGGGTACGTCACACACGCACGCACCCAAGCTGGCCTGCATAGTGCACTCCAGCACTCAAGGAGCATAAGCAAGCGTCAATTAGGTCAAAATGCACGCATTTAGAGCTTGGGAGCACCACTGCAGCACACCTGACACACCCCCTGCATGCCCATCTCCAAAATGCAAAATGCTGGACGGCTGACCATGCGCTGCCCTAAACATTGCAGGCCCGGTGATTTAGGGTGGCTCTGGGCACCTGTGAGGTCTGGAAAGGGTTTCAGGGGATGGTGCGCGAGGGCTAGGGAGCTGCGCATGGTGGTGTGCTCAAACAAGGGCATGTGGACAGCTTCCACGTTTTTAACAGGACAGGTGGCCAGGTCCTGAGGGGCCCTCTGCCACTCCTCCCAGCTGTGGTCTTCTATAATATTAAGGCATGGACAGATTTGCGCTCTGGTAGGGCTTAAAACACATTCAGCATGCTACCACACCCTGCATGCATTTACCCCTGAAAATGAGCACGTGTCCAACAGCAGGCACCCACGCACCTGCGCGTTCCCAAATTCCCACACACAGCCCCTTCAAAACACCATGCTGGACCCCCATGCCGAGTTTCGTGCCAGAACAACCATCCTGAAGGCCCCTTATGCTCCAAAACCCATTTTCTTTGTCAGCACTAAGGCAAATGAGCACCCCAAAATGGGGGTCATTCTCAAAGTTGTCCGTTTCGGTAAAGCAGCACACCATTGGATACCTTGTGACATAAGAAGAGGTTTGCAACAAAAATGACCAATAAATATCTCATAGCTGGTCAGGGGTGGGCCCAAACGTACATTTTTTTGCATTTTTTACCACATATACGGCAAGCAATGGTCCGGAAGGCAGCATTTTCATCCTGTTTTCCTCCTGCTACCTTATCATAATATAGCAAGCAGCCATGCCAATTTTTTCACTTGGAATTAGGTTTGCCTGTCTTTTATGGGACTTATTGTGAGTGGCATTGGCAAAAAAATTGCAAAATCATTGGCAATTTCAGGCGCAATGTGCCTATTTGGCAACAGTTTTCCCAAAGGAGCATGTAACGATTATAAGAGGCCTGGGAAACCTCTTCGAAACATCTCGAGTATACCTTTTCTCTTACACCGTTACAATTGGTAGCGAAGCTAGGCCTTGCCCGAATTCCTCGCGCCTGAGGAGGGCAGGGTTCGAATCTCGGTGTTTGCACTTACCATAAGTTGCAGAAAGGTCATATCGACCCCGAAGTGGCTTGTTAACCTTGACCGGTAGTCTTGCAGAGACGCAAGCACATGAGGGTGGGGCGAGTGTAACGATTATAAGAGGCCTGGGAAACCTCTTCGAAACATCTCGAGTATACCTTTTCTCTTACACCGTTACAGAGCACATCAATGGATAGGCATTGATCACACTCATTCACTAATGCAAAAGCTGTCACAACATTGGACCAGTTCCAGCTCTGGAATTGCAGGATAAGTGTTATTTGAGGTGTAATGCTCATTGGCTGCTTCAGCATCTTGTGCACTGCAGGGTCTTTGGCAAATAATTTTTGTGAAAAATAATCCCGTTTTGTATTTACGAATCGTCTTTTGCAGCGTTGGACTTGGGCTTTGTACTCTCTTTCCAGTTGGTCTCTGAGATGTGTGTCCTCCCCCCTCATCACAGCCTCAAGCAGCATTTGTTTCTTCTCCTGGCAAGTGTCATCAAACCATGCTGCCTTTCTGGGAACCGGGCGTGTGCGTGTGTGAGTTCCAGAAGTTGTCATACCTGTCTGCAGTGCTGCGTCAAAGAGCCATGTTCTGAATTCATACCATGTCTGTTCCACATCTTCATGTTCAATGGCCCTGTGCAAACGTTGTTTGGCAGGTGTGTCTTGTTCCAGGTATGAGATGTATTCAGCAGCTCTTTCAGGTTTCCATCTAAGGAAGTATCCCTCAGGGCCATACACAGGTTCGTGGTGTAGGCGCATGTCAATATCAGGGGTGTGTGCTTCAGTTGAGAATGTAACTGACTGAAAACAGTGGTCAAGCCAGAGAGGCATGGTAATCTCTGTTTGGAGGACCTGAGCAAAAAGTGTTTTAGACACCATGACATGGTCTGGCCTACTTTTAGATCTTTTATTGTATCCTACAAAAGGTGGGCTGGCCAGTATCCCCAGGATTCCTGCCCGTTGTAAGAATACAGCCCAGGTTTGATGCCATGTCAATCAGGAATTTCCCAGCTCTGTTCAGTTGTGTGCATTTAATCGTGCACCCCCTCACCAGTTGGGGACAGGCAGCCAGAACATCAACATGTGTATCTGTGACCTCGTCTAGAGTTCCAATCTGGGCATTGAAGTCCCCACAAACTAGTAAATGCGGCGAAGCAGTCAGGGCCTCTTGGACCTCAGCATTTAAATGAGCATATTGACTTTCTACTTCCTGTCTGTCTCCCCTTTGCTCAGGTGGTACGTACACAGCACACAAAGTTACGTCTCTGTCAGTTGTAAGAAATTTTTTGTTACACCGAGCCCACACAGTTTAAGTATGCACAGAAACTCTGGTGAATGTTGAGTACTCTGCAATGCTTGTAGCTGCCAACAGTGCCACTCCATACCCTTTGCGACCGTTGCGGTCATCAGGAACAACTGTTTTTCCAATTAGGACGTGCTGAGGCAAGGATTGGAGCACTCTGTCCAGGTTGTTAGTCTTGGTCTCAGTCAGAAAAATCAAATGGTGTTTGTAAATTTTTGACACCAGTTCCTCTATTTTAAGAGAGTCCGCATTGTCAGGAAGTCCATCACAGTTTACCGACAGAACCTGTAGTCTTGACTGAAGGCTTAATACTCAGTTGTTGTTCACAGTGCGTGCCCCCCCACTCCCACTCCCCTGTCCAATGTGCCTGCGCTGGTTCCTGTCATTTACTGTAGGAGATGGTGGACGGGCTCTGCTCTGCCGACCGGCACTGGTCTCATGCATGCTAACTTTATTGTCATTGTTGTTGTTGTTGTTGTTTTCAGGGAGGACTGCACGGATCAGGTTAAGTACGTTGGTGTGGTCCAGGTTCACAATAGCTGCGTAGTCAAAGCCTTCCCTGCCGTTGTTCATGGTTCATATGAGATGTGCTCCCAGACTGGGTACTGGTAGGCAGGGGCATTCTTGTTTTTGTAATCCAAGGCCTCCTTCCGCTCATGGTAGGACAAGAAGATGTTGCTGCTGTTGCTCCCCTTGTGTACTTTGAGGCCATTTAGTGTTGGTTGTGTAGTGATGACATGCGTGATGGTGTTGTAGATGGTTTTTAAAGACTTGTTTCGCAGCAGGGTCAGCTTGTTTTTTTCTCGCTTCACCATCATTTTCTGAGGCACCCTGCTTTTGACGCTTTTCAAGGAGGTCACAGCTACCACGCCATCGCGTCCTCTGTTGCCAACAGTCACTCGGAATGCATTGGGAGTACTAGGGTGTGGGGTGATGGGTTTGTCAGTGCCAAGAATTGAAGCCAGTGTTGTGGGGTTCATGAATGTGATCACAGCCGACTCGGAGTCGTCAGTGGGCTTGATGAACACATAGCCGGCAATGTCATCAAAGTTTGCATTGTCATCATGACAATGATGTTTCGTGTCTTCAGCCCAAATGGAAGCCAAATCTCGCGACCGCAGATTGTGTGGGGGAGATGTGTGAAGATTCGCCTTCAACGTCTGGACATCGTTTGTCAGGCTCTGCACCCCGTTTTCAAGTTGTAGTGGGGAGCAGCCTCTTCCCGTGGGAAGGGAAGGGAAGGGTTACATAGCTGTACCTGCCTGCGGGGGCAGCTTAGCTGAAGCAAAACGTGCCTGTAAACAAACCAGTCCAACCTATAACAAAATTAGCTAGAAGCTCAGTCACAGCATTTCAGGCCCATGGGAGCAGTGCGTAGCGATTGCGTGGGATAAGTCGGTATGCGAATTGATGTGTCACTTTGGCAAATTGCATGTAACCAAAAAGACACAATATTGATTAATCCACCAGCTCCAGAATGTCATTGTGGGGCTTGAGGATGCTAAAGCTTTTAGTAAAGACATGTATGCCCTCATTGTAGACTTCACCTCCGCTTTTAATACCACTGATCATGACCGAATGCTTTGGATCATGTATGACTTGGGCTTCCCTACTGATGCCATTGACACGGTCAAAAACCTTATGAAAACGCTACCACTAAAGTCAGGCTACCCTCGGGAGGAAGCACCAGACAAATACCTGTTGAGAGGGGGAAAATCCAAGGTGATACACTATCTCCCTTTGTATTTTTGCTCTACATGGAACCACTCCTTTGATGGCTCCACGTATTGGGCCGTGGGTACCAGCACAGCTGCATTCCAGACCAAAATGCTACTGACACCCACCTTGCTAATATCTTGAGCAGCGCGGCTTTTGCTGATGACCTCCTGTGCCCTACGAACACAATTCAAGACCGTCTGAATTGAGGTGACTTCAAAGTCCAAGCCCATAAGCTTACTCTGTACTCAGACTCATCATATTATCATGATGGCAGCAAAACAAAAGCCACCGGTATCCTTCACATTCACCCACCGAAAGATAAGGGGTTACAAGGGGTTACAAGGGAAAGAAGGCCTCAGTCATAATAGTGAGAGCTCACGCTTCCACTGCACCGTCTGGTAGGGCTCCACTAGTGTTTTTGACACTCTGAGAACGGAACGAGCCCTACCAGGCGGGATAGGTGTGCTTGCGCGCACGCAGATGGGGCACACACGCCAAAAGTAAATTGGATAACACAGTGAGCGGACGCTGACCTGTGCCTGGGAAAAGTGACGTGAGAAGCCAAGAAGAGATGGAGATTGAGCAACTTGTGCGCCAGCTTCAACAGAAGGTCGACGAGCTTAATCAAGTGGTGCTCCAGCTACGGCAGCAGCAGCAGCAGCAGCAGGAGGATGGCCGAGCAACTCGGGGCAGCGTTGACCAGCTCGTCCGAGACTCTGCTGACACCAACTGGGCAGCAGCATGCAGCATAGACAGGGAAGAACGTCAGAAGTTCTACAGTGTACGTCTGCTGCGCTCCAGGAACGCAGGGGCGCTGCCCTGCGAAGCAACACCAGCCGGGGTGGAAGCCTTCCTGCAGTGCGAGGTGGGCAGCGTGCAGCATGTGGAGCGGATGCGGGACAACGCACTGGGCAAGCAGCGATACATCGTCAGGTTCAGCACGGCAGAGGCAGCGACTGCAGCGTACGCGGGGTTCCGCGACAGCAGCAATGCAGCACAAGCACTCCTGGTGCAGAAGAAGACGCGCCTGCAGAATGCGCTGGTGGACCTGGCCATACAGCTGCAGCAATTGGGCCGGGGACAGTGTGGGTATGGGGAGGAACTGGTTGTGCAAGTCAGGGGAAAAGCAATCGTGGTCAAACTTGGTGAGGGGGAGCTGGTTCCCTACCCCTTCCGCCAGCACCTGCCTTCAGGCCGCATCCCCAGCCCTGGCGAGCCCTTCCTGCACCTCAATGCAGGCCGACTGGGGCAGCAGCTCAAGCAGCTACTCAAGCCTCCTTCGCCATCACCAGCAGCAGCAGCAGCAGCAGCAGCAGCAAGGCCAGCAGCGCAAGCACCTACTTCGCCTGCCCCACCACCAGCACAAACAGCAGCAGCAGGAACGACAGCAGCAGGAGCGACAGCAGCTGCAGCAAGAGGAGCCCCAGTCACTCCCACCAAGCGGAAGCGCACCAACCAAGAGACCAACCCTGTCCAGCACCAACACTACCCTCCCCCAGCAGCAGGAGCAGCAGCACCTGTACAAGAAATGCACGCAGGTGGCTTTGGAGGAGCCAAGAGGCATGGACAAACTGCAGACCAAGAGACCCGAGTTCGAGCACATAAGACTGCGCAGGCAATACAAGCAGCATGGGTCCCTAATAGGAGGTATGGGGGGGTGTATGGGGGTCCTCAAGGGCCGTCCATACCCCGTGCCATGTCTTGGAGAGATTACAGAGGGTACTTGTCTGCTGAAGAGATTCAAGCAAGGCAACGCAGTTGATACCTTCTTTGACATGTGCACTCACCAGGCTGTATCGGCGGTTACCCTTCCTGAAGCATTGCATTGCATCTTTAACAGTGGATGCTGAGAACTGAAGTGCAAAGCAGAACATAACACATTTACTATGGCCTCTTAGGCCTTTTTCAGAGCGGTGCTGTTCTCAAACTTTCTGTGCTTCTTGTGAAAACACAAAAGTGTATATTCCTAACACTACAGCCTTATGGAGTTTTTTGAGCATGACTTTGCGTGCTTGTTTCATTAGAGTGACAGTGTGAGTGTGATTTTTACAGTTGACGCTTCTGAACTCAGCTCAAGGCTTTCAGTTGACATTTGCACAAGTTTAGTTTGGTTTGGTTGCAGGCACCTTTTGCTTCAGCTAAGCTGCCCTTGTAGGCAGGTACAGCTATGTAACCCTATCCTATCCTCAGTCAAGACGTTTGACTGCTAGCCTGTTCATAAATACACATGAGGTCATGAAGAAAAAAAAGGAAGTTTATTGTTATTGTCACGACGAGAGTCTGCTGTGCCGAGAGTGTGCTGCAAGTTAGTTGGACAGTGGTATTTATCTTTGTGGCAACACAGCTGAGGCTGTGTTGAGAGAACTTTACTTCACGTAGGAACTCGTTGTAACACCACCTTGTTCTCATCATCTTTGTAAAGGATAGGATAGGATAGGGTTACATAGCTGTACCTGCCTACAAGGGCAGCTTAGCTGAAGCAAAAGGTGCCTGCAACCAAACCAAACTAAACTTGTGCAAATGTCAACTGAAAGCCTTGAGCTGAGTTCAGAAGCGTCAACTGTAAAAATCACACTCACACTGTCACTCTAATGAAACAAGCACGCAAAGTCATGCTCAAAAAACTCCATAAGGCTGTAGTGTTAGGAATATACACTTTTGTGTTTTCACAAGAAGCACAGAAAGTTTGAGAACAGCACCGCTCTGAAAAAGGCCTAAGAGGCCATAGTAAATGTGTTATGTTCTGCTTTGCACTTCAGTTCTCAGCATCCACTGTTAAAGATGCAATGCAATGCTTCAGGAAGGGTAACCGCCGATACAGCCTGGTGAGTGCACATGTCAAAGAAGGTATCAACTGCGTTGCCTTGCTTGAATCTCTTCAGCAGACAAGTACCCTCTGTAATCTCTCCAAGACATGGCACGGGGTATGGACGGCCCTTGAGGACCCCCATACACCCCCCCATACCTCCTATTAGGGACCCATGCTGCTTGTATTGCCTGCGCAGTCTTATGTGCTCGAACTCGGGTCTCTTGGTCTGCAGTTTGTCCATGCCTCTTGGCTCCTCCAAAGCCACCTGCGTGCATTTCTTGTACAGGTGCTGCTGCTCCTGCTGCTGGGGGAGGGTAGTGTTGGTGCTGGACAGGGTTGGTCTCTTGGTTGGTGCGCTTCCGCTTGGTGGGAGTGACTGGGGCTCCTCTTGCTGCAGCTGCTGTCGCTCCTGCTGCTGTCGTTCCTGCTGCTGCTGTTTGTGCTGGTGGTGGGGCAGGCGAAGTAGGTGCTTGCGCTGCTGGCCTTGCTGCTGCTGCTGGTGATGGCGAAGGAGGCTTGAGTAGCTGCTTGAGCTGCTGCCCCAGTCGGCCTGCATTGAGGTGCAGGAAGGGCTCGCCAGGGCTGGGGATGCGGCCTGAAGGCAGGTGCTGGCGGAAGGGGTAGGGAACCAGCTCCCCCTCACCAAGTTTGACCACGATTGCTTTTCCCCTGACTTGCACAACCAGTTCCTCCCCATACCCACACTGTCCCCGGCCCAATTGCTGCAGCTGTATGGCCAGGTCCACCAGCGCATTCTGCAGGCGCGTCTTCTTCTGCACCAGGAGTGCTTGTGCTGCATTGCTGCTGTCGCGGAACCCCGCGTACGCTGCAGTCGCTACCTCTGCCGTGCTGAACCTGACGATGTATCGCTGCTTGCCCAGTGCGTTGTCCCGCATCCGCTCCACATGCTGCACGCTGCCCACCTCGCACTGCAGGAAGGCTTCCACCCCGGCTGGTGTTGCTTCGCAGGGCAGCGCCCCTGCGTTCCTGGAGCGCAGCAGACGTACACTGTAGAACTTCTGACGTTCTTCCCTGTCTATGCTGCATGCTGCTGCCCAGTTGGTGTCAGCAGAGTCTCGGACGAGCTGGTCAACGCTGCCCCGAGTTGCTCGGCCATCCTCCTGCTGCTGCTGCTGCTGCTGCCGTAGCTGGAGCACCACTTGATTAAGCTCGTCGACCTTCTGTTGAAGCTGGCGCACAAGTTGCTCAATCTCCATCTCTTCTTGGCTTCTCACGTCACTTTTCCCCAGGCACAGGTCAGCGTCCGCTCACTGTGTTATCCAATTTACTTTTGGCGTGTGTGCCCCATCTGCGTGCGCGCAAGCACACCTATCCCGCCTGGTAGGGCTCGTTCCGTTCTCAGAGTGTCAAAAACACTAGTGGAGCCCTACCAGACGGTGCAGTGGAAGCGTGAGCTCTCACTATTATTCTTTTCTTTTTTTTCATCTTTGTAAACCCAGTCAAGCCCCTAATAAAGTGGCCCATGCGTGAGTAAGCTCACCTAGCCCTTGGAGGAGGAAGCCAGCAGTGCCACGCCAGTTAAGTGCATCAGTCCAGCATACAAAGTTCAGCCTAATTACCAATAGCACTTTCCAGCAAGCAAGAGTCAAGCCAACTTTCCAGAATCTACATCATATCTGTCAGTAGCTAGAATCTCCAGCCGAACCGCTTGTTGCTGTACGCCACAGCATCAACATCCTTTCTGGTCATGGGATGTCAAGACACTGTTATGGCTGCGTCACTTTCTCAGCCTGGCATTATCTTGGTTTAGAAAAATATTGATATCCTGGGAATTCACATGGTGAATGGGGCCTAGACAGGGCATCCTGTGGGAGACGTGGAGGTGTAGAAAAGAGAAACCATGCTCAATAAGTGGGGCATACTTTTGACGGAGAGAACAGACCTGGGAATTGGAGCATCTGAACAGCATGTTTTTCATCTTGTATGTCATCAGAATCACAGATATCACAGACCGGAGAAGTACTATTGGACCAAGTAGCCCATCCAACTCGGCCTTTTTCCCCTTGTAACCCTTGTAACCCTTGTAGCCCGTTCAACTTGGAGAGCGTGTACCCTCAGCCTGAATCTGGCAGTGTTGCGAAGGACATGATGGGGAAGATCCAAGTACATGTATTTAGGCATTGTATAAGGTGGGTGAATGGCATGTGCATTTCTGACAGGGAGAGCGTACCATTGATGGTAAGTCAGCCGCTTACTGTTGCTTACTCTTGGATCAGGGGCTGTGAATTGGTTCAAATAGCCCAGGTGCCTTAATCTCCTCAACAATCAAATAGCACACCTCAAAAACCTTTCCGTGGACTTTCTTAATAATGGTGTAAAGACCAACCTTCGCATAAAAAGACAACTGAGCCACTGCATGCGAGCACGTCAGTTAATCAGCATCCACCTCAGTGAACTCCACCTCAGAAAGGAAGGGGAAAGCACGTTCCATGATGACCAAGGGTTTACAATGGTGGCCTACAGCCCGAGACTCTGGCTGATGGCAGCTGGTGAAACAAGCTCAACCAGTATCAAAAATTGAGACCAAGTCTGACACAAATCTAAGAAGTCTGTATGAGTCTTGGTTTAGGAAAGCATTGATTTCAGAATCAGTGATAGTATGATGGCAAGCCAAGAATGGAATAAAGTCAGCGTTTGAAGGCGGAGCAAACACACGCAAAGTCTTACACCTAAACATCTCCTCAAAAAGGTCCTTGTATCTCGTGCGTAGCTCACGCACCTCAGTACATTTGCAAAAGAAAAGCACATGTTTTTCATCCTGGACTTCCCCACACTCACACTTATCACAGATACTTGAACCCCCAAGCCATTTACCAGACTCCACTCTCAAGTGATGAGCACGCAATCTAAATCTGCTAATGTTTCTCAAAACATGCTTGTCCAAATCCTTGAACAGATACGAGGGGATACAAAAAGGAGCACCTCTGGGACCACTCTCAGAATTCCCACACCACTTATGGTACGTCACTACCTTCTTGTTAACTGCACGAGGACAAAAAACATCGGCCCCTCTCCACACTTTCTGCTGTCTGTATCGCAAATCACCAATGAACTCTTGCATGGGATTTTCTCAGCTCTCAGCATGTTCTGTTTGAACGAATCACCATTCCGCATCCCACCAAAAGCATTAGAGACTTCAGCAGCCCAGCAAGAGGAATCAAAAGAAGCCAGACTTAAATCAGCCCTCAGCACACGACGCAAGACTTCACTATTGGAGTCAAGCATGCTATTAAAAACTTTGATGGAGGCACGGAACCAGAAGAACTGCAGAGGCTCCTGGCCACACTCTCTCAACACCGGCCAATTTGTAGTACTGTTCTTTACTCCAAGAATGCGCCTCAAGGAACACAGATGTCTTTTCTGCAATTGACTCTCAAACTCACTGCCTTCTCTCAAGTAATGAGTTCCCCACACCTGGCACGCATACATCCCAGCAGGAATGCCATACACCTTGGACAACCAGAGCATAGCATGAGGCCTGTTTTTCAGGTCATGACCCTTGGCAAACTCCGAAATCCTTCTCTGTGCAGCCATATAAGGCCGCACCGCATGCTCCTCAGCTACCTTAAAATCCATCTTTTTATCCAACAGCACTCCCAAATATTTGAACCTGTCCTTCTCTGGAAGGACCACTCCATCATACGTAAAAGGATTCTGCAGAGGAGAGACAGACGTACTGTTGAAGTGCACCACCTCAGACTTAGCTGTGTTTACAGTCAACCCTTTTCTCTGAGCATACACACGGAGTCTGTCCAGCATCTTCTGCATTTCACCAGGGTCATTCGTAGTTAATCCAAGGTCATCAGCGTACATCATGTGGGACACACCATTCACTCTATCACCAGTTACAGCACCCTCAATGCCCTCACTTATCTCTCTGCCCATATCATTGATGTACAGAGAGAAAAGAAGGGGGGACAAAGGACAACCTTGCTTAACACCGTTCGATGGCTGCACGCGCGCCCTTTTCTCACCATCCATTAGAATGTACTCATCATTATCATACATATCTCTGATCACACTGAGCAGAGGAGTCGGCATTGCATTGCGCTGCAAGTGAGACCAAAGCTGCTGTCTGGGCACGGTGTCATAAGCTTGAGAAAAGTCAATGAAAGCAACGTGCAATCTGGAAGAATTCCGTGGCTTCAACTTTTTCGCAGCATGCTTGAGGTGCCTCAGAATGAACAGAGGATGCAGAGTGCTCCTTCCTGGAAAGAAGCCAAACTGCGTGTCCGGAATCTTTCCCTTTTTCATACACCAATCTGTCACCAGATTTTTCAGCACATTAGCCTAAATCCTATACATTACACCGCTAACCGCAATCATCCTATAATTCCCAGGTTTCAGCACTTCCCCTTTTTTGTGAATGGGGCTCAACTTGGCCACCTTCCAGCACGCAGGCACTTTACTTTCAGTCAGCAACACTTTAAAAAGACGAGCCAACAGAGGTACCAGCACATTTACTTGTTTGGTTTTATTCCCACACTGCACTGGCAAGCACGCATGCTTAAGAAAAGGAATCGGGATCGCATCAAAGCCTGAAGAGGCACCAACATTCAACTTCTGAAATTCACTACCCAACATACCTTCTAACACAGATACATCAGGGATCTCAAACTCATCTGGCTCCGGAGCCCACCCAGACTGCGCGCCCCGCCTGAGAAGGACCTCAGGTGGAAGGTTGCGCCGGCCCAGTGGCACAGCCATATCCCTCGCAGATGGGCGAGACTCTTCAAATGTCCTCTTTGCTCTGAAGTGTTTGTGTAGGTGATCATGCCAAGCTGGAGCAGGCACAGGGGTTGTGTGAGGCTTGGTGTGCTTTTTTAGTAAAGCGTGCACTGCCGGATCCTTCCGAAACAGCCTATCCAAAAACAAATTCCGCAACTGTCTCGCGTGCCTTCGCTTCATCCTACGATTGCACCTCATACTTTCCCTCTTGAGAAATCTGCAAGCATGCCTGGCTTCACCATGCTTCACTGCCTCAATGAAAGCCCTACGCTTCTCCCAACATTCTTCATTGAACCACACAGGGTTTAGAGGACCCTTCCTATTACGCTCACGTTTAAAAACACACTTTGCTCGGCCTGACATGCCCACAGCTCTACTGCTCGCTGCCTGGATGATCAAAGAACGCACACAAAACGCCAATTTATCTACATCCCCAGACCTCTCTGCCTCATCAAATTGAGCCAGCATTTCAGCATTGTCCCGAATGTGCTCAGCGTAAACTTGGGCCTTATCCTGCTGCCAACGCAACACTAATCTGTTGATACACTCTCCAGCTTTGCACACGGTGTGGAGCATTCACACCTTCTCCACCCTCATCAGTCACTCTAAACACAGTGCTCAAGCCTGCGTGATCTGAGGCACGCGTTTCTTTCATCTCAAAACATTGTACGGTTTTGAGCAGAGCCGGAGACAACAACACATGGTCTGGCCTACTTCTCTTATCACCAAAATGCCCAGTGAAAGAGGGCTGCCCATCATCTCCAACAACACGCCCAGTCGAAATGGCCATACTCGTCGCAGCTGCTAGATCAACCAACAGCTGGCCTGCCTTGTTCACACTCTTGCACGCACATCTCCTAGTCTCTAGGAGCTCAGGGCAGTCCAACACAAACCGAGAATGCGCGTCACTCACTTCACTCAGCTCTCCAACATGCGCATTAAAGTCGCCACACAAAATGACTTGCGAAGATACCTGAAAAGCATCAAGCACGTCCTCAAAAAGATTAGTATAGTGAGAGTGAATAGCGCGAGAAGTAAACGAACCACTCAGAGGATTTATGTAAGTAGCACCTATCATCACATGTTCCCTCATCCCAAACATCTTTTTGTCACATTGAAGCCAAATACACTGCGTGTGCTCACTGACTTTATGGAAGCGCACATAATCTGAGCTGCCTGGCGCAACAAACACAGCAATCCCAAACCCATTTTTGCCTTCGTTCTCTTTAGCCATTCCCAAGTTGTGCAAAGTAAAGCCAGGCAAGTGCTGCAGCAACCTAGATGCATCACCAGTTCTTGTTTCTGTAAGCACTGCAATGTCATGGTCTTTGACCATGTGGCATACATCTAAAACCTTGAGCTCTGCATTAGCATCAGCAGATCGCCCCCCAATCCCATGCACATTCCATACTAAGAGCTTGAGCTTACGCCCAGGCTCAGGCCGGCCACCTTCCTAGCCCTTGTACTTTTTTCCCTTCTTTCCCTTCCTACTCTTCCATTCATTATATGTTTGGTCAAGGCCCACTTCAGCTTCCTCTGGATCCAAGAACTCCGGGCCCTCATCATCACTCCCCTCATCATCCCCTCCCTCTACATCACCGCCGTACTCTCCGTCGTCCTGAGCGTAGGGCGCGTAGTTGGGCTGGATCTCCTCCTCGGCTGTGGCACCCTGACCTTGGTCCAGCCGGGCCCTCATCCGAGTCATGGGGGCCTTGGGGGTTGGAGTGTCCCCAGAGGGATCCTTGCTCCTGGCATGCTTCTTGCCAGTGCTTGCGGCAGCAGCATTGGCCGCAGCAGCAGCCGGTAGAGGGCTGCGTCGTGTGGAGGTGGAGGAGGGGGCAGCAGCAGCAGCAGCAGCAGCAGCGTAGGAGTTAGCCGGCTGCTCAGTGTGGTGGGGTGGCGGGGGGTGCAGGATTCCCACACCAGGGGCAGCTGATTGTGTGGTGGTGGAGGGGGCAACAGCAGCGGGAGGCGGCTGAGCAGCAGCAGCAGCAGCAGCAACAGCAGCAGCAGTTTGGGGCGGTGGGGGAGGGGGGGGGCTGAGCCACTGCTGATTGGGGTGGTGGGGGAGGGGGCGGCTGAGCAGCAGCTGCAGCAGCAGCAGCATGTTGGGGTGGTGGGGGAGGGGGCGGCTGAGCAGCAGCAGCAGGTTGGGGCGGTGGGTGAGGGGAGGGCTGGGCAGCAGCAGCAGCAGCAGCAGCAGCATCAGCGGCGGCGGCAGCAGCAGACTGGCGAGAGGGGAAAGGAGGAGGGGGAGAGCGGGCAGCAGCAGCAGCAGCAGCGGAGTGCGAAGGGGGGGTGGAGGGCAGCCCCGCAGCTGCCAGAGCCTGCTGGACATACAAGCCAACATGCTCCAGGCAGTGCATGTCCCGCCTGTACTGGAAACCCCCCCACGCATCTGGTTGGAGGTGCTTCCACGCAGGGTACACTGTGTGAGGGGCCCCATGATACAGGACTTCCTCCACAGGTGCCCAAGACAGGAGCAGGTCGCACCTATTCTTGGACACGAAGGCATTCAGCCCCCGCATCCCCAGCTTCTGCACCTCCTGGCACAGCCTGCGCAGCACCCCCTTTCCCCGCATCTGCTGCAGGAGCGTGCATGACCGCCATGCAGCGTACCCATTCCCTCCCACAGCCCGGAAGCGGTTGAGCCAGGACTGGGCAACCTTTGCTGAGCCCAGGTTCAGGATCACCACCTTGCCACCACCCTGCTGACTGAGGCGGCCAAGGTCCACTCCGAGGTCTGCAGCCACCCCAGCCATACCCCGCCCAGGAGGAGGAGAGAGGGCAATCTTGCCCAGTTCCTCCCTCTGCCTCTGCTGGTCTGCGCTCCCCTCCAGCACGTACCTAAGGTCCAGGCCTCCCCCAAGGTCAGGAGAGGGGAAGGGGGGAGGGGGAGGAGGAGGAGGTGCCTGCTCCAGCGCCACCACACGCTCCTCCAAGTGCACAATCCGTGCTTGCATGACCTCTTTTTCGGCTTGCAGCACATTACACACCTCGTACAGCCGCGCCAAGTCGCTGCTGTGCCCTTGCTGCAAGACCAGGATTTGGTCGAGCCTCTCCTGGGTTTTACTCTGGGCCGCTTGAACCACATCACGGAGAGCTGCGATTTGACCTTCGAGGGCCGCCATACTTTTTCTCAGTCAAGCATTAGTTTTTTTTTTCATGATGACCTGAAAATCATAACAAAAGCTCTGTCACTACATAAACCACCCCCCCGCAACCTCTCCAACCTCATCACATGTATTATACAACCACTCATGGGCCTTGGTATTAATGGAATACATGACCTCACATCCCCCCGCAAAACCATGGTCATCACAGTGGCTCAACTCCAGGCAAAATACTCCAGGGCGAACAACAAGTGCAAAATAGCACTCAACAGACTAGCAGCTCTTGTCAACCTACCCTCAACTGAAGAGCTCAACACTGAAGTAATCCAAAAATTCCTCGCCCACAAGAATTCAGAACCCAATGTCCCTCAGGGACAGGCTGCAGTGCACTGCCGCATCAACAACACCCACATTAGTGGCCTCATAAATACCCAACTCAATGAAGAGTGTAACCCCTCCGTAACCACTCATGCCCAACCTCAAAGGAACAATAACCGCCCAACACAGGTGGTACCTACACCACAACCTTCCTCCACAACGCACTACAGACATGAGTGTACTGGGCGTTGCCTTCTAAGGACACCTAATTCTCGTCTAGAACCTACAATAAATCCTTCCTGCACAAAGAGGGCACACCTAACCTGTCCTATGACAGAAAACACTAACCAACCCATTGATATGCCAGCTACACAGCAAATCTGCCCCCTTACACAGGGGGTGATACCTGCTATTGTGACTACCCCCATGGATGAGCCACCCAGTAAAAGAACACGCTCCCAGTGCAGATCCAGCCATCACTCCCCCGCTCACCCAGCTCACACCACCATTCCATCCAATATCCTGCCCCCCACGCAAAATGTCAATTTGGAGACCACTAATGCTGGCAGTTTCCCTCCTGACAACGCTCCCACCATTCAGGCTAGTCAGCCTAGTCCACACAGTGAAGACCCTGGGGATGGGCCTCCCAGCAAACGCACGCGCTTAGCTAAGAAACAAGAATCTAGACATCCACAACAACACTTGAGCCAGGGTACTCGGGGATCTAGTGTCAATCAACAAAATGGCATGCCTTCCATTCCCCATACCCAACCCAACACCCCGAACGGTTAAGTACACAAAACAGTACCCAGAGTCCAAACAGAAAGAGGAAAACTTTGCTTCATGTAGAGACAGAGCTTCAGACTCCTACCATCAACCCTCTAGCATCAAATTGGCAAGGAAACGATGTCTGGAGGTACAAAGAAAATCTGGTGAAAAAGCTGGCTCAGAAAGCTACAGCCAACCACGCCATTAATGCTGTCTACTATAATGACATTGACGTCACACATACAGACGCATGGAGAATCTATTCAGCCAAGAGAAAGGACATGAGCAATGACCCCTCACCCCAACAGAAGCAATACCACACACACTACGGGCCCATGATAATAGAGAAGTGGGCCCTGCCTAACTTCAAGAAAGCTGGCTTTCAACCAGCAAGTGTCTGCACTGCTGCCCGCACGGACATTGAATGCGCATGCTGCCAAATCTGCAATTACCATTATGGCTATGAGTCTGTTAACTCTGAACCACCATACCCCGATATGTATGTTTGCGATGTGTGTGAACGTACCTACCACTGGAAATGCATGAGAGAACTTGGATGCTATAATGATGAGCAAAGGCAAGAGGTCAACGCAGCTGAAGCCTGGGCCTGTCCCGCCTGTGCTAGCCTCAGCAACGAAGGCAAAACTAACAGAGCATATAAGTCTAAAGAAGAACTGCTTTAGGTTTTTTGGCTACCATCATGGGAGCCAGAAGGGTTAAAAACTAGCTGGCCCATACTCGACCAGCGCATACAAGAATTTGAATGGCAGCTCAGCAAACCCAACCTTCTCCTACCCACATTGGACTCTGCCCTCTCCAACCTAGAAAGGCAAGGGTTCAACAAATCTGATACAAGTAGCACCTGGAGCCAGAAACTAAACATTGAACTTCGCATCAAAATCATATTTGATATACACCCTACCAAACCACAAACGGACATAAACCCACAGGCACCTGTGAGTTCTGGGTTCAAGAAATAGATCTTGTCAAACACAAGCCTAACCCATCCTCCAATCATTCCCCAACAGATGAAACACTTGAAAGCCCCACACCATATATGATACATCCCACCCACCCTCACCCTCCCTGGAATCTACAAATCAAGAGTGGCTTGTGTCTATAACACAGATGGCAAATGTGTCGGGATGATTACCCCTAAATGATTTGACGTCCTTTTCAAAGCATTCCACAGGTCCAAAGCAGAAGGTCTGCATGATGGCATCTGCCCCCCACCAGCAAGCTTTGCATCTGAGATACTGGGGCTCCTAGCCCGCAGAAACAAATTGGAAGACAAATACCAAAGCAAAAAGTTTAAAGATTCCTTCACATGAACCCTCCCACCTCACATTCACTCTGCTTTCCAAAAATGGGCACATGTCACCCAAGAGGAAATCTCTCCCCTGGACTGTAATGCTCACTACCACCACTACTGGAGCTCTGGTCCCCGTGACATTTTGTTTGGTGCCCACTACAATTCTTTCTCCTCCAGATTTTCTGGGATGTCTATCTGCCATCCCATCTATGATGAGAAGGCCATGCAACTAGCATTACGGCATGCTATCTACTCTGCCATCCTTAACACAGAGGCTACAGCCACCTTCATGCTTCTGCCAGCAAGTGGCAGGCATATGATAACCAACCCCTACTCACAACTCCTCAATGCCTACCCACACCTTTGCTACAAGCTCGGGACCATTCCAAAATGCAAACTTACCTATGACAAACCCCGATCCTGGGTCAGCCAGGAAACTGCCCTACCCAAGCATACCTGGGATTTACAAGTTATTGCAGTCTGGAATACGGCTGCAAGAGTCCACTTGAATAACCAGACCCATACCTGGCTTCGGAATCTAGCCAAAGCCATCCCAGAGGCCAAATGGATTATCAGTAACGTTAGTAACTACCCCATCCAAAATACAAGACATAGAGTGATGCACGGGATAAGGAAATGTGAAAAACTCGCCTTAGACATGAAACAGATTTACAAGGGCCACCAAAGATCCGCCTCAGAGATTACCGTCGAAGCTCCTTGTCAGTCCCATCCCAACCTCCAGCTTAAAATTGCAGATTGGAGGTCTTGGGCCTACACAGACGGCAGTTGCCAGGTCCAGAACCGCAAGACAATTATAGGGGCAGGTGTGTACCATCCTATGAGTGACTCACAAAATCTAGTTGAACCTAATGGCGCTGGTATTACCAATACCATAGGAAGAGCTGAGCTGGCTGCCATTGCTGCCGCGCTCACCCATGATTACACATATATTGCCACAGATAGCCTCAGCTCACTTCATCAACTCAGAAAGCAAATCCTGTATCCAGAAAAGCATAGACATCACGTGCAAAGAGATGTTTTGAAGAAGATTTCAAACCTTGCCCGAGCCTCTCAAGATCACATCTTTTTCTACAAGGTCAAGTCTCATGCTGGAATAGCTGGGAATGAATGTGCAGATCAGGTTGCTAAATACCAGGCCTCCCTCAAAGATGGTAACCTGACTGATACTGGAATCCCTAGCGCTGGCCCAGGAGGAAACCCCTTCCACAATACAACCTGGCTGGCTCGGGAAGAGACAGATTCCAGGCCATCTCAAACCCACCCTTCTTCTCCTCGTCTAAGGCACCTCCCAGACCTTGAAAATGCTCTGAAATCCCATATGCATGCTCAGCACAAGCTGGGCTATGCTGACCGGAAGACAGGCTACAACACGTATTACCAGAGCTTGCTACCTCATGTAAACAAAAGCATGAGCAACGCCTTTTGGAATATGCCCAGTCTCTCAACTCGAATGAAACGCACTGTCTTCCAATACCGCACAGGCACCCTATACAATCAGAAACATGCAGTCCGATATAAAAAAAATCCACTAGCCTTACATGCCCCCTACCTGATTGCCATCTCATGGATAGCGCTCTCCACATCCTATCTGGCTGCCAATGCCCCGTCATGCGTAACATGGTAACTGAGCGTCACAATATTGCTTGCAGGATGATTTTGAAACTGGTCAGTGAAGGCTCTTATGGGGCCAATCTTGTGCAGTTGGATGCGGGCAACACAAACTGTTTGGCCCAGCACGACCTGCAAGTCCCTGAGCAAGTCTCTAATCGTGCTGTACCTTCCAACCTCTTCAAATCCACAATTTCTATTCAAACCAGACGCAACTTCAGCCGCCCTGATGCAATCTTGGTCACTCCTCACCCATCTAACCCAAACAGACCACCCACTCCACCCTCACACCGAGTACTGCGCAGTATGGGGAGTAGCACAACTCCAGCCCGCCATATCCACTTGATAGAAGTCATACTGTGAAGATACGAGGCCTGGTGCCCAGCTAGAAGCCTCATAGCAACAACACAGTGAACTGTGCAATCAACTCCAAGGTGCAGAAATTACTACCCACCAAATCCTCCTGGGTGTGGTTGGGACTATTTGCACTGCTCATACCCTTGATCTATTCAAAAAATTAGGGATTGACTCACAGAGATCTCAAACAACACTTGCAAGAAAACTCCATGCCTATTCTGTACAATTTGTGCACAAACTTACCTCTACCAGACGTGCCATTAATATAAAAACACGTATCATAACACTGGTGCCCTGGAGCAGCGTGCTGCCAGAAACCCACCCGATCCACAATAATTTCCCTCTCATCTTCCGGTGAGGGAGACTCACGGCTCTTTGAGCCAATGTGTCTCTCTTTCCTTAATTGATGTAGGGAGAGTTTTCTCTGCCTATGTAGCTTTTTCTTTTTTCTTTTCTTTTCTTTGATAAAAGGAGCAGCCACACAGTCAAAACCAGGGGAAGCACGCCCATTCATCTTCCCAATCTGCTTGGCTACCAGCCCTTGCATCTCCTCCTCTGAAGGCACAGCAACTGTATCCGGCTCAGGCATCCAATTATTTTGAGTACCCTGTCTCAAAAGAGCCTCAAAGTCATGCCCACGACCCAAAGGAACAGCCATATCCCGCGCAGACAGAGCCACACCCCCACGAACCAATTGAGCTGCCTCACGGGGCCGAAAGTACGCTTTTAGATACTTATCCCACACAGACTGTGCCACAGATGTGGTCTGAGTACGCTTAGACCGCATCAGCATCGCATGCACATCAGGGCGGCACAGGTGACAGGTTCAGCATCAGCACAAAGCGGTACAGGTGAAAGGTTCAGCATCAGCAAATAGCTTAATCATGCGTTTGGCATTAAGACTAGGGTTGGTTGCAGGGATGTGAACCTTTCTTTGCCTTTTTGAGGGGGCTGGAGGGTCCTCCAGGTGCCTTCGGTTTGGCTGAGGAGGTGGAGGGTGTAGCCTGTTCTTCCTGTGTGAAAGAGGGGAGGAAACACGCGAGTTTTGACCATAGTTAATTTTGTCACACATTTGGTGCAGGAGTGGTCTGCAAGGGTAGTGGCTAAACATGCAATAAGTCGTGTGCGGTCTCTTTAGAGTTTTTGCCTTAGGGCAAAGGATGCAGTGGCAGAGGGCAGCAGTGATGTCTGCGTGGGTGTTGCAAGGTAGCTTCCTAGGGGGCAGTTGATCAGGGTGTATGGCCCTTGTCTCTTGGTAAAAGGTGCAGTAACAAGAGGGAGCTATGATTTTTTTCCTTAGGGCAAAAGATGCAGAGGGCATCAGTGATGGCTGTGAGGGCATAGATGTGTTTCCAAATAGGCGGCTGGTTAGGGTAAGTTTTAGAGAACGCAGGGTGAAGCAGGGGTTGTGGGTTTGTACAAGATAGGGTGTGTGCCTTAGAGTTGCAGATCAGAACTGGTGGGGGTTGTGGCTTTGTCTGCAAATCAGTGTAGCTGAAGGCGCCTAGGGTGGCTGAGTTGGATGTGGTTCCTCCGCTCAGGCTGTTTCTGGTATGCAAGATTTTATTTTCATTTTAGGTTCAAAAAATGCATGCATACTTGTGATGTAGGCTGCAAACAGGAAAGTATTATTTCTGTGCCTGTTGTCAACGTATGTCCTTGGGCAGCAAGAGGACCAGGACAAGAGGCTAGGTCAAGCGTGTTGTCAATAGTATTAATTTGAAATGCATAAAGTCCGTATGGCAAAGATTTAGATTTAGATTTACATGGGGGGACCTTCAGCCAGACTGTTCGGCTGATCGGCCTGTAACTGGTCCTCGCCAGTCAACATAATGTCCATAAGCTCAGAAACAAACGAGAAAAGCTTGTTGTTGTGTTGCAAGAGGAAATCAGAAACATCCTGGACACTGGCTTGTTGTAAAAATGGTTGCTCCATTGAAAAATCACCAGAGAAGCAGTTGAACAGGTAAGCGTACTTTCTTCTCAAAACACAAACATCTGCGTCTCTGCACACCAAAAGGGCATGAGCCTCATCTTGAATCTCATCGCAAGAACAGCGATCACACAAAAGAGCGTTCCGAGTATCCCAAGCCACTGTCTCCACCTTCAGTGTGTGTGCCCTAAGTCTGAAACAGCTAACATTCCTCATGACATGTTGAGACAAATCCAAATGCATGTGCCTTGGTAAATGGGCAGGGGCACGCACATTGTGGTCAAAAGGCACTGCAAAAAGAGACTGGTAAGTTGCCAGCTTACTATATGTGTCCCGCGGGTTCACTCCCTCAACATCTCTCCACACTGCCCGCAGCCTGTGTCTGAGGTCATCAGTAAACTCTTGAATAGGGATAGGAGTGCCCTGCCGCACAGCTTGCGCAAAGGAATCACAGCGTCGTAGGCCTTGGAAAGCATCTAAAACTTGAGCAGTCCAGCAGGCTGGCTCATGTGAATGAATGTTCAAATCCGCTTTCAGCACTCTTCTCAACGTCTCGCAGTTAGACCTGAGCATGCTATTATACATTTTGACAATAGGCCTGAATCAGTAAAACTGATGTGGCTCATGACCACACTCCCTCAGGACAGCCCAGTTTGTAGTGGTACGCTGAACACCCAGCGTGCTCTTAAGATAAGTCATGTGCCGCACTTGCAGATCACTTGCAAATTCCTTGCCCGCTTTAATGTATTCAGTGCCCCACACTTGGCCTGCATACATTCCATCTGGAACCACATACGTCTTCCCAAGCCACAGAGACACATACATTTGCCAGAAAATTCTCACAAACAAATTGACGAACCCGAAAGGCAGACGCCATGAAGGGGCCGGTTGCATGCTCAGAGGACTTGGCCATGCTCATGCACTTGTGAAACATCATGCCAAGGTATCTAAAAGACTCCTTGTGTGCCAGTGGCAAACCCCCAATACGAAACACAGGCAGGTCTGACCTAGAGGAATTGAAGTGCACCACCTCAGATTTAGCTGTGTTGATGATTAAGTGCTTCCTCATGAGGATCAGAGCATACGCATGCAAGCGATTCAACATGGTCTGCAACGCAACAGGATCGTTGGCCATCAGAGTCAGGTCATCAGCATATAACATGTGCGTCACATAGAATTTAGCTGTGCCCGTGACGGCACCTTGCACCCCCTCCGCAATTTCATCAATGTTATCAATATACAGAGAGAAAAGCAGAGGGGACAAAGGGCAGCCCTGTTTCACACCTGTGTTAGGGTGCACCTGAGCATTCTTCTCTCCATCCTTCAAAATATACTCATCAGCATCGTACATGTTTTTAATGATGGACAAGAAAGAAGTGGGCATGCGTGTGCGCTGCAGGTGCTGCCAGAGTGCCTGCCTAGGGATGGTGTCATGCTTGCTTGAAGTCAATGAATGCAGTGTGCAGCCGGCTAGATCGCCTAGGCTTGATTGTGCGTGCAGCATGCTGGAGGTGCCTTAAAATGTAGATGGGCTGGGCTGGCAAAGAGACCATTTGGGTTAAATATGTGGGGAATCCTCCCCCTGCAGTTTGGCATATGCTTCCTTGGAGAGCTGGTGTTTCAAATTTTGCTTGGTGGCCAGGCACGCCCAGAGTTTCCAATCTGTAGCTTGCACTAAACTGGACGGTCCGTTCATTGGGCTAATGGACTCAGCATGGACATACCTTGGTGTCCTCTGCCTCCAGCGCGACTGTGGCATTGTCCATGAGCTTGGCCAGCTGGGCCTGGCGGGCACTTTGCTGTGCTGCTGCAGCTGTTGCCAAGGGCTGCATGCCGAGGGCTTCCTCATCCGTCATGCCGTCCAGGTATGCTGCATAGCTGGTCTCTTCTTGTTTAATTGCCGCTGCCGGGTTGGGCAGGGAAAAGTCATCTGGTCGTGCAATCCTTCTGCTTCCTTCCACTGGCCATTGGTGATGTAGCTCATGAAGATCTGTGCAGTTTTTGCACCAGGGGCATAGTGGTTGCAGGCTGCAGCGGCACCCACACAGAGGCTCCTGCTGTAGCCACCGAAAGGAGCGCCTGAATCTTAGCATATATATGTATATATATATGCTAAGATATATATATGCTAAGATATAAGGTGTAAGGACAGTGTGAGGGGCCCGTAAAGAGTTGTGTTGGGGTTGACGCCACTGCTGAACGAGAGGTATGCTGTGTATGAGGGGGCAGTGAGCTTGATCTCCTTGAAGGAGCACAGCAGTTTGGTGGCATCTGCTGTGGCCATCTGGAGATTCAGGAGTGGTGTGCGGCTCAATGTGCGTGCGGGGTAGTAGGAGGTGTGGTGCAAGAGGGAGGGGAAGGGTTGATGTCGCTTGCTTTGGCCAATTGCTCAGCAGCTTAGCAGCTTAGCAGTCTGGCTGGTTCCGTGAGTCAGCTGTGCTGGGGACTGTACTAGGGCTGGATTATCTGCGCTGGATGGTTTGGCTCACTCGGATCTGATGAAACGTCAAATTATGGCTTGTGACCCTGTGAACCTCAGTCAATTTGTGGTGGACCTGAGATCTAGACACCTGGGCTATTGGAACCAATTCACAGCCCCTGATCCAAGAGTAAGCAACAGTAAGCGGCTGACTTACCATCAATGGTGCGCTCTCCCTGTCAAAAATGCACATGCCATTCACCCACCTTATACAATGCCTAAATACATGTACTTGGATCTTCCCCATCATGTCCTTCGCAACACTGCCAGATTCAGGCTGCGGGTACACGCTCTCCGAGTTGAACGGGCTACTTGGTCCAATAGTACTTCTCCGGTCTGTGATATCTGTGATTCTGATGACATACAAGATGAAAAACATGTGTTGTTCAGATGCTCCAATCCCCAGGTCTGCTCTCTCCGTCAAAAGTATGCCTCACTTTTTGAGCACAACTTCTCTTTCCAACACCTCCACATCTCCCACAGGATGTCCTGTCTAGGCACCATTCACCATGTGAATTCCCAGGATATCAATGCTTTTCTAAACCAGGATAACAACAAACTTCCTTTTTTTCTTCATGATCTCATGTGTATTTATGAACAGGCTAGCAGTCAAACGTCTTGACTGAGGCCTTTTTTCCCTTGTAACCCTTGTAACCCTTGTACTAGGGCCAGCTGGCCTTCCCATCTTGATACATCCAATAGCATCATCTGTGCGAGTGCAGGGGGTGGCTGCTGCTGCTGTGTCTGTGTTGCTCCTGCTTCTGCTGCTGCTGCTTCTGCCACTTGTGCTGCTACTGCTGTTGCAGGTGCCGGTGCTGCTGCATCTGTTGCTGGTGGTGGTGGTGCTGCTGCTGCTTCTACCACTTGTGCTGCTGCTGCTGCTGCTGCTGCTGCTTCTACCACTTGTGCTGCTGCTGCTAGTGTTGCTGCAGGTGCTGGCGCTGGTGCTGGTGCTGGTGCAAGTGCTGGTGCTGCAGGCTCAGCATTTGTGTGTGTCGGGGCCTGTCCATCCTCTTCTTGCTCTTGCGTTGTGTGTAGTTGTAGGGAGTTTTAGGGGAGTTAGTTGGGAGTAATGTGCAAGCCGATGTAATGCTGTCATGTCAAATCATGGTTCTTGCTAAATCATGGTTATCTAGGTTAGTTATTCGGTTGGTGGTTATTATCGCTGGAAGGCTGCATTGTGCCTTGTTTAAGTAGCTATGTAATTATCCCAACTCAATCACAGCCACTGAGTGCAAGTGTAGATCCTCACCTTTTCTTGCCCTTGACTTGTAAACCTTTAGATGTTGCGGCTGATGCAGCGTTGCGACCATTCACAGCTGGTGCTTTCCGAGTCAAAAAGTTTGTTCAGGAGCATGACCTTGCCAACATATAACACGCCCAAATTTGGCTCCTCAAGACGTATGCAATCCCTGCTGGCATGTATGCAAGTCAGATCTGGGCTACCCCTTACCTACGACAAGGCAAAGAGATGGACAATCACATAAAGAAGTGGCTGCAAACAGTGCTTTCAAAAACTCTGGCGACCCCTGAAGCGTTTGGAGGATGCGCAGCTTACCGTGCCACTCCTTATGCTGGTCTCAAACATGCTTGGGCAAAATGAATGGGCTGCCGCCCTGTGAAGGCACCAGCTCAGCGTCCGCGCTCATTGTGCTTTAGCCTGATTTACGTTTAGCATGCTTCTGGCTGGTATTAATTAGGGGAAGATGTGAAACATCTCGTTTTAAGCGCGATGTCTGCAGCGGAGGAGCGCCCTGAAAGGCTAATGGGCTGGACGCGCGAGAACTGGTGCAAGGTGCTGGCTGCCAATGGCGGCAAGGACGGCGTGGCGCGGATCCTGCAGGGTTCCCCTTGCGCCCATCCTCCCATTGGGCAGCGGTGGTTTGCCCGCGTATCGTGAGCTGGCTGCAGTACGAGGGCCCGCTCCCGGACCCCGCCCCAACCTGTCGGCAACAGAAGCGTGCGAAGGCCTGGGCCAAGCAGCAGCAGAGAGTAGCAGACGCAGGCGGCGAGGAGGGGGCAATGGGACGCGATTTAGAAGTGACTCTAGAGGACCAGAAAATGAATGCCCCCCCTCGCCGCCCTCCAAACAACTCGGTACGGCGGCCTTTGCACATTGATTAGATTGGTGGGTTCGGGAGCGTGACCTCTTGTGGCTGTGCTGTTGATGCATGGGGGCAGTGGTGGGAGGAGTGTAGGCCCATGCGAGCTTTTGGTGGACTCAGTGCACCAAGGTCAGACCCTGCAAGGGTATGGCTCAGTGTGTGCTCGCGTGTGGCCACCGCCTGTCTGGGCATGCTGTGCAGTGGCCTGTGGTCTTTCGCAGACGTGTGCTAGGGCCAGGCATGCGTCTTTGCATGTGCATCACCGTCACTGGCAGTCCATGCCTCAGTCCTTGCTGTGTCTGCCTCAGAAACCTTTATGGTGAGGCCCGCGTGTGTGTGCTTGCAAGGCCCCTCTGTCTGTGCCGCATTTTGGGTGTGCCAGAGCTCTGGGCAGACAGGCTGGGACGTTGACAGCAGCCTGTGGCCTTTCCGTTGAGTGTGCTGTCCGGCCTTCTGTTGGGGTGAACCTCCACTTGAGTGTGTGCCAGAGCTTCCGTGGAACTGCGTCCTGACCGTCTGATTGCCTCTTGTATCTCCTGTCACAGATTAAACTTGGTGCTTAAACTCGGAGTTTCAGGCGCTCTCTCTTGTCTTGATTTTGGTGTTTCACATCTGAGTTCAAACATGTCAATTGGTTTCAAACTAGGTCTCAACTCTGATGCTGGTTGAGCATGTTTCACCAGCGACCGATCAGCCAGAGTTTCGGGCTGTAGGCCACCATTGTAAACCCTTGTAAACCCTTACGTTTAGCATAGCTCCATCTGCGTGCGCGCAAGCACACCTATCCCGCCTGGTGGGGGGCTCGTACCGTCCTCAGAGTGTGTCATGACACTAGTTGAGCCCCACCAGATGGTGCAGTGGAAGCGTGTACCCTCTCACTATCAACCATTTATTAGCTTTTTTTTGCACCCAGGTCAGGGACACTACTCACTCTTGGTGCATCATGCGATAATGTGGTCTGGAGGCCTTACAATTCAACTGGTCCCGAGCAGCAATGCGTCTTTACAACTCCTTGACCCAATGCAACAGCTCCACAATGAAAAAGATTTTGCAGGCTGACATGCGGCTGAGCTCGAAATCTGATGATTGTTGTTCTATCAGCCATGGATGGTTTGGCACACTCCCATATTTCCAAACAGAAGCTGCTGAATTGTGAGCCCATTGATCTCAGTCGTTTTGTTGTAGATCTCAGGACTAGGCATCTACAATATTGGGAGCCTTTTTCCAACACACACCCTAGAGAGCGCAACAGTACGCGCTTGACCTATCACCAGTGGTGCGCTCCTCCTACTAAAAGAGCCTTGGTTATGCATTCTCCTTATAGTCTCCCCAAATACATGTTCCTTGACCTCCCCCACGATGTCATTCGCAGCGTGGCTCGGTTTAGACACTGCATTCACACCCTTCGCTATGAGACAGCAACTTTGAATCTCAGCTTTTCCCCAAACTGTGACCTTTGTGAGGCTGATGATGATGTCCAGGATGAAGAACATGTTCTCTTCCATTGCACACATCCCCAGGTGGTCTCTCTCCGCAGCAAAAATGCTCCCTTGTTCTCACAGGCAGAATCTCATGATGTGTCTGCTTTTTTGAACCAGAACAACAACAAAATTATAATGAAGGAAGACAACGACACTTGATGCCCAGCACCAATTTAGCTCTACACTCCCATGCAGTGCATCACATCGAGCTTCATGAACCAGGCCGATGTCCTAGGATTAGCCGAGTGTCTGCTTGCCTGAAATCCTGTGACCGAGCTTCTAGCTAATTTTGTTTTAGATTGGACTGGTTTGGTTACAGGTACGTTTTGCTTCAGCTTTACAACACCACAGGCAGGTACAGCAGCTTTACAACCCTTTCCTATCCTTAATGCACGCAGCTCAAACTGGCTTGTATAGTCTGTTCTCTTCTTTTCTGCTGTGATGTGCTGACTAGTTGGAAATAGCTCTGTCCAGTAGTTGCCTAGAAAGCTGGTCAAGATTATTTCCAAAAACAACCAATCAGCCTTGTTAAAACATGAGACATCAGAAGTTCAGCAGCCATAAATCAAACCTTGGTCTCAGCTGCTTGTTAATGTATATTTGTCAAAGACTGAGCTGACCAGTGTAGCAACCCATCAGACATTCAAACAGAAGAAGTTGTTCAATACCATACAGTGTACGAGACATTTTTGACAGGTCTGTAAATATCACCGTGAATGAATTGTTAACCTAATACAAGATCAAAGCATGAAGAGCACCCGGAAACTGACCACGTTGGGTGAGATGGGCCTCAGGGGATAAGCACCTGCACTCGTCACCATAGTGAAGCAGATGCACAGACAAGTGTACATACAGTATAATGCTTGATAACGCCTCAAGCAACATTCCAACATAGAAACTTCACGTCTGCCTGTCCAATCCAACAGGGTTAACCCCACTATTTGCAGTTCTTCAGCAGTGCTGCCAATCCACCACACATGATTGTGCTTTATATGACTAATTCATGAGAATTATGAAGCGCAAATTATACTCCGTACAAGGAAACGGAAAAAATAAGCTCTCATCTAGCTGTTGCTGCTGAGCCTACAAGCTGAACAGAGTAGCAATGATAGCCAGTGAAGCCAGCAGCAGCATATAGGGGCTGGTCACACTAGCACCATTCAGCACATAGTTAAACAAATCTTGCTGGCTTTGGGTCAAGGGTGCACCATTGAGGTTGAACATGGTCTGGCCGTTCAGGAAGGACGCTTTGCCTGCAATGACAAGTGGGAGATAGCGAGCAACGCTGAAAGTCGATGAACACTCATTTGGCAAGCCATGCAAATTGCGCAAGCACCAGATAAGAAAATTAAACATGAGCAAGGGGGTAAGGTAAGAGCAGGAAAAAATGCATGGCATTGACTCAGCCAATACAACTCACCATCCACACCACCCTCAGAAGACAACAGCTTGCGCTTTGATCCGGAGTTTTCGGTGCTATCATCACTGACAGAGATCCCGGTGACTGCACCATTGTTCACAGTCACAGTCAAGTACTTGCCATTCCTGCAAAAAAAGGGACACACATGCATGAGACCCAGACAGGTCATCAAGACAATGGTCGAGGACCAGGCTCACAAGTGAGCACGACAATTTCACGTGCATGCAGCCTTAGGCACCTGTGCACATCCTGGTTAAATTCGGTTGAAGGACCAGGAGGATGATGAATTTTACATTATGTTTAAAAGTTGTCTGACCAGGCAGATTTCTTACATAACAGATGCTGAAGTGCACCACATTCATTTGCTAAATTTGAACAACGCAATGACATGATTTTCAGGAAATTAAGGTGGTCAATCTCACAAAGCAATGGGGCGGCTATCAAGACGCATGAGTAGGGAGCAAGGTTAGTATATACAGTAATAATAGTAATAGTATACAGGAGCAGTGCGGGCAAGGGATGCCTGCCTGGTTGCAGCCATTGCTCCTGAGAAGTTTGAACCCATGCACAGCCACAGCTCCCAGCCAAGGAAAGGGGGGCAGGCGCTCAGGCACACGGGAGCAAGCTACTGCTCAACAGAGGGGCAGGGGCAGGGGCCAGCCAATGGAGGTGTCTGAGCGGACTCCACAGATGAAGAAATGGAGGAAGGGCATGAATAGTAGCAGAGAACCAGTGCAAGAGAACGCAGAAATTTGTAAATTTTGAGTTTTTTTGGCAGACCTCGATAAGCCTTCGTGTTCGTAATTAATTAATGAAATTACTTAAGTAGTATTTACTGATTACTGCTTTTTATCAGACATGTTAGTATACTGTTCACCCTACAAATGAGGCATCACACCAAACTTGAACTGTTACACAAGATCTTGATTTCCGTGCCAAATGGATGGGAAATTATTGGAGTCAATTCCTTATAGAAGTCTATCACAAATGCCTTCAATGAAGGCTTTTTTCACAACCTATTTGCTACAAATTGCCTTCACCAGACTAAGAACACTCACTTGGTAGGGTACTCTTTTTGTCCATCATCACTGTCATCGACATCCCCCATGATGATGTACGTTTCAAGCATCTGGAGGAAACGAGATGTGAATGTGGTGTGGTAAGTTTCTTTTAAGTACCATAGCCATGCTAATCAGATCAGATGCCCAGCCATGATGACCAACGTGTAGAACAGAAGGAGAATTCGCTCGTCAAGAACTGCTAGTCACCCACACTTCTCAGCTGAGCCAAGTACAACCAAGTTTCCTGGACTTCAGTAAGGCATTATTCCACTCACCTGTTTGGCCAGCCCAGTATTGCTTCGCATCCTTGTCTTTAACACTTCCACTCCATCGAGCCCATACTGGCCAGCTAGTTCACCCAAGGCCTCATCATTGGGCATGAACATAGTGAAGTCCTCTGTACCATCGATGAGGTTCTTGATACTCTCCAGGCCTTCAAAGTCAATCAGCTCAAGGGTATCATCAAAGGTTTGGTTGCCTAGATTCTCTAATTCCGTCTTCCATGCACCGCCTGGAATTTGCAACATTGTGGACAACAAGAGACATGTTTTGAGCAGACTGTGCTGAACAGCAGAATCACCAGCAGTTGTCAGGCAATAAAAATATGTCAAGCAGGTGCCAAAGACTGAACACTGAACAGAGAAATGAAAATTTTTGGGGTACGAAACAAACCGACCTGCTGGGCTAGCCAGATTTGCAACCCTGTCGACAACAGCTTTGGAAACAATCACCTGCGTCAGTACAGGAATTGGAGGGGTGCAAATGAACAGCTATATCATGATAATGAGTGGGCAGTACGGTTGGTTTGTTTAGCCAGAAGCTTGCATGGCCTTACAATCATCAGCATGTCAAACCCAAACCCAGCTCTTCTGAACAGCAAGAATCATTTGTATCACGCCTACCTGATCCACAAAGAAAATACGGCCATTTGCAGCAGCCCCGCCCGTGATCTGGGCAATGTGGCCATTTGCGTTCTGGGGAGTGTTTCCTTCAACAGTTGCCTCAGTAGGAACATCCTGAGCGCCTTCAAAGGCACCAGATGCGCGTGCAAATTTGGTAACAGAACCAGCATCCAGCGTGACTGTGACATTTGCGTCATTCCTGGGCAAATCAAGAGGAAACAAGTGAAAGTAAATCTTGAGCAGTGCACATGCATGCGAGTTGAAAGTATGAACACGGGCAGGAAGGTTGAAGCGTACAGCTTACAATCTCACCATGTCATGTAATCTCCAGAGTCTGTGATGACATTATCAAGGATGATGTGCTCGTACAAGATCTGCATAGGAAAGGCAAGGAGGCAGAATTAATCTAACAGCAGATAGTGGGCCCTGTGACCAGGTTTGGTGCAGATTGGCACCTCAAAGCTGTGTCCTACATCCCTGGGTGTCAGCAACTGTTTCTTCAGATCAATTCACCTGCTTCACAAGTGATGGGTTTTCCACCAAGTTGGCCAATGTTAATCCAGTTCCTGCAATCAGGGGAGAGGGAACAACGGTTTAGTCACCACGGCATGTGATGTGTGGTCAGCACTGATATGGAGACAGTTAACAGTTGAAGGGGTCACATTAGACAATGAGCAGCTTACCATTGATGGTGTTGCCTTCAAGGAAGTTGGTGAAGGCAGCATCTGAGGGCATGAAGATGACACCGCGGAGCAAGGGCCCAGTAATAGCAGGCTTGGCTTCAGGCACCAAATCTAGGACTTGCTGGAAGATGTTGTAGGTCTCGTCCAGTGGAGTGCTGTCATTCCAGTCTGCGAGCGACAGAGCAAGGACAAGGTCACAGGTGAGTGGAAAATTGGTGAGGATGGCAGTGTGCCAGCCCAGGGGTGAATTTCTGAACTAGCAAAAGCAGAAGCGCTCAATCAAGGGTAAGGATCTATGCAAGTGGCTCACCCTTCAGGGTTGGAACACCATCCTCAGGGATGGGGAGCATCACCATGTCAATGATGTGCACACTGCCGCGCTCCTCGCTCCCATCCTGACCCGTCTTGTAGCCATTGGATGTTGTTGTTTTGACATTAATGTCAACAACAGTGGCATTGATAGTTGATGAATCCGAAAGAGGGTGACGATGCACGATCTCAACACCCCCATCTGCGGTCCTCACAAGCCTCACTTTGCTGTCAGAGACACCAGGCAGAGTTTCCAGCCTGCAGGCGAGTGTAGCATTAGGAATATGAGCATGCATGTGGTGGTCATGCGTGTATGATGTGTCACAAACAATGCCACAGGGTCACATGCTCAGTCATCATCAGTACTGCAAATCTAGTGTCACTCACGCTGTTGTAACTTCAGCAGAATCTGCTGGAGGTTCATTGATATTGACATCAGGTACAAAGTGGTGGAGCAGGATGGCCTCCGTCATCTTCCTCAGTCCTTCCGTCGCAACCAAGTCAGATAACCCGTCAACATTGAGAGCACTTAGCAAGGCAGTGGCAGCGTCATTGTTGGGCACAAAAAATGTTCCATTGGGGGTATTCATCAGCGCATCCTTCAAATTCGAGAAGGCTTCAGTGTCCAGCGTGGCCTGCAAGATAGAGCAAAGGAAATTTTACAGAAGGGAAGACAGCTTGGAGCTTGCATAGATGAGAGTCTCAAAGTGTTCTCAATTTGTTTTGTAGAATTGAAGGACAAATTACCATCATGTCAATCCCAGCCCCCAGGACCAGGAAGCACTCACCAACAAAGTGCTCACAGCCACATCCTCATTGCTGAGCTTCTGGACAGCAGCATAAAAGTTGGGGGCAGCTGCAGGGAGAGAAAGAGATAAGACACATGTGATGGAACGAAGTTCACGAAGCTCCTTACAGACCCAAAAAAATTTACAGAATATGCGTGACTTGCCACACCTAGTTGGGGAAGTAACAACCATTAAAAAGATGAGTGCACAGCTCCTAAACAATCTCACCTTTTCCAATGTATGTGTCAAACACAGTTTGTGTCAGCATGACGCTGTCCACAAAGTAGACAGTTGCGTTCCCAGGTGCGCTGGTGTTGTACATGCCAACGACATTGCCCATGCCTGAGAACCCTAAGGGAGAGTCTGCTGGCTTGGCCATTGTGATTTCACCGTTCTCATTGAAAGTCAGCTCCACTTGACGGCCTCTGCAGGTTGATGTAAGGATATTGGTCATTGGTCAACACAGTCCCTGCTTCAGGAGGATCAAGCACGGACTGCTTCACACATCAACAAGCCATGGGGGAAATATTGATTTGATTCACCATGATCTCAGCCCACACGTACCCTCCTGTAGTAAAATTCTTTGTCTCGCTTGTTCCTTCTACAGGGAAGTCTTGGATGCCATGATCTTTGAGCACCTGGACAGTGAGGCGTGGTAAGATGCAGCTTGAATTAGCGATAGTGTATCAGTACCTGCGAGTGTACTAACTGTGAGAGTAGCTGTGTTGCTGTGAGAAATGCTTGTGAGAGTAGCTGTGTTGTGAAGCTTGTGAGAGTTTTCTTCAGCTGCCCATGAGCCAGCTTCAAGGGAGGTCAGTAACGCGGAAGGGAGGAAATCGAGCAAGGACAAGAGGAACACAGCCACGCTTAAATTCTCACATCCCAAAACATGGAGCAAATCTAACACCCTCCCATTTCACGTTGGGTGAGTTCAAGGAGTGAAGCTCCCCATCTTAGGATTCACACTCGAATCAACACCTCGCGCAGCAGTGGAAATACATAAATCAAAGCATATCACGCCCCATCCATTCATCAGCTTATGATACATCGTACATTTAGCACATGCAAAACACATTGGACAAGCCACAGTATGTAGCAAAGAGGTGCTTTGTACCTAATTTGTCATCGAAATAAAAAAGGATTAGGTTGTTCAAAAAGCACAGGCCACCCCCCAACCAAAATAAACCAGGTCATTCCATTATGCTACATCACCACTTACTGAAAATGCTATCACCTAGGTTTATAATCACCTCGTTGACGAAGTTGTCAAAAAGGTCGCCAGTCCCCAACTTCAGGTAGTTGAGCAATGAGGTGAATGCATTGTTGTTCGGCACTAGAAATATGCCGCCAACGTCAGTTCCATTGAGAACATCCTTGACTTCATCAGAGGCATAGTTGTTGTAGAGATCTTCAAAAATGGAGTATGGGGTCTTATCCTCAATGTTTGTCAAAAAGTCTGCATGGAAGGGGGAGAGAAAGAGTAGCTGGCATGGGCAAAAAGATACAGTAACAAAGGCTCAACACATGTAACAAATGCTCCCTACTGTGGTGTCAAATTACTTTTGGAACAACTGGTGCAATGTTCTGTTTACAATAAAAATCATTGGTAAAATCATATTGATGAAATGATGATAGAAAATCATTGGTAATATGCATCCACACTATTGCCAAACTAGATTTATGGCAAACACTTTAATCTCAGGGAATTGTGGAGGTCCAACAAGTTGGCAGTCTTCCACTTGTCCAGGGACTTACCAATGGGCCGATCGCTGTCTGCATTGCTGAAACCTGCAGAAAAGTTGCACAGGAGGGCACAGGAGTTCATAATTTTTTCCTTTGTATGGGACTCAGCAATGCATCCCGCTCACTCAATAAGCTTCTGGGTTTTCACAATTGAATGATCCTCTTCCACCTGTGGATCTAATCTTTAGATACAGGAGATCTCCTGGGGTGAAGACTTCAAATTAGAGAAAGAAACTGTATTACACGATTGAATCTTTGCTCCTCATTACAAACTTCTGTGCCTTCATCCCTCAACTCATGACGCGAGCCACCATTTCAAGGAGAGATAGGCCAACTCCTTTTCAGCTACCACACATACTCATGGGCAGAGAGCTGTAGCCGCTGCAAGCCACCAAGGTTTGGCAGCCTTGATTTAAGTTTTGGCTGGCCCATCAAAATAGTCATGGAGTACACATGCCAATACACTTCAAGCTGAGATGTCTAGCGCAGGGCTACAAGAACTAATGTGATAATCGGAAAATGATACATTTGCTACAAATATTTGGAATGTGTCATGTACAAACTCAATCAAACATTGTGTATTTGAAATTTCGAGCAGATTTCAGTGCTGCTGATTGTACTTATGGGTCCCAAGAGAGAAGTAGGGGGGGGGGGGGGGTGAGACAATTGAAAGCTGTCCTTACAAATAGATGTTTTATGTATTTCTACAGAATCGTAAATGTGCCCTCCATCCTTGGGCTCACATTCTGTTAATCGGCACCCATTCTTTGCAAATTGGGTTAAAGGGAGGTCGTGAGCATGTCATCCAAATCAGCGCCACATGTGTGCATAGCTGTGGGCCGCAGGGGTGCTGAGGCATGTGCAGCAAATGGCATGTGCCCCAGGGGTGTGGATGCATGCATGTGCAGCAAATGGCTGTGAGGGGTGTGGAGGCAAGTGCAGAAAATGAATCCAAGCTTCCTGGATAATGAATTACAGCTCAGTAAAGGTAAGCAGTGCAGTTTGATTTCTTTAATTTTGGGTAAGGGGGGGTCTGGGACGGATGGGGGTCCCACACAATGAAATGACCCTGCCTCAGCCCCCAAAGCAGTGTAAATACAACCTCAGCCCCCACATATCTATGTAGCTAACATCGTGCAAGTGATAATTATCACTGGAATCTCAAGGAGTAAGCGCAGCTTCCGGAGCCATTCAGAACTGTGCACAAGCAAGCCCACAGCCAGGAGAGAGCTATAACGATTTATTTCGTGCTCCGCGCAGGGGCAAAGCCGCCTCCCCACCGACACTCTCACTCTCAAGAGCATAATCCTGAGGTCAGCTTCACCCCAGGTTCTGGGGTTACATCACGAGCAGTTACCGAGGTCTCAAACCTGGGAAAGCAGGACAAGCCGCACTCACCGCTCAGCGCGACCAGGGCAAGCAGCCCCAGCCCGAGGGCGCGGGAAGTAGCCATGACAGCGGAGCTGCGAAGGAGAGCTCCGGAAGTCTGGGTTGTCTGTCAGGGAAAGGCAAGAACTGCGGGCAATGCGCCACAGGCACATGCAAGGAGCAAGGGTTAGAGAGGGAGGCAGCTCACATGCGGGGATTGCAGGCGGATTTCTCAGGAAGAATGCCAGCGGGGGGGTAGCGAGGGGTTTGAGTGGTCAGGGAGGGCCACGGGGGCTGGCAGCGGTTGAAGGCTATGCA
This sequence comes from Dunaliella primolecta, assembly GCA_914767535.2. Lineage (NCBI taxonomy): Eukaryota > Viridiplantae > Chlorophyta > Chlorophyceae > Chlamydomonadales > Dunaliellaceae > Dunaliella > Dunaliella primolecta. The sequence goes on from OU611757.1 coordinate 9,572,918, forward strand.
AGCGTGCAAGCAGTGCGAGTTTTTGTTGTGTGCGCAGGATGGAAACACACCTGGTTAAGAGGTGGGTCGTCCCCAAATATATTCAGAATGCAGCAAAGCAACTGAAATAGCATGAAATTCCTGGCCAACCGCCTCCCACCTGATACTAACTGCCACCCTGGTGTGGATGTCCGTAAATAATCATGTTATTTTCATTGACTGGTAACCCTCTAGCCACAGTTCGAAGGGTCGCACACTGGCGACGAGGATGAAGCAGCTGGAGGTACCAGAGATAGCCATCATGCAGTCACACACACACACACACACACACACACACACACACACACACACACACACACACACACACACAAGCGCGGGCAAGTTTGTGGGTAGCTGGTTGTCTGTGTCAGCAGGGCATAGAGAATGCTCTTTGATACCCGGAATGGCCTGAAAAGAGAAACTACGTAGGCAGAGAAAACTCTCTATACATGAACTAAGGAAAAGGAGACACATTGGCTCAGAAGAGCCATGAGTCCCCTCCACCACAAAGTTTTAGAAGAAGAAGTGTTAATGGGGGTCTGAAGGGTTCCTGGAAGCACCCGGCTCCAGAATCTGGCTGTGAGAAGTTTTGTTCTCAACAGCACGCTTAGTGGTAACAAGTTTATGAGCATACTTAACAGAATGGGCATGGAGATTGCGAGTAAGTTACAAGGCAAGCTGTTGGTCAAGTCCCAGTTGTTTAAACTGTTTCAGGGTATGCTCTCTATAGCAGGTCCCACCAACACCCAGAAAGATGGTTTGAAGAGTCACTACTTTAGCATTAATAAGTTTGCATCTAGTTGGTGAGGCTGTCTCACACAGTTTGTAACGCTGGTTCTCTGTGTGGGGCTGTTTCTGCTGCGTAACGCATAGTGTGAAGAGGAGGAAATGGCCTGAATGAGTCCAGCATGCTGGAGAGGTCCTCTGAAAAGAAATCAGGCACGATGATCCTATTCGGAGGCTGCACTATGTTCTATGCAGAGGTATGACTATATGTAAGCCATTGTTTGGAAGCCAGAATTTCTGGCAGAAAAGAGCATATCAAGGCTCAAAAACATCAAAATCCATGTATTTTCTGCGCAGCTCACACACCTCAGAGCAATTGCAAAGGAAAGAAAAAAGAAAAAAATATGTAGGCAGTGAGAACACTCCCTACATAGCTTGGTAGACCTTTTCGGGTCAACTCTAGTCTTTTCAACTGGTCCAATTGGACCAATAGCTTGCAAGCTAATGGCAGTATAGATAGTCCCACCCACACCCAAAAGTATTGTGTGGATAGTGATCTCAGCACCTTGAAGTTGTTTGCACAGTTCACTGTGTTCTTGCTGTGAGGCTTCTAGCTGGGCACCAGGCCACGTATCTTTGTAGTATTTGATTTCTATCAAGTGGATATGGCGATTTTGGGTGTTCAATTCATGAAGTCGCCTGGCTGGAGTTGTGCTGCTTCTTACTACCATAGTGACTTCATTATGTCTCATACTGCGGAGCACCCGATGTGAGGAGGGAGAAGGTGATCTATTTGGGTTTGCAGGGCAGGGAGTGACCAAGATAGCATCGGGGCGGCTGGAGGTGCGTCTAGCTTAAACAGAAATGCTGGGTTCAAAGAGGTAGGGAGGTATAACAAGGTTAAAGACTTGCTCAGTGATGTGCAGGTCATGCTGTGCCAGACGGTCTGCTCTGCCTACATCCACATGTATAAGGTTTGACCCATAAGAGCCATCGCTGACCACTTTCAAAATTCTGCTGGCAATCTCGTGACCTCCAACCTACCGATCCCCAGACAGATATCTTGCCAACAGTGTGAGATAATTATTAAAACCGTTGACCTTATGAAAGAAATCCAGCAACGTGAGCCATCTGATCAGGCTATAGTACCTGTGCAAATGCCTGAATTCTTCACTCGAGAATCTGCCTGTTTCTAAAACACGTGGCAAATGCGTTGGCATGCTCACTAAAGAAAGGCTCCAGACCTTCCTTGAAGCATATGAAGCAGCCAAAAATGTAGGTAAGCACACCACCAACCACCCGTCCAGGATACAGCAACAGGAAATATGGGCCCCCTATCACGCCAGAAAACCCAAGAAGCAACTATTAGCAACTACTATAGTATCTGCTAAAAGCGAAGGCCCACAACTCCAACGCACTGATCACACCTCCCCACATGCTGTCAGCCTCACCTGAAAGGTTCTCCAACTTGGGTTCAACCCTCTTGATTTTGACAGTACATGCAACACTTATTTTAGCACAAGTCACCGCAACCAGGTTTTTGGGGCATGCACTGATGCCTTCTCTGCGCGCTATTCTGGCTTCTCCTTCTGCCATCTTAGTTGTTGTGGCAGGCACTATTTATAACGACTACACCATTCAACCTCTTATCGACTTGGGTTTAACCAGGCAGAAGGCTAAATCATTAGCATCCAAGCTGAGTTGTCATGCTATCCAAAGATTAACAGCTATGATTAACACCAGACATGCACTTCATTTCCAGGGGACTTCTGGGGGAGGGTTTGCTGGGCGCGTGGAGGAGGAGAGCAGGAGAAGAAGAGTCCAGGCGTCCAGGAGCATGGCAGCCAACCCTCCAGATCCTCATTACCTCTCGTTTCTGGCTTTCTCCTAGGCTAGCTTAGTCTAGTTTAGGCTTGAGGGCCCTTTGGTGAGACCCTTTCTAGCTTGCTAGTCAGGGAAGCTTTCCTTAATGCACGCGGCCTCTTGGCTGGCGTAGACTTTTCTTTTCTTTTTCTTTTCTTTTCTTCTGCCATCCTCCTCACGATGGTGAAATCATGTTTCAACTCTTGCGCCACGCAGTACACTCCTCCCTCCAAGCCAACGAACCAGTTGCCACCTTCATGCTCCTGCCTCACTGGAGAGGCTTTAGCTGCAACGCCTACATGAGTTGGCTGAACCACTACCCAGGTCTTGTGCAAGTGCTAGCCAAATTCCCCGCTGGAACTATCCGATTCCAGACACCTCAATATTGGTTTAAATCCATACCTAACCCTGCCCAACCTTCTTACCCCATGCAACTCATTGTAATCAGGAACTTGCATGCCAGAGAGGCCCTAGATAATGCCAACAAAGACCGGCTCCAACTTCTCAAGCGAGACATATCAGATGCTCACTGGCTAACCTCCGAATTCTGCCACTGCATAATCATCACCACTGCATAATCATCACCACCTGACATCAAACGATTGGAGGAAGAAATTCCAATCCCTCCCCATGACACCCATGCCTGCTCACACAGGTGCCCTCAGGCAAGGGCAGCCTTCAACCCTGCCATCTACAAAAAAAACATTCACATCATAAATCAAGAACTGGAGAGAAATCACCTGCACAGATGGCTGTGTCATTCGACACAAAGATGATTCTCCACCACTAGTTGGCTCAGGTGTTTACAAGCCAAGCAGATGCACTACTCAATCATCCCACCAGCGACAGTTGTACATAAACCCCAATGGACATGGACCTACAAACACTATCAACAGAGCCGAACTAGTAGGCATACTTGTTGCACTCCAACAAGGGCACACTGACATAGCTTCTGGGAGTGCCTCTCTCAGATCTCTGAACAGACCTTTAACCCAATGTGCATGAGGACCCACCTCCATGCAGAACTCATCCAAGCCATCTGAAATGTATTAGAGCACACCCCTCACCCCATACATTTCTATAAGGTTAAAGCCCACTCTGGCATCATTGGTAATGAGGGGGCTGACGCCTGCACACGCGCTGCAGCACTAACAGACACCACGGACGTTGCACTTCCAGATGCCAGGGATCCCTTAAACAATTTCTAATGGCTTTCCTTGAAATCCTCATATGGGCGCAATGGTGACCCACATAACTCCCACTCTAATCCAACTCACTACCTCACTAACCTGACAGACAAGCTAAAAACATACATGCACAATAGGCACAAGCTTGGCTCCGCTGATACCTCTGGCTACTATTACAATAGCTGGCAGAGGCTAAACTATACCATACGTCCCACTTCCCTAAACACCACTGTCAGTCCAGAAGCTCATAAACCACCCTCTCAACTTGCCAACAAAGAAATCAACAACTCTTTTTGGAGCAATCCAAAGATCACCCTTAAACATCAGATTAATGTATTTAAATACCGCACAGGAACAGTTTACACTCAGAAACATGCCATCAGATTCATATTGTCTTCCACCTCTGCACACTGCCCATTATGCTACAAAATGAACAGCAATATTCGCATTGCCCTTAGATGCATTCACCCAATAATGAATGGGATGCACACTGACAGGCACCATGTTGGTTTAGCTCCTGTGTTAAAGCTCTCAGCAAAGGCAGATATGGCTCATCCCTTATTGGTATGGATGCCTGCCGAAATGAGAGACTCTTCCAGCAGGGTATACAAGTCCCTGAAAACATCTCTCGAACTATACCTGACTGGGTTTTCCCTGCTGGTACTGGCTCCTCTGCCCGGCACCAGAGCCGCCCTGATGCTGTCTTTGTGCGCTCCATCCCAGGCCGACCCTCACACATTGATTCTACTAAGATCCTTCCTCAAAGAAAAGAAAAAGAAAAAGCTACATAGGCAGAGAAAACTCTCCCTACATCAATTAAGGAAAAAGAGACACATTGGCTCAAAGAGCCGTGAGTCTCCCTCACCAGAAGATGAGAGGGGAGTTAATGTTGATCAGGTGGGTTTCTGGCAGCACGCTGCTCCAGGGTACCAGCCAGTGTCATGATGAGTGCTTTTATTTTCAATGGCACGTCTGGTAGAGGTAAGTTTGTGTGCAAATTGTACATAGTGGGCATGGAGTTTTCTTGCAAGTTTTTCAGATCTCTGTGAGTCAATCCCTAATTTTTTGAATTGATCAAGGGTATGGGCAGTGTAGATAGTTCCCCCCACACCCAGGAGGATTGGGTGGATAGTAATTTCTGCACCTTGGAGTTGATTGCACAGTTCGCTGTGTTGTTGCTGTGAGGCTTCTAGCTGGGCACCAGGCCTCGTATCCTCACAGTATTTGATTTCTATCAGATGAAAAGAAAAGAAAAGACTACGCAGGCCAGGTCTGGCTGCGTGCATTTAGGAAAGGTCCCCTAACTAGCAAGCTAGCTAGGGCCTCACCGAGGAGGTTCACAGGCCCAGCCTAAACCAAGCTATGAACCAAAGGAGAGCAACTAATGCGGGTCTGGATGGATATGGCGGGCTGGAGTTGTGCTACTCCCCATACTGCGCAGTCCCCTGTTTGAGGGTGGAGTGGGTGGTCTGTTTGGGTTAGTTGGGTGAGGAGTGACCAAGATTTCATCAGGGCGGCTGGAGTTGCGTCTGGTTTGAATAGGAATCGTGGGTTTGGAGAGGTTGGAAGCTACAGCACGATTAGAGACTTGCTCAGGGACTTGCAGGTCGTGCTGGGCCAAACGGCTTGTGTTGCCCGCATCCAACTGCACAAGATTGGCCCCATAAGAGCCTTCACTGACCAGTTTCAAAATCATCCTGCAAGCAATATTGTGACGCTCAGTTACCATGTTACGCATGATGTGGCATTGGCAGCCAGATAGGATGTGGAGAGCGCTATCCATGTGATGGCAATCAGGTAGGGGGCATGTCAGGCTAGTGGATATTTTGTATCGTTCCTCAAGACAGGGACATTCATCTTGTTGAATTTGAATTCTACCCTGATACCAACCCCTTTCCCACTCTGGAAGCTGCATCTGCCCAGCATACCAACACCATAACCAGGCTCAAAACTCGCAGCTTGAGGAACCCAAACAGGAACAACAATGTGGCCTTACACATCATCTTAGTTGGTGTTGCAGGCACTATCTATAATGACTACACCATCAAACCTCTTATCAACTTGGGTTCAAGCAGGCAAAAGGCTAAGTCACTAGCATCCAAGTTAAGTTGCCATCATGATGCTATCCAAAGATTAACAACTATTATTAACGCAAGGCATGCACTTCATTTTCAGGGGACTTCTAGGGGTGGGGTTGCTGGGCGCGTGGCAGTGGAGAGCAGGAGAAGGAGAGTCCGGGCATCCAGGAGCATGGCGGACAACCCTCCAGATCCCCATTAGCTCTGTTTCTGGCTTTCTCCTAGGCTAGCTGTGTCTAGGTTTGGTTTAAGGGCCCTTTGGTGAGACTCTTTCTAGCTTGCTAGTCAGGGGACCTTTCCTTAATGCATGCGGCCTTTTGGCTAGCGTAGACTTTTCTGTTGTTTTTCTTTTCTTTATTTAACGTTAGTACCCCATCCAGAATACAAGACATAGAGTGATGCTCGGGATAAGGAAATGTGAAAAACTCCCCCTACTAGGCATGAAACATATTAGTTTCAAACTAAGTTCCTCAGGATCCCAGGAGGGCATCCAAGTGACCTTTGTGAGCTCTTCTCTTGACTGACATTCTCTGTCAATTGTCTGTGCATTGTTGAGGCCTGCGCAGGCGGGACAATCCCATGTGTCAGCTGTATCAATTTCTTGTCTTTGCCCATCAGTGTAGCAACCAAGTTCATTCATGCATTTTCAGTGGTATGTTCGTTGGCAGATATCACAGATATACATATCAGGGTATGGAGGTTCAGAGTTAACAGTTTCATAGCCTCCATGGTAATTGCATATTCGGCAGCAACTTGCTGAGCACTTGCTGGCAGCAAGCACACTCAATATCAGTGCGAGCAGCAGTTTAGGTAGTCGCAGGCTGAAGGCCAGCTTTCTTGAAGAAAGGCAGGGCCCACTTTTCAATAATCATCGGGGCAAAATGGGTGTGGTACTGTACTTGGTGATGGATGAGGGTCCTCTTCCGTCTCTTTTATTAACTGTGCAGGTTCTCCAACCATCTATATGGGTTGTGTCAAAATCTTAGTTATATATAGCATTGATGACATGGCTGGCTGTTTTTGTTTTTACAAGCTTCTGGACTGAGGTTTTCTTATACTTCCAGACCTCAGAGGCTTGGCATAGCAAGCTGAGGGGGTTGAATGGCCTGGTGCTTGGCAATGGCATCTGCGCATTCGTTGCCGGTGATTCCAGCATGGGATTTAACCTTGTAGAAATAAATAGGGGTAGGTGAGTTGCACAAGAGTTGAATGGGTATCTTAATATTTGGTGGAGTGAAGAAAGGCTATCAGTGGCAATGTGAAAGAAAAGAAAAGACTACGCTTGCCAAGTGTGGCCGTGTGCATTAAGGAAAGGTAACCTGAAAGGCAGGGCCTCACCACACAGACCAAGAGGAAGAGGTGGCACAGAAGTCTACACCAGCAAGTTGGCCTCCACCATGGGACCTACGACACGACTGTCAAGCAGGCCCTGTCCAGCAAGCTCAAGACCCACCCCTAAGCCATAGAGCAAGCTTCCCATCATCTCAGCATGGGCCTCCCTCTTGCACAGGGGCCAACCAGGGCGGTGGGAGGTGAGCACGCAGTTATGCAGGCCCAAGCTGAGACACTCCACCAATGTGAGAGTAGCCCTTGAGAATGGCAGCTGCAATTGCAGCCAATTCAGCCCTTACAATGGTGTTAGTGATTTCTGCTCCATTCGGTTGGGGCAATCTGCAATCTGGGTAGCAAGCTCTGGTAACAAGTGTAGTAGCCTGTTTTGCAATCTGCATATCCAAGTCTGTGTTTAGCATGCAAATGGGATTTCAAAGCGCTGTCAGGCTGAGAAAGTGACGCAGCCATAACAGTGTCTTAACATCCCATGACCAGGAAAATATTGATGCTGTGGCGTACAGCACTTAGCAGATTCACTGGGGCACCCAGGGCTTAGCAAACAGAATCTCTTGTGCAAGTTCTGGAGAGTCGGCGCGACCCTCACTAACTCAAGTCTTTGTGGCTTCTTACTCTGGCTAGACCGCGCTGTGCGCACTAATGCTGGACACACACACTTAACTGGGGGCTGCTGCTGTTCTCCTCCTCCTAGGGCTTGGGGCTTTCTACCCTGACATGGTCCACGGGCTCAATCACAGGTATAATTATCAACTGTCCAACTAACTCAACTAACTTGCAGCACACTCTCGTTGCAGCAGACTCTCGTCATGACAGCTGTCAGGCTGAGAAAGTGACGCAGCCATAACAGTGTCTTAACATCCCATGACCAGACCCCCCTATCACAAGCATGAAAGTCCTGGAGTGCGCACTGATACCCAAGAATGGGGTGTGAAGACAACACCAAAAAGGTAAAACTAAGACCACGGGCATAAGAAAGCAAAGATAAATCCGGCTGGCAAAAGAACATGAGATTCAAGTTCTGCTCCACCCCCCTTCCACAAGATGAAAGACAGAAAGCACTGGTCAACTGAGTTCACTGAGTTGCGCTCAAGTCTGCATCAACAAAAAATTTTCAACATCGACTAGTAGGACACAAATATTAATTTCATCCACACACACACACACACATCTGCTGAACGTTCATCTCACTGCCGCATCCTCAACATACGCAAGATTCGGGCCAAGGTTGAGCACATGGACACACACATACACTCGCACAAGGACACATAGGCACACATAAGCAAGGCAAACAAGAAAAAATAGAACTCATCCACCGCGCTAGAAAGCAGGTGGGCATCCACCGCGCCCGAAGGCCGGTGGGGCGGATCGCATGCACATACTTATGCGACAGCAAGGCAGGATGCAACATCTTACAAGCAATCTAACTCCTCTCATTCCCAGCTAAAGAGACCAGTGTGCCAGCGGGCATCAACCGGCGCTTCACTTCAGTGGCACTGAGCTGCTGGAAACTGCCATCCTCAAAGTTTGCCTCATAGCACTTGAGGCCTGCTGATGGGCCCAAGTAACTAACACGCGCCAACTTGGTGGCGCCCTTCTTGGCCCGCATGGCGATCACGCGCCCGTCATAGGCCGCTTGCTCTTGGCTCCTCCTTCTCGTTGCAGCGTCTTTGAACAGGGCAGGAGGCACAAGTGCTTGCACAGGTACAGCGTTAGCTTGTGTAGTGCGCAAGAGAGCAACATCCTCTAAGGTCACCCCGTCTTTGACGCAGCGGGGGCACAGCCAATCACCTTTGGGCACGCCAGCAAGTGGCGGATCCAAGCATGTAGTGTGCCATCCTGTTCCACATGCATCGCACAACAACATCTTCTCTTCTTCGTCTACAAACCTGCACACTTCACAAGCCAGGGAGGCTTCTGGTATGCTAAGGGTGACATCAATTGTGGGGTCTATACAAGGCAGGTGGCAAGGCGCACAGTTCACCACATTGTTTACTATAGTGCCTCCACACTTTACCTGCAAAATCACAGTGCCATTACTCCGCACATCCTTCACACGGAACATCTCCCGTCTAGCGCTCATTTGCAGGGCACTGTCCAGGTTCCTGCGCTTCACGTAAACAAAGTCACCAGGCTGGAATTCTCGTAACATGGGCAAGTGACCTCCGCCTCTTATGGTGGCGTACCTCAGTTTGTCCCTGTGCTGAGCAATAAGCAGGTTGTTGCCGGCGATTATGCTGGCCTCTTGTGCAATCTTGCCTCTTTCAATCACATTTTTGACAGCCAAGTCAGGATTATCCAAGTCTAATGGTGTATCAAACTGTTCCTTCTGGGCGGCAGGTATGATAGGCATGCGTGCGAATAGCAAGTGGTAAGGAGAATATTTGGTTGAAGCCTGCACAGAGCAATTGTAACCGAATACAATCCAAGGCACGGCAGCATCCCAAGTTTCAGGTTGTTGGCTACTCTCACAATATTTCTTGAGGGAGCGCTTAATGGTTTGCACAGAGCGCTCTGCTAACCCGTCAGCTTGTGGGTGATTAGGAGACGTGGTTCTATGATCAATAGATTGCTGCCTTAGCAGATCAGCAAACTCACCAGCAAATTCGATCCCCACATCAGTGATGACCTCTGCAAAACTGCCAAATTTGCATAGTATGTGCTCAGTAAACACACGAGCCGTGGTGGCAGCTGTCTTATTAGAGATTGGTACCACTATTATGTATTTACTGAAATGTTCAATGGCAACAAAAATATATTTATTACCACTGATTGACGTGGGGTTGAATGGGCCTGCACGGTCTACCCCCCATCTGTAAAACAGGCCTTCTATGGGTAGTGGCTGCAGCTCCTTGGCTGTCACATTAAAGGCAGTGTTGGCCCTATCACATTCCATACAATCCTGCACTACGTGCGCAATGTCTTTGCCCATGCCGACCCACCAATAGTAAGGTGCAATCAAGGATGTGGTGCGCCTCACGCCAAAGTGCCCATGCTGCTCATGCACGAACCTGATTGTGGTTACCCTCTCTTCAGGTTAAGGACGGCGCACACATTGCCATTTGGCATGCGCCTGTACAGCGTGTTGCCCTTAAATTCATATACCCTAGATCTGCGCATGATTCTATCACGTTCGTGCCTAGGTGTGCCAGAGTTTATGGTGGCGGTGCGGATGTAGTGCATGACCGGTGCATCCAACCAAACATCATGTGGGCCATAATTGTTATACAGATCAGCGGCTTCTTGCATGTTGGACATGAGGGATAGGCTCAGAGTGGTAGGCAATCTGGTTTGCTCACATGGCAAAGTCAATGCGCCCGATGGAGAGCATGGTACACACCCCCCACATGTGGGCGAACTAGATGCATGCACAGCAGAAACGAATGCTTGCACCGATTGCTCAGGCAGAATGTGGTCTGCAGGGTCAGATATGAAAGCCTGCTCACATGATGTTATCTGCTCAGAAAATGTTGCCTTAGGTTGGAGCGATGTGAGTGCACACATTTGAACACTAATGGCCTGGGAATCACGTGCTCTGATGTGCAAGGTGAGTGCAGCCATAGGCGATGCATCTAAACGAGCCTCAGTGCAATCATGATCGCTGCTGCTAGGAAAGCGGGACAGAGTATCAGCATTCTGGTGGTTGACTCCTGGGCGATGCTCTATGCTAAATTGGTATTGTTGCAATGTAATAGCCCAACGCGCATGCTGATGCACTAAATCGGGTTTGGTCATCAGCCACGTTAGAGGCTGATGATCAGTGACAAGGCGGAAGGGCACACCATGCAAATAAGCGTGAAAGGTTTTAACTGCCCATACGGCAGCGAGCATTTCCCCTTGGAATGAGATGTAGTTGCGTTCGTGCGCATTGAGGGAGCGGCTAATGCATGCTACCAAATATTCCTTCCCATCTTCATCCAATTGGCCCAGCACAGCCCCTATCCCTAACTTGCTCCAGTCAGTGTGCAGGATGGTGGGACGCTTAGGGTCAAAATGCTTCAGTGCCCTGCCCTCAGTGCAGATTTCAGCTTTCAATTTATCGAAGGCGTCTTGCTGGTCTGTGCCCCATTCCCAGGGAGTGGAGTCCTTAAGCAAATAGTTCAAGGGGTGTGCAATGGTACTGAAGTTTTGCACATAGCACCTATAATAATTCAGCAAGCCGAGCACACTGCACAGTTCAGATACACAGGTGGGTTCCGGTAATGCTTTAATTGCAAGCACCTTGGCCTCATTAGGAAGTAAACCATGCGCACTGACATTATGGCCCAGAAATTCTACAGTTGCGGCAGCAAGCACGGTTTTATCTGGATGCGCCTTGAGATTGCACTTCTCCAGCATTTTCAAGGTAGCTTCAACATGCTGTATGTGTTCGTGCATGGTTGCGCTGTGAATCAAAATGTCATCCACAAAACTGCAAACATTAGCTTGCAACTGTGCACCGGCAATTTCAGCATCCATCACCCTCTGTAGGGGTGTTCATCCCCGGACCAAGTTGCTCCAATCTCATTTTTGACTTCACAAGCAGTTGTATGGTGCAAAACTGGTTGACAAAACTGGTCTCAGAGTCTGGGATGGTGCAGTGGCTGGGGAGATACAGGGAGGGGGCGTCCAGACATGGGTCAGACCCCCTCTCCAAAAAACACGGGCAAGTCAAGCTGAGCAATCGAACTTATTAAATGTAAATTAAAAAGTCTGTCTGCACTTGTTTTATGAGCCCCGGTGCACCAGCTGTCAGGTTCGGAAATTTGACAGGTTTGACGATATCGCCTTCCTGACGGGCCACCAACCTCGCCGGTTTTGGGGCATGTTTGGTCTTTGTTATTAAATGAATCATTGTCTTGATTTTGAGGCAGCAACTCCACACAGCTGCAGCTACAGCAGCTGTTGCAGAGGTTTGACCAGCAGGAAGGAGCACCCTGGAGCCAGCAGCAGCCCGCACAGCCTGCCCCACCCTGTCCCAGACCTGCAATAAGACGTGAGGAAGTACATCCTGCACACAGGTTGCTGCAGCTGCGTGCTGTGGACATGCTGTGTGGGTGGCAAGGGGTCTGTCGCACACGCACGCACCCCAGCTGGCCTGCACTGTGCACTCCAGCACTCGAGAAGCATCAGAAAGGGTCTATAAGGTCAAAATGCATGCATTTGGAGCTTAGGAACACCATTGCAGCACACCTGACACACACCCTGCATGCTCATCACCAAAACGCAAAACGCTGGACAGCTGACCATGCGCTGCTCCAAACCTTGCAGGCCCTGTGTTTAAGGGTGGCTATGGGCACCTGTGAGGTCTGGAAAGGGTTTCAGCGGATGGCGTGCAAGGGCTAGGGAGCAGTGCATGATGGTGTGCTCAACCAAGGGCTGTGGACAGCTGTCACGTTTTTAACCGGGCATGTTACGGCGTGCAGAAGCATGGACTGGAACTCTGCCTAGCTGTAGTTTCCTTTGCAACCAATGCATGGACAGATTTTCGTTCTGGACATGCGTGGACACCACCTTCAGCATGCTACCAGGCCCAGCATACAATTTACCCCTGAAAAATGAGCACATGTCCACCAGCAGGCACCCACGCACCTGCGCGTTCCCAAATTCCCACGCACAGCCCCTTCAAAACACCATGCTGGACCCCCATGCCGAGTTTCATGCCAGAACAACCATCCTGGAGGCACCTTATGCACCAAAAACCCATTTTCTGTGTAAGCACTTAGGCAAATGAGCGCCCTAAAATGGGGGTCACTCTGAAAGTCAGCCGGTTTGGTCAAGCAGCACACCGTTGGATACCTTGTGATATAAGAATAGGTTTGCAACAAAAAGTACCAAAGAATGTTGCATGGTTGGTCAGGGATGGGTCCAAACGTGCATTTTTTGCAATTAAAAACCAAAATTTTGGCAGGCATTAGCCTTGAGCAACATTGTTTCTGCCCCATATTGCTCGTGCTGCTGTATCATACTATGCTAAAAATCTGTGCTTAACTGGGAAGAGGGAAATAGCCCTCCCCATCTTTAATGCCACTTTTTGTGTGAGCAATGTGGCCAAAAATGGCAAAAAACCGCACATCTCCCAGGCCAGCTTGCCCATTTGGGCGTTGTCTTCCACAAACAGCATATCTACAGAAAGGTCTCAGTAGCAGGCACCTGTAAAATTCAAAATGACAAGAATTGAACTGTATGCTGGCCAGTTATGAGGCATTGTGTGAGATGCGTCCATGATCAGACCTGATACAAGGTTGGGGGCGCTCCTGCTTACCCCCTGGGCCGAATTTCGAAATTCCAAGTATGCAGCCCTTAATATTTACCAAATGTACACCTAATGTCAAATTTTGAACTCATTTGGTGAAAGTCAACTTGGGGGGTGAACACCCCTACTCTGGGAATGGGCTGTGGCATTTTTCTGGCTCCAAAAGGCATTCTGGTGTACATGTACAATTGATTGCCCCACCAAAATGTGGTCTTGGGTTGGTCTTCCTCCGCCACAGGGATCTGGTGGAACCCTGAGCAAAGGTCTATTTTCGTAAAGAATTTAGAACCAGCCACATCACCAAATATTGTTTCCGGGAGGTGCATCCCATAATGGTCTGGAAGTGTAGCTGAATTCAGGTTTTTATAATCCACACAGAATTTGCGGTCAGTATAGTTCCCATCTGCATCCTTCTTTACAGGCAACACACATTCAGATGCATATTGCGTGTTGGGTGGGGCAGGTTGTATGAGGCCTGCCTCCTTCAACTCTTTACACTTCTCTTTGAGTATCTCTTGTTCCAGTATGGATTTCTTGCGCCTTCCGGCTATGATCGGTTGCTGATGCTTAAGACTTATGCGGGAAGGTCCTACAGGCCCTGAGTAGTTGCCTAATTCAGCCACCTGGTATGCAAATGCTGTACTCTTGTGCTTTTGCACCATTTTACGCAATTTATCCAATTCTGCAGGTGATGCATCAGGGTGGTTTCCCCAAATCACGCCCAGATCAGGGTCTTTGCAGAAGTGCTTGTCTGGGGGTGCGGAAGGTATGCCCCCTGGCAGCGTGCTGGTAATGCCTACGGGCTTGTGTGCAGTCATCAATGACACCCCCTTGCAGCGATAGGTGTGGTTGATGAGTGGTTGCGGTTGCAAGTGCTGAATTGTGGGCAGCATAGCTAGCAAGAACATCATGAGCAGATACCAATGCCTTCTGAGATGCCACGTCTTCACATACGGACCTAAGTTGGGCTTGACGGTCACGGGTGGCGGAGCAGGACGCTTGACCTTCTTGGGCGAGGTGCGGCGCTGGTTCTTATTGACTGTCGTGGACCCGTGTCAGGATTTGGATCTCGCAGCAGCATGGTAGTGGCACATGTTGAATGCATGCACACCAGATACCCCCTGTGATGCACGGCTGCGCCTGTGTTGTTTGCTAGCTGGTCGCTTCACCACACACTTGTTCTTGTTGCGAGCTTTCTTAATGCGTCTCTTCTTCTTGGCATGTGTGGCAGCTGTGACAAAGGATTGCCTGTTGCGCAGAGGTGCAGTTGAGCTGCTGTGCATCTTGCCTTGTGCAGAAGTGGGTGCTTGGACAGGCTCATGCTCTGCTTTGTCAGCCGATGTGGCAGTTGCAGTGCTAGAGTCATGCACCGTCATGCATATAAGGAAGGCAGTGGCTGCTGTGCGGATTGTGCTTTTGCCAGTGCTGATGAATGGCACGCTAGCAAATGTGGTGAGGTCACCTTGCTTCAAGAACGGCCTGTACTCCAACAGATTTACCACAGGGTCAGGTCGTGCACCCCAGTCTCGAGCTACGTGAGTGCTGAGCAGCACCTCATACAAGTCATCCACATCTGCCGCTACCAAGAATGTAACTCCATCAGGGGAGGCTGTTGAGCATTCCACGTCCGTACCTTGGTTCAGGATGGTGTGGATGGGACCTACCACCTGGCCGACCACACCGCTGGAGCGTCCCATGGATGTGTGGATCTTGTGTGGAGAGGGCCCGTACAGGATGCCATGTTTGTCAGCGAACTCCTTGGACAACAGGTTGACCTCGGAGCAGGTGTCATATAGCACCCGCAGTGCCTTGATCAGCTTGTCCCTGTGGGCAAAAGATACGCCTTGCGACAGCCTGTAGAGGCCGCTGCTCTCTTTCAGGTACTTAGCCGTGTCAAATACAGGTGGCGGTGGCTCTGGGGTGTACTTGGCTGCAACAAACACAGACGCATCTTCCAAACCAAAGAGTGAAGGTTCTGGTGCTGAAGGTCTGTCCTGCGTGGCATGTTGAGCTGGAACGTCAGGTGCTGGGGTTGGTGAACCTCCAGCCTCAAGGACATGAGCTGTTGCATCCTGTGCCTTGGTCGTAGCAGCTACACATGCAGAATCAGAAGGCAGCAGATCTGTACGCCTTAGCGCGCCTAAGAGAGTAGGCATTGGCATCTTGAAGGACACCTCAAAATCAGGCAGTTTTTGCATGGCAGCAAGGTCATGCTGGGACAACTCTGAACCCATCACACGTACCGTGGCCATCGGTGGTTGCGCAGGCCTGGCAGCGGGGGCCGGAGCCGCCCCGGGCACGCTCGCTCTGTCCGGCACTTCAGCCCTGAAGGGTACTGGTGTCGCTGCTCACACACTCGACTGTTGGCCTGCATCTGCGTCTAGGCGTACTGTCATCAAAGCGTGTAAAGGTGGCCCAACTGGCTGCGCTGCATCTGCAGCAGGGGTAGGCGCCTCAAAGGAAAAGTTCTCCCCTGGGTGCGCACATTCTGGAGTTGAAGTGGCCTGCGCGGCATGGCTTGTCATGTGCACTTGCTTGGTTTGCTGCGTGGCAGGGGCAGGTGCTGGCATGCGGGGCTGTGCAGGTGGTGCGCGCATATGCACACGCGGATCATAATCCCTTCCATAGCATGGTGCATCAGGCGGGTGAATGCGGCCACAGGCCTCATGGCGAGGGTACTTGAACATCATGCCAGCGCGTTCGGGGTAGGTCATGTTGCTGGCATAGAATGGGGCAGGCACAGTTTGAGGGCCTGCGTGCTGTGCTTGCATGTGCGCTGGTGCATATGAGTGTGGTTGTGCTGCGGTACCATTCTTGCCTTGGCACTGGTTTCTGCATGTATGGCCCAAATGGGGGCGTAGCAGCTGCGCGGTTTGGTGCTCCTGGGCCTATGCCTACTGCAGACAGACGCTCCATCACTTCCTGCGTTACTGCACCTGCTATGTTGGACTGGTCCTGAGGGTCAGCTGGACGGCTTGGTTTGGCACGAGGGTTGGCCGCCTTCTTGTCACTCACCATAGCCTGCAAGTCCCTGCACTGCTCAGTGTTGTGCGAAGGGTTGTGACCATGTAGCATGCAGAAGTTGCGCGCCTGGGTGGTCTTCGCAGGTGGTTGCACTGCCTGCGTGGTGCATGAGGCAGATGTAGGTGACGCATCAGCCTCCACAGTCATTCCCACAACCTTGCGAGTCTTGGCTGGATCCATGCATTCCATGGTATTGACCAGGGCTTGGTGCCTGTGCATGTAGTCCACGAGCTGTTCAACTGTGATCTTTGGCTGCTCCACACACATGGACAGCAGGCGTGAGTGCAGTTCCTTCAGCCTTTCGCAGTTCAATAGCAATAACATTGCCTTAGCTATAGCCTTCTTGTTGCTAGTAGATGAGGCTTTGTAGACCTTAAGGAATTTGTGCGCAAAGGTTGACAGGTCCATGCCATGCAAGCGCAAGTCTGCTAGCTGCTGGTTTAGCAAAGCTGTCCTGGCAAACCATAATTTTGACTGGCTAACCCAATCGTGCAAATCATCCTTCCCTTTCTCACCCCTGAACTGAGGGGCAGCTTCCGGAATACTTGGTGCTGGCATTTCTTCATGGCTAGCTAGTGGATTGATATAGGAAGTGATCGGCCTGGCCTGGCCTCAGGTGTGTAAAACTGATCCTCTAAATGCTGAGGTTCTGTGCTAACTGAGGTGGGAGATTGTTGGCTAGTGCTCGCTTCCTCTTGTTTCTTTCTTGCCCCTGCTTGGGACCTAGTTTCTACAAGAATACCAATTCATGAAATAAGCCCTTGGAGGAGGAGTGGGCGCAGCAACCCACCAGTTATTTTTTAGATTACTCACCATATGTTGTTCATGCAATCACACTGATGCACTCAATCTCTAGATTGCTTATAGCAGCAACAACAACAACAGCAAGATCAAAAAGGTCACAGACAGACAAGTCCAATTGCACTCCTCCCTCTGGTCCCTGGTATTAACGCATTGAGTTAGCACAATAGGCCAACAATCATGCCCTAACGTGTCCAGTATGAGTCTACTGAAATGCCTGCCTTAGTTGAGCGAGAGCCGATGCGTCAGCGATGAACACATTAGTGGTGGTGCCATGCGCGTTGAAGACCGGCCCCTGCTGTACTAGGGTGGGTGCCACTCCAGCCATGCGTGGAGTTGAGACAATTGCCCGTTCCCTGACAGGTCTGGGTGCGTGGAAACGGCGGTGACGCCACGCTTGCAGGTTGCACGCCCCATTGGTGTGGTGCACGTTGAACTTGTGCCCTTGGTGGGCGCAAGGAGCCTCATCCGGGAATGCCTCACGCAGTTGGGCACGGAGCATGGGATGGCCCGGGTCCCTGAGGTTCACCCTGTTCACACACTGTGGAGTGTTTGGGGCAGGGCGGGCGTGCCTCGTGCCCTGCCACGGGCCCCCACCCTGGCCGCGGTTGCTGGCTGACCGCTCGCGCTCCCTTGTCTCCTCCACCCTTGCCTGCTCTAGCATGCGATCCCTGATGATGTTGTCCAGTGTCATCTCCTCTCTCAAGAGAGGGTGTTCCTCTGTTGACATGTCTGCATGCACAATTTTTTTTGTTTGATTTGCTGTTACCGCTGCTGAATACTCTTATTCTTATGGATTGGGAGACATGCACGTATTGACTTATCAGAGGGTGTAAATACCTCACCCCTCTCCAAATGACCCGCCCCCCTAGGCGATCAACAGCCGAAAATGGGCTGCTGGACCTTCACCAGCGAATCGCGTTTAGAGAAGGAAAATATTGATGCTGTGGCGTACAGCACTTAGCAGATTCACTGGGGCACCCAGGGCTTAGCAAACAGAATCTCTTGTGCAAGTTCTGGAGAGTTGGCGCGACCCTCACTAACTCAAGTCTTTGTGGCTTCTTACTCTGGCTAGACCGCGCTGTGCGCACTAATGCTGGACACACACACTTAACTGGGGGCTGCTGCTGTTCTCTTCCTCCTAGGGCTTGGGGCTTTCTAGCCTGACATGGTCCACGGGCTCAGTGGATTATTGCTGCTAATCTAGCTACTTACAAGATGGCTAATGGGAAACAACAAAAATAAGGATGGCGCTATCACGAGTGCAAACTAATGTTCTCTAAATGCAACCACAGCTGCTCAATCACAGGTGTAAATATCAACTAACTTGCAGCACACTCTCGTTGCAGCAGACTCTCGTCATGACAGCGCCCTTAAGGTCTCAAAAGTATATTAGATTGGGAATGGGGGAGGAAGATTCAGGTACACCCGGTCTTGTTTCTTCTCAAGCCAACCAAGCAATATTGTAGAAGGAGTTGCCGCATGGGCCAGCGGGCAAGATTTGATATTGCCTTCAGAGCATCTCCTTGTACATGATGTCTGTGCTTTTCTGGGTACAGTATTTGCTTCCTGAGTTGGTGAAGTGAGCTGAGGCTATCTGTGGCAACGTGTGTGTGTGTGTTCGTAAGTGAGTGCAGCAGCAATTGCAGCCAGTTCAGCTCTTCCTATGGTGCTGGTAATACCAGCGCAATGGGTTCAACTAGATTCTTTGAGTCACTCATAGGATGGTACACGTCTGCCCCTATAACTATCTTGACGTTATGAACTTGACAGCTGCCGTCTATGTAGGCCCAGGACTTTCAATTTGCAACTTTGAGCTGGAGATTCGGATTGGACTGACAGGGAACAGGGGCAGCTATGTCTACAGCTGGTTTATGGGGGACCTTAGCAATATGTTTCTTGTCTAGGGGAAGCTTTTGCATTTCCCTATACCCGGCATGACGGCGTGCCTTGCATTAAGGATGGGGTCGTTACTCACCTTTTTAACAAACCACTTGGCTTCTGGAATATTCTTGGTGGGGTTCTGGTCGTTCAAGTGGACTCTTGCAGCTGTATTCCAGACTGCAATGATTTGAAGGTCCCAGATATGCTTAGGGAGAGTAATTTCCTGGCTAGGCCAGGATTGGAGACTGTCGTAGGTAAGTTTAGATTTTGGAATTTAATTGATTGCTTGGCACTTGCATTGCTTTGTGTATGGTGTTTGCATGTTATCATTATAAAGGAAATTGTTGCAGAGGTATTGTGTTTTCCATAAACCCATTGATATGACAGATCAACAGTGTAGTAAAATTTGAAATCCAACAACGTTTGGAGAAGGCTGGATGAGAGAACGCTGAACACCAAATGTTGAAGCATGTAGATTATAAAGGAAAGGGTTTCTGCACTTGATGCCCATATACTGCGCAGCTGATCAGAGAGAGGTGCATCTCTGTCGTTTGTGGGAGGGAATGAAGGAGAACATTCGCATTCAAAATAAATAACGACGCTGGCGGATATGCAAAATCTACATGAGAGTTGACTTGGTAGAACTTGGTCAGGGCATTTATGAATGGCATTGCCTTGCCAAAGCATGGCAGTATTTGATTAGGGCTTCAAATCCAAGAGGTGATGAGAGAGAGGGAGAGAAAGATAGAAAGAAAGATAGATAGGTAGACGAGAGAGAGAGAGAGAGAGATAGAAAGAGAGAGAGAGATAGAAAGAGAGAGAGAGAGAGAGAGAGAGAGAGAGAGAGAGAGAGAGAGAGAGAGAGAGGAGAGAGATCCAAGGTTCAAGGTCAAGGATCCAGGTTTGGTGGAGATCATTGGGATGAATGCTCTTGTGTATTTTTAGGCAATTTATATTTACTTTTAATATAATTCAAAGCTGGCACCATATGCATTTTGGAGCACCGAGGCAGATTGGGAAAAAATCAATTTTACCGAGTCGTCGATTCTTTTGCGTTTCGAGATAAACAAAATTTATAACACACACAAATGTGAACACATCATTGACGCAAGAGGGGCTCGTTGTTCAACACCATGGCGCTCAGCCAAGGGCAGCAGCAACTTGCCACCCCTGGGCAAGTTAGCAGCAGGCCCTCAGGACTGCTGCGCAGAAGGGCCAACGTGCAGCGGAGACTGCAGCAGATTGCCCCCCGGAAGCCTGCTCATGATGCCCCGGGAGGGAAAAACCAAGTTGGTCCCTCCACCTCCTCATTCCCCCCTCCTCCTCCTTCTCCTCCTCCCACCATTCCAGCGCCCACATCAGCCGGCCCCCCCTACCGCAGGCCTGCAGCTGATGCTTGTGTACGCAACTTGAGGCACATTGCAGTGCCACTCCCCACCAAGCAGCATGGTGTTGGCATCTCTGCGCATGGGCATGCCCACACCCACCCGATGCAGCCCTGGGCAAGCAGGCCCAGGCGCCAGAAGCGCCTTGTCGTGCGCCGTGCAATCCTGTCAGAGCAGCTGAAGCAGCAGGAAGAGCAGGAGCCTGCGACAGCAGCAAGCGAGTCTGATGCCCAGTCTTCCTCTGAGGCACTCCCTAACCCCATCAACACAGGCCCCTTGCTGCATGGCTTCTTGGAGGCGTGGATTTGCATCCACCAGGCACATCCTGGTGGGCCGGCAGAGGTGTATGAGCACAGCAGCCCCATGAATGATGCAGTTTGGGCGGGGTTGCAGCGGGACCATGTCCAGCCCGTTAAGCTCATGACAGTGCACCAGCGCAGGTGTGTGCTTGGCATTCAAACAAGTATGTGAGGCTAGGGAGCACAAGCAAGCATGAGAGGGGGAGGTTGTGGCTTGCATAATTGGCAGATGGTGGGAATTGCTGAGGATGTGAAAAAGTAGTAGCTCAACATGCGCTGCGCCCCGTGCAGATTGTTCCATGGCGCATTCCATTGACTCTTCCTGCCAAAATCCTTTAAAAGAATGTAGACACAAATAGAGGACAGCCCTGTGCAATGCCTTGGCTTTTAGGATGGTTCTGCCAGCAGACGCTGCAGTGTGCGTGCATACACACACACACACACACACACACACACACACACGCACGCACGCACGCACGCACACACACACACATATACAAATACACACGCAAATGGCTTTGCCCGTCCGCAGCTTCCGCTCGTGCACAGACGTGCAAGGCCCGTGGTCCAACTTCAGGGTGCGCCTGTCCAGAGGCTTCTCCCCCTTTGAGGAGATGACCATGTTCCCCAACCGCGTGCAGCTCCTCAATGCCCAAAGCCACTCTCACAACGCCAACAGTGCTAGCAACACCTGCACGAGCAGCAGCAGCAGCAGCAGAGGTTGTCTCAGTGAGGCGCTCAAGCAAGCTCAAGTAGTTGAGGTGGTCACCCCCGCTCCCTCGCCTCAAGCCAGCTCTTCCAACCCCTGCAAGGCAGCGCCATCAGTACCTGCAGGGCAGACAGTGGCCCTGGACTCGCCAGGAGTGCAATGCCACTGTCAAAATAGTCACTGCCACAGCAGTAGCAGCAGCAGCAGCAGCAGCAGCGGTGTTGTTGATGGTTCAGGTAACAGCAGCAGCAGGGTTTGCACCAGCACCGGCACCAGCAATGGCAGCAGCAGTGATGCCCTGCAGGTGCAGCGCCGCTGCCACAACGCACGCAGCCTGAGTGACCTGGTGCAGCTGCTGGCTGACCCCACTGAGACGGGCGTCCTGGCGCACCTGGCCAATGCGGGGCGCACGCTCAGCTACCGCCCACGGGTGAGCACTGGCAGTGGAGGGTGGGGGCGTGAGTGCAGATGCAAGTGTGGGTGTGCGTGTGTGAGTGCGGTGTGGGGGTGTGCGTGTGTTTGGGGGTGGGTGGGTGAAAGGGTGTATGTGTTGCTTTTGAAAACACGGTGTAGGTGGTGAGCAAGGTTGCTGATAAGTTTTGTCCAGCGTGTCTTAACCATCCTTGGAACATGCAAAACGGCGCTGCCATGTGTGCTGTCATGCAGCAAATCCCAACATTGGGCATTGCTCTATGTATGAATTGCTGCCTAACAGGGGGTGTTGATGTAGCAAGGTGCACTCACATGCTGTGGTATGTGCATGCTCACGTACACACACACACATATACGTACACGCGCACTCACACACACACACACACACCAGTGTTTCTTTGTTTTGCGGTACCGTAGAGAATTGGACTCATCACGCACCCCCCAAAAAAATTGGTTTTGCCCCAACCAAGCACAACAGGCGGTTCAGGCGGGTCCAAATATGTTGGCAAGCACAACAGCAAAACAAATGTAATCTAACTCAAATCTAATACACCGAGAGTCAAGTCATTCATCCCTTTCATGCCCCTTCCACCCCTCCCTTCTGGACCCCCTCCCTCATCGTTGCTCCCCTCCCGCTGCTGCCCTTCTTGCTACTCCCCTCCCCGCTGCTGCTGCTGCTGCTGCTGCTGCTAATATCTTCCTTGCTGCTTTCTTTCTTCCTGCTGCTGCCCCCATGGCTTATAAAACCTGCTCAACGCCTGCTGGAAGCACCCCTGTGGAGCAGCTGGCACTAAGGGGGCTGCAGGGGGTGCTGCTGTCAAAGGAGGTAGGCGGGGGCCAGGGTGGGGCGCTCCTGCCCACTCGCTGTCCCAAAATAATTAATTTTCATGACCACGCACGACCACGCATCCTCAAGACAAACATCCAATTTCGTGTGCGCAGTCACCGCGCAGAGCAGAAAACGTTATTTATGCGCTGTTATAAACATTCTTTACAGTATATAATACCTTTCGATATAAAATTGGGATTTGGGGTAATGTTAGAAGATATAGGATTGGCTTTTGGAGGGTGTAAGGGGCTTTGGGTGAAAAGGGGTCGAAGTGCCTGAGAATGCCTTCAACTCTCTTGCAACTGGAAATGTGCTCTGCGCCGCCCCAAATTATATCTAAAACTGTTACAACGAAATTTGACTCGTTCGATAGGATATTCGCTATTTCTGTGATTTCCTTCCTTGCTCAGTGAGGTTCTTGATTCAGATCTGTAGGTCTATACCAGCTGCAACAACAAGCTCAAAAGGAGAAAAGAGGAGGTTTGACTTGAAGAGATTAATGTAATCGGTCCGACCTACACCCTTGTGAACCCCCATAAATGGTCCGGCACCTTCAATTTGAGGCATAAAAGTTAGTGAGGCGTATAAGTTAGAAATTTCAAGGGCAAGGCCGGTATGTAGCCCTGAAAGCCAACCTTCACCTTGACATTCAAAAATGATTTAATATGAAAATAGCAGTGTGGTCTTTGACGAGTTGTTGATGCAACTTGTGTGCAAAAGTTAAGTAATAAAAGAATCTGGCACTTACAAGTAAACTTCACCATGATGTTCGAAAAAAGATGTGACATGAAAATAACAGTGTGGTCTTTGACGAGTTGTTGATGCAACTCGTTGCTGAGGTAAAGCAATAACAAACTTGGAGGCAGTTGGAGGCATGAAAATAAATATAGGAGCCTGATCTATCTGCATTTTTGGAAATCAATGACAGATGTCAGTGGCTACTTCCTATTGTGAGGAACATGGTTTGCTAGCATTTTCATCTGCTAGCGGGCACAGTGTCCTCGCCTGCAGTGTTGAACAGCAAAGCCTCTGGTGCACAAAGGCAAAGGCCACACCCGCAAACTTTCTAAAATGCATGCTTTGCCTAGTCATGGCAGCCTGGATCATTGGTTGCTTATAATGTAAGGTTGGCAGCATGAATCTATGCAAGGCAGGCAGCGGTCACACGTAGGGTACAACATCTGCCCACGTAATATGTACGTAATTTATTACGTGACCCTCAACGTGATGTTACTTTATCTGTGTGAAATTCACCCTCAAAGCTCAGCTACGAGCCCCGAGTGCAGAATCAGGGGCAATCGATATTGATTTTGAATAATGTATGGATTTGTGGCAGTGAGACAAGATACAGGTCAAGCTTGCAAGGTGCAGGTGGGAGGGCCATCCCTGCTTTGAAAGCAGGTGCACCCACCTGGCATTTGGCCACCTGCCCAAGCACACATGCAAGGCATGAGCCCTGTGTGTGTCTGTGTACAGGCGTGTATGTGCGTGCATGCATGTGTGTGTGCATGCGTGCGTGTGTGTGTGTGTCCTCACGTGCGCACATGTGTGTGCACAAGAGCAATTATGCATGCGCATGTGCATGCGTGCACGAGCGCACGAATGTGTGTGTGTGTGCGCGTGCATGCGTTCCTGCGAATGTGTGTATGTGCGTGCATGTGCGCACATGTGTGCATGCTTGTTTGTTCATGTGCATGCTGGTCTTCAACTTTGATAATATAATATCCTTACAGTGACATGACTAGTCAATTCCTGGTATCCCCACCATTCCCACCCACAGGCCAAAATCCTGGCTGGAAAGTGTGTTATGTAACAATCAATTACGTAATTCATTGCGTAATAAATGTTTTCACCAAGTAATATTACATGTCGTACCCTGGTCATAAGTACCGTGACCAGTATTCTCAACTGGTCATATATAATGAATAACGGGACAGCCTCTGGAGGCTTCATTGCAATTGTGAGGTGCAAAGCTGAAAAGAAATCACGACTTACGCTGAACACGCATGCAGGCAGTGTGATGCAGTGCCAGCATATGTGATGCAGGCAAGCAACACAATATTGCACATGATCCGCATTGGAGTAGGTGCAGTGCATGCTTTGGAGTTCTGCTGCAAGGCAGCAAGCTGGAATGCAGTGCCTGTGCATGATCGCGGAACAGCAGCTTTGTGTGCATGCCTGTAGTGCAAACTGCTGATGCAAGGGGAGAGCCGCAAGCTTTGTAATGGGGAGCACAAAGTACTAGCAAACTGCTGATGCAAGGGGAGAGCAGCAAGCTTTGTCATGGGGAGCACAAAGTACTAGCAAACTGCTGATGCAAGGGGAGAGCAGCAAGCTTTGTAATGGGGAGCACAAAGTACTAGCAAGCTGCTGATGCAAGGAGAGAGCAGCAAGCTTTGTAATGGGGAGCATTTCAAGTAGCCTCAGGTGCAAAAATTTCAGGCAGAGGCAACAAGCAAGCAGCAAGCACAAGTGGCGTGCTCTTTGTTTGAGCTGCAAGGCCATGTACCTGCAATGCAATAGCAGGCCTGCGCTTGGGCATGTCAAGTAGCCTTGGGTGCGAGGATTTTATGCGTAGGCAAGAACAAACAAGGTGCATGCTTTGCTTCGGTGCCTGCATCGTCGTCATGCATGCCTTTAGTTTTGATGTAAGGGCTTATGGTGCATGCACTGGTGTGCAGGTACAAGCTGTGCCAAGCAGCAATAAGGCCTCATCCTTGAACACGTTTAGGTGCCAACTATGCCTGAAATGCGTAACACACATGCATGGCTCTGCTTGAAGTTCATCCGGACCACGACAAGCCGCTGTTAGAAACTTGGGCCTGAGATTTAAAGATTCAAGGCACGGCAGCGCGCTTGGCTCTTGCGGAAAATTCCGGGGGTCTCGTTACTGGGAGTTTCTTGATATCTATGGACACCATCAGCATCACAGAAGCCCTCAGCAATCTCGCAAGCGCCACAGCAATTGTAACACTTGACCACGGTTGCATCTTGTGCACTTGTAATTTTATAGAAATAATTTTCAATATGCCGATGAAGCACTTTGAAGAATAGAAGCACACTTTCGCTGGGGCCCTGGGTGCAAAGAGAGCAGCTAAGAATTGTCAAGGCCGAAAGAGCAATGTCCATAGTATCAATCCAAGTGATGGTCAGTTGGTCAAGGAGCATTGGACACCCTTTCCCCTAGAATTGCCACTGACACTGCACATGTACCTGGCCCATGCAGCTTGAGCAAATAGCACCCGCAGCAGTGGCGCCCCATAGGAAAGCACCTGTGCTGAAATACTGAGACAAGCTCAGCCCATAATGGCATGAGGCATTCAAGTATAAGCACCTCATATACTCAGGAGCAACTCGAAAATTGCAAAATAGCGCAAGCATTCAGATACACTCAATTGTACATGGACGCAGCAAGGAAAGCACAGCAGCTTGTCACTCTTGTTGCAATGTCATTGCAATGCAATGTATGTACTGCAATGCAAGAATGCAATGCAGTGAAGGAATGCTCTGCAATGCAAGAATTCCATGCAGGTCCTGCAGGCAAGGTGCATACCTTCAGTGTATGCTGCAAGACCAAAAACTAGCGACGCACATCATTTCTTGCACACGCGTTTAAGCAGCCTTGCATGCATGCTCAAAATGCAAGCTGCTAGTAGTATCACGGAATGTGTTGCAAGCTATGCTGTTTTCATGTATATTGCATGTGCCGCGTTTGAAGGTGCAAATTGAAAGTTTGCATCCTGTCAAACAGGAATGCATGATGGTATAATAGACTGGACTAAAGTAGGCTAAACATCATTTAATGCATGGCAGTAAACTGGATTGGCCATGCATAAACTTTGGTGCATTAATGTCAAGTGATGCAATAATATCGTGCAGAATGGAAGAATGGTAGCACAGAGCTTCAGCAGGGCAGGCAAGGGGCATGCCTCCAGTGTTTATTGCAGGGCACTAAACAGGATAGATGACATGAATTTGACATACATGCAGGTAATTTTGATGCAGTACCAGCATGCGATGCAGACAAGCAAAACAAAGGTGCATCATTATTGATTCGCATTGGTGCAGCTGCAGTACACGCTGTAAGGTTTGCTGCACGGCAGTAAGCTGGATTTGGAATGCTCGTGCATGATTGCATTACAGCAGAGGCTTTCATGCCTCAAGTACAGGTTGCTGATACCAGGAGGGAGCTGTAAGCTAAGCAGCGGCATGCACAATGCAAGTGCTTTGGAGCAAGTTTCAGGTGCAACTAGTGGTGCATTCTCTGTTTTGTGGCAGCAGCGAAATTTAAAGCTCCTTGGCGCACCGCATTGCTTCGCCTCATTTTGTGTTAAAAATTTGCTGACGTATTGCTGACCAAGTGCTGACACACGCGGATTACCCCTTTTGTTGACGAGTGTCTTACGTGGCAGAGAAATCAGTCCCGTTCAAGGCAAAATCTTTAAACAAGTACATACACAACCATAAACGAGGACGTGGAATGAGAGTTTCTTGCCCTGCCAACGATGCTCGGTGACTGTGCTGTGCTGTATTTTGTGTGACCAGGCTTGCTTGAAGGTGGACAGAAGTTTAATTTTTTTAACAAAATCTTAAAATGAAAGCCGCAACGCGCACGGCTGTGCCACCAAAGTGTGCCAAACCAAAAGCCGGTCCTCCACCACAAGCACAAAATTTCTAACATAACCTTCAAGGCGTGCGAGGCGAGGGCGTGCACTCTGGATGCCCTAAACTCCGCTTGATGGGAGTGGTTGAAGTCCAGGTTGTTCACGGCTTTTTGGCTAAAAGCCGGGTATTTCTGATTTAAATTCGGGAATCTTGAGTCCAGCAGCCCCAATTCCCAAATTTTTTTTACAATGAGCGAAAAGGATAGCAGGAAGAGAGTGAAGAGGGGGCAGACTGATGGTGATTATAAGGCGGACTTGCCACATTGTGTCACCGCCAAGGTCATGGCAGACTGGTATGAGCCCCCTTACTGTCCCCTGCGAAAGCATTGGCTGAAAGATGGTGGTCTTGATGACAGCATTGAGAATGTGGTGCTGCGCACCCTCTGCAAGAGCAACTTCCAGTGCAGAGCACAGAACAAAAAAGTGCACAAGCAAGGCAAGAAGCACAAGACACTCGTTGCAAAATAGCAGCAGACACAGAGAGGCAAGGCATCATGGCAGCAGCACATGGACAAGGGTGCAGAGTATACAGCAGGCCTTTTTTTTTCGCGTATAAGTAATACGATCGTATTAAAATCCGGGATTTTGAAAGATGAAAATCGTATTAAAATGGGTGATGTGCCCCGAAGAGGCACATCGACCATTTTGGCCCCCTTTCAGACCTCTGAAGGGATCTGGATTCGGGCATCAGTGGTCAGCAGCAACAAAGTCGTCATTTTAGCAGCTCAACGCAATGCAAGTCGTCCTTTTTGAGCAAGGAGTGAGCAAAAGTCTGGACCGAGGCTTGCTGGGTGCAGGGGTGATGCTGACAAGCTTGAGGAGTGGGATAGCAGCATCAGCTGCACAGTGGGAGCAGCAGCACACTTGAGCATGAGCCAGCATGGAAGAAGCAGGCTCCAGTGCATGCAACAGTGACAAGCATGGAGTTTGATTAATGTCTTCCCTAGACCCTGTTGCAACTGGCAGGTGGCTAGACGCAAAAAAGCATGGAGGATGCGGGCTAGGAGGGGATGTTTGTTACGCAAAGTCTGCTTGGCGGGACCATGGGACCCTTCAATTTTCATAACTTGAACATTTGAAGGTGCACAGATGTTAACACTTTCTTGCTTAATGGACTGTTTGGCATGCAAAGCGTATGAGCAGGTGATGAACATGGAGTTGTACTTGTAATTTAAGCGCTAAGGCACAGCACAGTGCAGCAGTAAGGGAAGTAGATGTTACCTTGCCGCGAGGCCGCAGGCCTCGCGGCGGGCTTGGTTGGGGGGCAAAGTATTAAAATGGCACTTCTCATAAAGGGGGATTTCCCTCATAGTATTGAAATCTCGGTTGTGCCAAAACGAAAAAAAAGGCCTGGTATACAGCGCAGTGATGCACAAGACAGGCAGCTGACCCCAAGCTGCACATTCTGTTTTGGAGCACGTACGAGCCCTTGCAGCTGGGGCGCCCCATCACTGATATGTCTGCTGAGCAGCCTGTCCTGGAGTTTATAAAGGCGTTGGAGTATCTCAAGGACCCCCAGCGCAACAGGATGAAAGAGCAGCACGCCTGAGCAGCATGCGCACGGGCATTCAAAAGCAAAGAAATTAGCGTTGCTTTGTTTCCCTATCTAGCAGCGATTGGCAAGTGGCAAGATGCCAGCGAGCGCGGCTATGTACTGGATAGCTAAGCAAGAAGACATCTGTCTGTGGACAGGCTCTGAACCAAGACCAATGAACAATGGCAACTTATAGGCAACATGGGATTTTTTCCATGCTGACGATCTTCAGGCTTTAAAGGGAGTGGCTTGCAAGGTCTCATACAGAAGTCATGTGGAAAAGTGAAGAGTCCAGAAGGCATGTGGGCAAAAGGTATAAAGCCAAGGTTTAACAAAAATACACATGAATTGTTTCCCCATCACACGCACGCATGCAGCGCATCTGGGACTGTCTGAAGGCGCGCTGGGGTGCTGAGGCCCTTCACACTCTGGGCTTCACGCCCCGCACCGTGCACCGCCTGCTGCACCAAGGCGTGATCTACAACCTGGCCTGGCAAGATGAGCTCCAAGCCTTGCACCACTACAGGGTTGGTGGTAGCAGTAGCAGAAGTAGCAGCAGCAGTGGTAGCGGTAGGGTGGATGCAGGTGCGCAGCAGCAGCGGCAGGAAGAGGAGCGCATCGCAGCACAGCAGGCAGTAAAGGTGCGCGCGGCTAACCAGCGCGCGTCGTCGCTGCTGCAAGCGGCTGCTTTGTAATCTGAGCTGCTGTGCTGGGTGCGTGCGCAGTGCATGTGCAGAGGCTCTCAGTGGAAATGGAAGTCGTGTGTGTGTCTAGTGAATGCATGCGCGGAGCCTCCCTTCAGTGTTTGAGATTATTAGGGAAGGGAAGGGAAGGGAAGGGAAGGGTTACATGAGATTATTAGCCTGAGTGTGTGCCCCTCTACTGCACTAAGAACCGGGGCCTGCAAGGAGACACCAGAGGCGATTGACCAGGCCATGTCAACCATACAGTCTCTAGCAGCCAGCTTGCCCGTGCTGTTGCACTAGGGGTTTGTCTTTGCTCATGAGGAATTCGTGGTGGTGGTGGGGTGGTGGTGGTGGCAGTGTTGGAAGAGTGGTGTCGCACAGTGGTTTTCGTGTGTAAGCTGTGATCTGTGCACGGTCGCAGTGCGGTGAGGGCATGTGTGTCTCACGGAGGCAGTCAGAAGGTTACAGGTTGCAGGAAAAAGAAGGCCTCCAGTCAAAGCGGTTGACTGCTAGCCTGCTCATAAAAAAGCAATAATTCATGTAGAAAAGGAAAAAGGTGGTTAGAAGAGGGTGCGACAATTGAGAAGAGCTTGGAACCATGGCTCCTGAATGCAAATGCTTAAGTGTACAACAGATCCTTTGCAAGTGATTATTGTGTGAGAAGCATGTTTTCTTCCACTCTACAGGTAGGAATGATGCTTCCGTGAGGAAACTGTAAACAGGAAAGCAGCTAGCCTTATAGCACCCGAAAGGTGTTAGGGGTGGTGGTGATTTGGGCTGGTCCCTACCACATTTGATTTGGCTTTCTAGTGTATAGAAGTGTTTCCAGTGATTGTCCAGTGCCCACTTATGTGAACTCAAAATTTGCGGGGAGTACTTCTGAGCGCTTTCTGACTAATGGGCTCTGTGATGCTCTTGTAGAAAGAAAGAAAGAAAGAAAGAAAGAAAGAAAGAAAGACTACGCTTGCCAAGTCCGGCCGCGCTCTGTGATGCTCTTGTACATTACTGATAAGCTCAGCAGAAGCGCTCTGGTGAACTCATGCTACATGTCCACTGTCATGCATAGGGTTAGGATTACAAGGGGTTGAGCTACTTAGGGTTGGTCATGCATAGCGTTGCTCTGAACTTGGGTGACAACCTTACTACTTGCATGACCCTCTTGTTTTTTTCGTACTCTGCATTCGCCTGTGGTTTCTGGCTCGTGGATTTTTTTCTTCATACTTGGCAAGATTTTGTTGGGAATGTGCTCGCTTTCAATCCGCATGTCCTTGCATAGTTACAAGTTACAATGGGGTTTGACCTTCAGCCAGGTAGTTTGGCTGCTCGGCCTGCTCAACTGTTAAAACTGCACTCCTTAAGCAGTGAGAAGTCCCCACATTAATCAAGGCAAGGGGGCCCAATTGGTGCAAAGACCGTGTGACCACCCCACCACGTCGCAGTCAGTGAGAGTAGCAGTAAGGCAGGCAGAGGAAGAAGACAGGACAGAAGACAGCAACGAGAAGGATAGGATAGGATAGGATAGGGTTACATAGCTGTACCTGCCTACAAGGGCAGCTTAGCTGAAGCAAAAGGTGCCTGTAACCAAACCAAACTAAACTTGTTTAAATGTTAACTGAAAGTCTTGAGCTGAGTTCAGAAGTGTCAACTGTAAAAGTCACACACACACAGTCACTCTAAAGGTGAGGTAAGAGAGTTACAAGAGAGTTACAAGAGTTACAATGGGGTTTGACCTTCAGCCAGGTAGTTTGGCTGCTCGGTCTGCTCAACTGTTCCAACTGCACAAAAAATATCCATGAGATCGGAAATAAAACGATAAGTGTCATTTGTTTGCTTCTGCAAGAAATGAATAGCATCCTCAGAGCTAGCTTGAGAATAGTAGAAAGTGCCTGAGTCGTCCAGAAAAATTCTATAAGACGAGGGGAATTCAGAAAATAGCTGTGCATAATCCCTTCGAAGAGAGCACACAGAAGCGCAAGAACAAAGGAACACGGCATGCTTTTCGTCTTGGAGTCCTTGTTCACATTTATCACAAGTTGATGTGTGCTCCTGCCAAAGTGATGTCTCAACTCTTAAATTATGAGCATGTAAGCGAAAACGTGCTATGTTTCTTAGCGTGCGCTTGCCCAAATCAAGATGCAAATACCTGGGGACAGAAAAGGGCGCACCATGAACAGACAAGGGTCTCAAAGGAAGTGCCATCCAGTGATGATATTTGGCTAATTTGTTTGTGTGGTCACCATGTTCTGCCAAGGCATCAGCATTCCACACACCTCGCAGCCTTTTTCTCAGATCAACAACAAACTCCCTCATGGCTATAGGCTGCCTTGACCGAACACAATGAGTAAACACGTTGCACCTGTCCAAGCCTGTGCAGGCAGCCAAAATTTCTGAAGTCCAACATTTATGGGAGAGACTGCTCATTTCAGCATCTGCTTGCAGTACCTTACTGAGTGTAGTGCTGTTGCTGCGCAGTAAAGCATTGTAAAACCTAACTGCTGCACGAAACCAATAGAACTGTAAAGGTTCATGCCCACACTCACGCAGTACAGACCAATTAGGAGTGGTGCGCTTTACCCCAAGGATACGCTTCAGTAAGCACAGATGTACAGTTTGCAAAGGACAATCCATTTCAGCTCCTTCTTTCATAAATCTAGTGCCCCAAATCTGGCATGCATACATGCTAGCAGGGAGAGCATATGCTTTAGTCAGCCAGAGCATGGTATGCGGCCTATCTGTCAGGCGGTGCTCAGATGCGAATTGCCTAATCCGTCTGCAACCAGCTAGGAAAGGTGCACACATATACTCTGCAGTGGCTTGCGAATTGCGTTGTTTTTTGAACAGCATGCCTAAATACCTAAAAGAATCTGCACACGCCAAACGAGCTCCACCTAACGTGAAAGCTGGCACATTATCACCCTTTGAATTAAAATGCACAATCTCAGACTTGGCAGTATTGATCACCAACCCTTTCCGCTGAGCATACGTATGTAGCCTATCTAACATCAGTTGGAGCTGATCAGGAAGGTTACTAGTGAGGCACAAATCGTCTGCATACAGCATGTGGGTGACTCGAACGTCCCTAGTGCCTGTAATAGCCCCTTGCACATTTTCTGCCAAGCAGTCCACGTCATTGATGTACAAGGAGAACAACAAAGGGGAAAGCGGGCAGCCTTGCTTAACTCCAAAATGGGGGCGCACACGAGCTTGCTTGCAGCCATCCACCAAGATATACTCATCATTAGCATACATGCTTTTAATGACAGCCAACAGGCACACAGGCATACGAATGCGCTGCAGGTGAGTCCAAAGGGCTTCCCTAGGAATTGTATCATAAGCCTGCTTGAAATCAATAAAAGCTGCATGCAGCCTTGGGGATGCATTTGGGCGCTTGACCTGAGCAGCATGCTGCAAGTGCCGTAAAATGAAAATGGGCTGCAAAGTGTTACGGCCAGGATAGAAACCAAATTGAGTGTCTGGAATCTTGTTCTTATCTTTACACCACCCAGTGACCACCTCCCTAAGAACTTTAGCATACAGCCTGTACAGGGTGCCACTTACTGCGAGCATGCGATAATTCCCTGGGTCCAGCACAGAGCCCTTCTTGTAAAGAGGAGTTATCTTAGCCACTTTCCAACAAGCAGGAATCTCAGCCCTCTCCATCATGGCAGCAAACAGACGTGCAATGTAAGGAGCCAAAACATTCATCCTATCCGTGCCTCTACCATTAACTGCTGGGACCCTCTTTTCAGCGTACTTAATGAAGGGTGCTGCAACAGCATCAAAACCAGGGGATGTCCTAGCATTCAACTTACGCATGTGCTCGCAAACAATAGGGTACAGGGCAGCTGCATCAGGCAGTTCCATCACATCAGGTTCAGGTATCCATCGAGACTCAGCACCTTGACGGAAAAGCTGCTCAGGAGGCGGATTGTTGCGCCCCAGGGGCACTGCCATATCCCGAGCTGGAGCTCCAGAGTTGCCAGTCCAACGTGCAGCAACCCGCTGTGCCACCCCACGCATGGCTCCAATAACGGACTCCACCCCTCTGCTAATGCTGTCCCACATTCCAGGCCTTCTGCTTAAGTGCTTTCAGGGCAGCTACCCATGGGGCTTGCTTGTTGATCAGGGACGTGAGGAGCGTTTCTTGCTGGACAAGTGGGGTGCCTGCCCACAAATCCGTTGGTATGCAAGGCGGCGTCCTGATAGTGTGTGCTTTCAGGGCAGCTACCCATGCCATGCATATGTGCTGCTTCTCTAGTTGAAGGAGAAGAGCAATTGTTCATGCGGGCACCGAAATGATGCTGTAAGTAAGAGTTCCAGCCGTCCGCTGTAATGGGAGTCTGATGGGTGCTCCTGGGCTTCCTAAGCAGTTCATGAATGTCAGGCCTGTGTCTCTTCAGCCTGTCCAAGAAAACTGCTTTCTGGTACTTCTCATAAGCCCGCCGTGCACGCCTTGTTTGTTTTTTGTATTGTTTTTTAAGAAATTGGCAGGCATGCACAGCTTGACCACTTTGCACAGCTTGAATAAACAGACGCCTCTTTAACCGACACTGATCATCAAACCAGACAGGCCTTCTAATCCCATGCTTTTCTGTTCTCTTAAAAACACACGCTTGAACTCTGTACATGCCAACTGTTTGTTCACTAGCAGCTTGCATTATCCAGCTTCTCAGGCAGAAACATGCTGTATCTATGTTGCCAGCATCAAGAGCAGCCTCCAATTGCACCGGCATCTCCAAGTTTCTCTCCAGTTCCTCCACATAGGCCAGTTGCCGCTCGTGCTTCCAAGTTAAACTCAAACGACTTGCACAACGTCCCATCCCACACACATGTTCAGGAGAAGGGGTCCAATCCACATTAGGCACAACATCAGGAATACGAAAAACAACTGTAATACTGCCATGGTCAGTGGTGTCCAAGATCGGAGCGCAAATGTCTGATTTCTGAGCACACTTAAATAAGGAAGGTGATACCAAGACATGATCAGGCCTACTCCGTCTGGAAGGCCGAGTGTCTGAACGATACCCAACAAATGTGGGCTGGCCCACATCACCAGGCACACGACCAGTTGTGAACACAAGTCCATAGGCAGCTGCAATATCCACGAGCAGTCTTCCAGCCACATTAACATCTCTGCATTCACACCTTCTAGCAGTCTGGAGAGCCGGGCAGTCCACCAAAGTCTCATAGTGGGCATCAGAAACCTCACGAAGATTGCCAATTTTGGCGTTGAAATCCCCACACAACAGCAAGTCTGGAGTCACCTGTGCAGCACACGCAAGCTCATCAAAAAGGTGAGTAAATTGTTCACGGACCTGGGACACAGTAAACAACCTTCCTTGGGGGTTAGTGTAAACCGCACCAAGCAGGACTTCCCTATTTAGACCAAAAAGTTCTTTCCGGCACTTAATCCACACGCACTGAATGTCTGGGGCAATACTAAAGGTGAGGTAAGTCACTCTAAAGGTGAGGTAAGTCACTCTAAATGGAACAAGCATGCAAAGAGCAACGAGAAAGAGAGTAAGATCATCTTGCTGATGATGAATGAGCGAGTTGAGAGTAAATTATTCTCTTTTAATTGGAAAGCTGGCAGGACTGCTATTGCTCAAATAAGGTTGACAAGGTTTACAAGGATAAGGCCTTTAGTCAAGAAGTGCGACTGCTAGCCTGCTCATAAAAGGCAATCAATTCATGAAGGAAATAAGGAAGTTTGTTGTTGTTCTGGTTCAAAGAAGCAGACACATCATGAGATTCTGCCTGTAAGAACAAGGAAGCATATTTTCTGCGGAGAGAGACCACCTGGGGATGTGTGCAATGGAAGAGGACATGTTGTTCATCCTGGACATAATCATCAGTTCAACTAAGGAAAGGATCGAGGTTGCATGCTACTGTGCAACTGTGACACAACTGTACCGCAAGTGGTGTAGCTGTCACAGCTACGGTAGCGGGTTCCTGTAGCATGCCAAATGGCCTCCTCGCTTATTCAACTGGCTTATGGGACTACTCTCACGTAGGAAGTCCCAACAAAAACATATCTCTGCCAAGAGCAAAAAGGTCTACAATTCTAATGCGCTGATCAGACCTCCCCACATTCGATCAGCCCTACATAAATGGTGCATGGTCTCAACAGAGAGATTCTCTGACCCTCTTGAATTTGACGGTATCTTTAACACTTATTTCAGCACAAGCAACTGTGACCAGGTCTTCGGGGCACATACAGACGTCCCACTCTGTACGCTAAAATGGCTTCTCCTTCTGCCATCCCCCTCATGATGATGAAATTATGTTCAGGCTCCTGCGCCACGCAGTACACTCCTCCCTCCAAACCACCGAGCCAGTTGCCACCTTCATGCTTCTGCCCCACTGGAGAGGCTTCAGCTGCAATGCCTACATGAGTTGGCTGAACCATTACCCATATTTTGCAAAAGTGCTTGCCAAATTCCCTGCAGGAAACATCCAATTCCAGACACCCCAACACTGGTTCGATGCCATGCCCAACCCCACCCTACCTTCTTATCCTATGCGACTCATTGTTGTCTGGAATCGTAGTGCTAGAGAAGCACTTGACAGTGCAAACAAAGATTGGTCCCAACTCCTTAACCAAGATGTATCAGAAGCTCACTGGCTACCCCTGGCTCGTCCTAATCCTGCCACGCCACTGCGTACCCACCAACACCTCGCATCAAACACTTGGAAGAAGAAATTCCAATCACTCCCCCCTGGCACACATAACTGTTCACACAAGTGCCCTCAGGCTAGGGCAGCTTTCATACCTGCCAACTACAGAAAGATGTTAACACCTAAGATCAAAGACTGGAAAGAAATCACCTACACTGATGGCAGTGTAATCAAACGCAAAGATGATGACTCCCCACCACTTTCTGGTTCAGGTGTTTACAAACCGGGAAGGGACACTTGTCCACCCTCCCAACACTTGCAGCTGCAAATAAAATCCAATGTCCGTGGACCTCAGGCTTGTAGGCTACAAATACCATCAGCAGAGCAGAACTTGCAGGTATTCTTGTGGCACCCCAACAAGGGCAAACTGACATTGCCTCTGATAGTGCATCCTGCCTTTCCCAGACTTCTAAACAAACTCTCAATCCAATGCGCATGAGGTATCACCTACATGCAGAGCTCATTCGTGCTATATCAACCATATTATAGCACTCCCCTCATCCTATTCATTTCTACAAAGTCAAAGCCCACTCTGGCATCATTGGCAATAAGGGGGCTGACGCCTGCGCACGGTCTGCAGCTCTCACGGCCACCACAGACATTGAACTCCCACATGCCTGGGACCCATTCCACAATTTTTACTGGCTCTCATTGAAGACCTCACACGGACAAAATGATAGCCTGCACCGCTCCCACGCTTTCCCAACCCACTACCTAAACAACCTGAACGACAAACTTAGCCTACACAGCGTACACAGCGGACATCTTCCATCGGTGGAAGACCTATTGAATCTGATGGCATGCTTTTGTGTGTAGACTGTCCTTGTGCGGTATTTGACTACATTTATATGTTGTTTAAGAGTAATCTTAGGAGTAGACCAGAAGGAGTTGCTGATTTCCTTGTTAGCAAGTTGACAGGTTGGGTTGTGAGCTTCTATATTGGCAGTAGTGATTGGGGAAGTGGGTTGCATGGCATGGTTGAGCCTCTGCCAGCTATTGTAATGGTAGCCAGAGATATCAGCAGAGCCTAGCTTGTGCTTTGTATGCATGTGTAATCTAAGTTTGTCGTTC
This sequence comes from Dunaliella primolecta, assembly GCA_914767535.2. Classification (NCBI taxonomy): domain Eukaryota; kingdom Viridiplantae; phylum Chlorophyta; class Chlorophyceae; order Chlamydomonadales; family Dunaliellaceae; genus Dunaliella; species Dunaliella primolecta. The sequence continues at coordinate 9,610,368 of OU611757.1, forward strand.
AGGTTGTTTAGGTAGTGGGTTGGGAAAGCGTGGGAGCGGTGCAGGCTATCATTTTGTCCGTGTGAGGTCTTCAATGAGAGCCAGTAAAAATTGTGGAATGGGTCCCAGGCATGTGGGAGTTCAATGTCTGTGGTGGCCGTGAGAGCTGCAGACCGTGCGCAGGCGTCAGCCCCCTTATTGCCAATGATGCCAGAGTGGGCTTTGACTTTGTAGAAATGAATAGGATGAGGGGAGTGCTATAATATGGTTGATATAGCACGAATGAGCTCTGCATGTAGGTGATACCTCATGCGCATTGGATTGAGAGTTTGTTTAGAAATCTGGGAAAGGCAGGATGCACTATCAGAGGCAATGTCAGTTTGCCCTTGTTGGGGTGCCACAAGAATACCTGCAAGTTCTGCTCTGCTGATGGTATTTGTAGCCTACAAGCCTGAGGTCCACGGACATTGGATTTTATTTGCAGCTGCAAGTGTTGGGAGGGTGGACAAGTGTCCCTTCCCGGTTTGTAAACACCTGAACCAGAAAGTGGTGGGGAGTCATCATCTTTGCGTTTGATTACACTGCCATCAGTGTAGGTGATTTCTTTCCAGTCTTTGATCTTAGGTGTTAACATCTTTCTGTAGTTGGCAGGTATGAAAGCTGCCCTAGCCTGAGGGCACTTGTGTGAACAGTTATGTGTGCCAGGGGGGAGTGATTGGAATTTCTTCTTCCAAGTGTTTGATGCGAGGTGTTGGTGGGTACGCAGTGGCGTGGCAGGATTAGGACGAGCCAGGGGTAGCCAGTGAGCTTCTGATACATCTTGGTTAAGGAGTTGGGACCAATCTTTGTTTGCACTGTCAAGTGCTTCTCTAGCACTACGATTCCAGACAACAATGAGTCGCATAGGATAAGAAGGTAGGGTGGGGTTGGGCATGGCATCGAACCAGTGTTGGGGTGTCTGGAATTGGATGTTTCCTGCAGGGAATTTGGCAAGCACTTTTGCAAAATATGGGTAATGGTTCAGCCAACTCATGTAGGCATTGCAGCTGAAGCCTCTCCAGTGGGGCAGAAGCATGAAGGTGGCAACTGGCTCGGTGGTTTGGAGGGAGGAGTGTACTGCGTGGCGCAGGAGCCTGAACATAATTTCATCATCATGAGGGGGATGGCAGAAGGAGAAGCCATTTTAGCGTACAGAGAGGGCGTCTGTATGTGCCCCGAAAACCTGGTCACAGTTGCTTGTGCTGAAATAAGTGTTAAAGATACCGTCAAATTCAAGAGGGTCAGAGAATCTCTCTGTTGAGACCATGCACCATTTATGTAGGGCTGATCGAATGTGGGGAGGTCTGATCAGCGCATTAGAATTGTAGACCTTTTTGCTCTTGGCAGAGATATGTTTTTGTTGGGACTTCCTACGTGAGAGTAGTCCCATAATTTCTGTTGCTGTATCCTGGACGGGTGGCTGGATGGTGGCGTGGATGCCTGCCTTTTTGGCTGCTTCATAAGCCTCAAGCAGGGTCTGGAGTCTGTCTATAGTCAGCATACCAACGCACTTGCCATGGGCATTGTAGATACAGGCACATTTAGAGGTGATAACTTCCAACATTTGTGCTGGCATGGTGACCCCATCAGATGTGTCAGGTTGGAGGCTTTCCTTCATGAGGTCAACACTTCTAATGATAATATTACATTGCCATGTTGGCATGATATCTGTCTGGGGGTTGGTAGGTTGGAAGTCAAAGGTGACATTTTTGCAAATGGCGCAGCCGGAGGTTGAGAGCCATGGGGAATCAGAAAGGCTCTAGGGGTTGCCTTCAAAGCCTTGGTTGACAAGATTGTCCACGTCTACCTCATCGTCCAAGGGGTCTACTGTGTGTTCCAGCCTTTCCTCCTCAAAGGCTTGCACATGGGCATGTAGATCTGGATGCATTTGTAACATATCCCATTTGGGATGCCATTCCACATGGATAATTTCACAATCTTCAGAGAAGTTGATTCTTTCCGCTTTTTGGGAGCCTGACAGAGGGGCGCACGCAGGGCAGTCCCAGTGCTCATTTGGTTTGCTCAGTGCCCGGTCATTTTGGGAGCATGCTTTGACATCTATGAGGCAGCCCCAATGGTAAGTGCGGTAGCAGGTATCACAGGTGGGCATACCGTCGTAGCATTGAAATTCATGGGTGTGTTCTTTGCTCACAGGGCTCCAACAGAGTTGGCAGCACGAGTCTTCTTTAATCCTTCTAGGCACATGCTTTGAATAGGCTACTTTCAGCCCATCATTTTGGAACAAGGGTAAGGCCCACTTTTCAATTGTTACAGAGTGCCATTGGATTTTGTATTGAGTTTGCTGCTTCCCTTGAGAGGATCTCTTGGGTTTTCGTAAATGTTGCCAGCCCAGAATTTTTAGGATGACATGGTCATAGCGGAAGATGGTGTTGCTAACTTGTTCTGCGCTCAATTCAGCAGCCTTATCCTGCTTACAGTCCCAGAGCCACTGGGCAGCGTCAGTGCCTGGTGTGTTTGGAGATAGGGGGCATGGGGTTATAATGGGTTGTGTGTGGTATCCTAGGTACGTTGTTGGATCTCGGCTCCCTTTGGGCCTCCTGACCCCAATTTTGGGGGTCTGTGTGGGTTCCAGGGGCAGGGCCTGTGTGAGAGGTGTCAAAAGGGGTTGGGTGGGGTCTGTGTCATATGCTTGTGCTTGTGGTCCTTCCACATGAGAGCTGTTTCTTTTGCGAGCATGTCTGTCTTGGCACACGTGCGTCTCTGTATGTAGTTGACTGTTTGGGGACGGGTTGTCCTGGCTGTGGGGGAGAGCATTTTCTACTTCCATATCCTGAGAATCAAAGTGGGGGCTACTGTAAGTCCTGGAGTCAGGATGTACGTGTGTGTTAGGGGCATGGCCTCCATTGACTGGGTTGCAGTTGGGGGGGTTGGGGAAGCATGTCCTGTGTAGAGCTTTGACCAGTTCCAGCCTGTTGGTGTATGTTCTGTTTTCATCAATTCTGCATATGTTGTGTTATTTATGCAGCGTGATTCAGGGGGTTTATTGGGCGAGCTATCTTGGCTCTGTATGATTGTGCTGATGAGACCAGATGTCAGATTGTGAGTGTTGAGAGCATGGGAGAGCTTATAAAGGGCCACGATATATCTGGTCCTGATTTTGCGGCCGAACAAGGATGTGAGTTTATTTCCGTCAATATGGGTAAGGTTGTCATTTAGCAGAAAGGAGAGCCTGGATATGCCTAGTTCCATGAGGGGATACGTGTAGTGGCAGGCTAGGGTCCTAAGGGTGAGTTGCATTGGCATTGAGAACATTTAATACGGGAGTGATGCTGGAAAGAAGGTAGGGTGCACCTTGATAGGAGATGTCAAGAGCGCTGTTGCTGATGCAGAGGTATTGCCTAACACGGAGCATACAGGGTAATTGCTTGAGGAGGAAGTTAAGGTGGTGGTGTGATGGGTTGATGCTCCTGAGAATATAGTATCTGAGTTGATGGATTTGGGATTCCAGTAATGACTTAGTGACCCGGCCGTGTCTGCCAGTGTCATTGAGGCTTGTGGTGAGGGCCGCTGCACACCTTGCATTATATTCTACTGCGATGGATGTACATCCAAGTCCAAAGTTGATTTTGTCTTCCCGCAGGAGTGCACTGCCAGAGCTTGTACCTCTCTTTAATGGTGTTAAAGGATCTCTCCCTACATCAATATAGGAAAAGGAGACGCATTGGCTCAGAAGAGCCGTGAGTCCCCTCCACCAAAGCTGTGAAATAAAGAGTGCTAATGTGGATCTGGAGGGCTACTGGAAGCACTTGGCTCCATAACCTGGCTGTGACAAGTACTATTGTTTTCAATAGCACGCCTAGTGGTATCAAGATTGTTGGCATTCTGCCATACCACTGCATACTCATCAACACCTCACACCCATCAACACCTCACACCGCACGGGAACCGTTTACACAGAAATATGCCATCAGATTCAAGAAGTCCAACACCTCTGCACGCTGCCCATTATGCGGCAAGATGGACAGCATTAACCACATTGCCCTTAGATGTCTTAAACCAATTATGAATGGAATGCACACCAATAGGTATCGTATTGGCCTTAGCTTCTGTATTAAAGCCCTTAGCAAAGGCAGGTTCGGTTCATCCCTTATTGGTATGGACGCCTGCCGTAATGAGAGACTATTGGATCAGGGTATACAAGTCCCAGGAAACATCTCACGAGCCATTCCAGACTGGGTTTTTCCTAATGGTACTGGCTCCTCTGCTCGGCACCAGAGCCCCCTTGATGCTGTTTTCGTGCGCTCTATCCCAGGTCGACCTACACACATTGATCCAACTAAGATCCCTCCTCATGACAGGGACATTCATCTGGTTGAATTTAAATTTTGCCCTGATACTAACCCCCTTCCCACTCTGGAAGCTGCAACTGCCCAGCATGCCAACGCTTTAATAAGGCTCAAAACCCGCAGCTCAAGAAACCCTCGCAGGAATAACAAAGTGACCTTGCACATCATCTTAATTGGTGTGGCAGGCACTAATTACAACGATTACACCATTAAACCTCTTATCAACTTGGGTTTAACCAAACATACGGCTAAATCATTAGCATCCAAACTGAATTGCCATGCTATCCAAAGATTAACAACTATTATTAACACCAGACATGCACTTCATTTCCAGGGGACTTCTGGGGGAGGTTTTGCTGGGCGCGTGGAGGAGGAGAGGAGGAGAAGGAGAGTCCGGGCGCTCAGGAGCATGGCAGCCAACCCTCCAGATCCTCATTAGCGCGCTTTTTCTGGCTTTCTCCTAGGCTAGCTTAGTCTAGCTTAGGTTTGAGGGCCCTTTGGAGAGACCCTTTCTAGCTTGCTAGTTAGGAAACCTTTCCTTAATGCACGCGGCCTTTTGGCTAGCGTAGTCTTTTCTTTTCTTTTCTTTCTTATCGGCATACATAACAGAATGGGCATGGAGTTTGCGAGCAAGTTTATTGGCGCGTTGGTTGTCAATTCCCAGCTGTTTAAACTGGTTAAGGGTGTGCTTAGTGTAGCAGGTCCCACTAACACCCAAAAGGATGGTGCGGAGAGTCACAACTTTTGCATTAATGAGTTTGCAAAGGTCCGGCCAGAGTCTGCATGCTGCCACTGTGCCGCCTCCAACTGTTGTCCAGGCCTCGTGTCTTCACAGCTGTGAAGTACTGCAGTACTTAATCAAGTGCACTTGCAGCTGTTTCACATTTAGTTGATGGGGTTGCTTCACGCGGCTGGCTGTTGTGGTCCTCTCAGTGGGGTTGTGTCTGCTGCGTAACGCATGATGGTATGAGCAGGAGGTAGAAGGAGAAGAAGGAGTGGGTTTGGCTCCATAGGGAGTATCAGAACAGCATCAGGACGGCTGGAGGTGAGTCTAGATCTCTTAGAAAATTATTTTAGAAAGAAGTAAGGGGTTAGAATTCTGTTTGATGCATGTGCAGGGATTTGGAGGTTGTGCTGTGCCAACCTATCATCACTCCTTATGTCCATGTTAACCAAGCCTACTCCCCAAGTGCTTTTGCTAAGAACTGTGGTGATCATTCTTCCAGCAACATTGTGGTGTTGCCGATACCTCTAAGGAGGTTTCTGCTAGCAATATTGTGGCACTCAGTTACCATATTTGACATGGTGGAATGTTTACACCCTGGAAGAATGTGAAGGGCACTGCCTGGCTCCCCACAAAGGGGCCTTTGTAGACTGGTGGAAATTTTGAAGCGTATTGCATGCTTTTGATTGAAGAGGGTACCTGTGCGTAGTTAAAAATGTTTCGTTTCATTTTGAAAGGAAGCGTTGGCATGGTCCAGAAGGCACTACTAACCTTTTTATGGACTGTAAGAGCACATCACCATACTGATTATTTTTCTCAGGGCAGCTATAATGCAAGCAGAGAGCTAGCAAGAGGCATTGGTCAAACAATGTATTGGCTAAGCACGGCTGCACTACGTAGTGCGGTATACAGCACGTTCTGTGATCTTTACTGCTCACATACAAGCATGCATGCATTCTTTGGCTTGCATGCTCATGTGGTTGCTTTCATATGCATGCACAAATGCGCACGTGGCATGCACTCCAATCCCTGCCCCCCTCCCCCCGGGCCCGCTCAACTCCTCATGTGCATGCCCCCCACACAAACGTAGGGAACTAAACTTAGTTTAAAAGACAAGCAGCAATTGATCATCCTTGCAGGCTTGTGCACTCAAGTGCTTACTCACGTGCACATGTGTGTGCGTGTGTGTGTGTGCGTGTGTGTGTGTGTGTGTGTGTGTGTGTGTGTGTGTGTGTGAAGTAGTGTGTCACAAACCGTGTGTGCATGCGTGTGTGTATGTATATGTGTGCAAACGTCTGTGTGGGCATGGTGTGTATGTGTGTGTGTGTGTGTGTGTGTGTGTGTGTGTGTGTGTGTGTGTGTGTGTGTGTGTGTGTGTGTGCGTGCGTGTGTGTTGTGTGCGTATGCATGTGTGTGTTTGTGTGTATGTGTGTGTGTGTATGTGTGTGTGTGTGTGTGCACGTGCGTGCGTGCGTGCGTGCGTGTGTGTGTGTGTGTGTGTGTGTGTGTGTGTGTGTGTTGACTAGGTTGGAGGCGGTTGGAGCACCCTTTCGAATTCGGTTACATCCGCATGGCATCTCGTTTCTTACAACTGGAATTATTTGAAAATTATTCCGAGCCCCGCCCTGCCCTCCCATACAAGGTGTGTTCCTGCTTGCAACTGCAACTTGCGGACTGCACCGCTGCTAGCATGCTTTTTTGGTTTTTGCTTGCAATTGCTGGTCCGCTTCCAGCCCTGGCACTCCAGAGCCACTCGATACCCCGCGGCCCCCCTCCGTCTGACCCTGCTCTCCAATGGTTACAATGGTTACAATGGGGGGTGACCTTCAGCCAGGTCGTTTGGCTGATCGGCTTGTGGCTGGTCTCTGCCAGCCAAAAATAAATCCATAAGCTCAGACACAAAAAGGAAAAGTTTTGCGTTTCGCTGATGAAGGTCTGACCCTGCTCTCCTCTTTCTTGAAAATTAGCTCCTTATCAGCTGTGACGAGAAACGTCTGCAGTGTGTCTCCTTTCTTTCCGCAGGTCGGATTCCGTGTGCACCTCGAAGGCACTCCCCGGAGCTCTCCTAAGCAGCTCCACGGTATGGGTGTCTCCCGCGTGTTTGGGCTGCTGGCGCTGGTCACGCTGTGCGGTGAGTGTGCAGGAAGCCTGCATATCACAAGCCTTCCGGAGGATAAGGTTTTGGGGGGCACCCACGTGACAGAAGAAACCACGCACACTGCACCCTTGTACACTGCACACCTGCACACCTGCAATGTAGCCCATAATCCTCTGGGTGGCGTGGTCATCCAGGATTTAAGCTCATCACAGCCCTGTCATGGATCACAAGTGCAAACCACAATATCTGCTTCATCCCCAAAAATTGCGATATCCCCATCAAGAACAGAATTAGCCAGGGCCTAGAACTTACTGGGAGCTGTTTACCCTCCTTCAGATTCCCTTCCAAAGTTTTTTCCCTTATTCTGTTAGTGGCAGGAACTTATGGCTCTTCAATCCATTTGCTTCCTGGTTTAAACTTTAAAATTTGGGTTTGGCCTATAGAGCAACCCTTGAAAGTGCTTTGTTCCTAACGACCTTGTTTGTTTTGCTTTGCATCCTGACAGAATTCCAGCAACCTTGGCTTTGTCAGGTTTTTAATGCTTCCCCCCCTTGACGATTGAAGAGCTCTTCCATTGTTATGGGCTGCTATGTGAGCAATGACTCTTGGTGCTAATTATAATTAATCAATTTAAAGGAATTTACATTTGTGAGGTGCATACTCTTACATAGCAAGCCCTGAGGATACCTCAAATTAAAGCTTGTAGACTCTTCACAACAACTGGAAGTATATAGATACAATATGTCTGAAATATAGGTTCAAATGCTTCTCCTCAGCTAAAGGTGCAGCTCGCAGACAAGTACCTCGTGTGTGAATTTGAGTTGATCCTCTGGTCTTACAAGTTGCATCAAAACTGTAAAACGATTCTGTACCAATTCGCTTGTTTTTTACCGGAAATTTCGTATGTTCACAGCACGTTTGTTGCTCAGGGAAAAAGAAAATTCTAGCCTTAAAACCCTGTTCACTGATTCCTCTGACGTGGAGGACAGCCCTACTGATAAATAATTGTGCGCCGTGCTTATTGCCGAGCAAGGCACTGCTTTTGTTACAGTTGCGAGGGCCTACAAACAATATTGAAATTGATACTTATTGATGAGAGCATGCAGCCACCGGCAGTGTTCCGGAAACCTGAGACTCCAAGAAATCGATCATGCATTTTCTCCCTATGGAAGCCTTATCCTGTGAGTTAAATTTTGGGCTGGCAGTTAGAACCTTGTGCGCTAGCCAGTGCTCGACGGCTCACCTGCGCACCTCCCGGGCTGATTTTATACTTTCCATAAATTAGCATTGGTTTGAGTGCTTCATGCGTGTGTGATTACAAGGGTGGTCCTGGCCACTGTCTTTCCCACGCTCTTCCGCCATTGGTATCTAACGCAGTTACGCAAAAAGTACAAAATTGCTGGAAACAATGATTAATTTGTAAGCTGAATATTTGAGCTTCTCGCAGGACATTCACTTCCTGAACAAATCTGTCTACTGCGAGGAAACCACATTTAAACGTGGTTGGTTTGTTACTTGCAACAAATTGGGTCAATCTGTTGATTGTAAATATCCTCATACACTTCTCATTCAATAGTTGTCTGTGATTAGAAAATGATAAATGCGGGCGAGCTGAGCTAGTATGCACATTCACTCCAGATAATTGGAGGGCAAAGTTTGCGGAAATTGGAACGAGAGCCCTTGCAACTACACATGTGCAAGCAGGCCAGGCAAGGGGCAGGGCTTTGCTGCAGCAGCAGCTGCACGACACGAAAGTCAATAGCAGGAATGGTGAGCCTGGAGCACTTCAGCAGCAGTGAGTGCTTAACCGATGCATCCTCTTGCAACCAGAGGTGCCAGGTCAAGGTTTGGGCAAGGGCAGACTTCCCCGGGCCAGCCATTGCCCTCTTTAAGCTTGGTTCAACGAAATTCAGAAAAAAACTCGTTCTTTATAAGTTTGGGCCTCCACGGTTGGGCCCAAATAACAGCATTTATTTATTTATTTTCAAAGTAAGGGCTACTTTTAGCCAGGCTCTGGCCCCGGCCCGACCTCTGCAGATCACAATTTGGCTTGAGATCAGGGCAAACCTCACATTTTAAACTCAGATTTTGTCTCAAAGCACATGAATGGAGTGCGATTAAAGTTCTAAAGGATAGTGCGGCCAGGGAGGCTCAGAAAAGTTTCCTGTGACAGTAACCTCCAGAATGATGTAGTTAGTCCCTCGATTTCCTTGCTCGTGTCTTCACTGCCGCTAATGGGTGAAGGTGTGCATGAAGCGGCACGCAAAGTTTAAAACCACACCTGCCAATGAAGTAAGCCTCTTGTGTTGCTTGGTATCATGTCAACGCGCTTGTGACCCCCCTCTTCCTTTTGAACAGGTCTCAGCATTGCCGACCATGACCGGGATAGACCTATAGGTAGGTTCCTGGAGAAAAGGAGGATTGCCAGGTTTCTGGCTCTTTATTGTCTGTTTAGAGGAAATCTTCCATCTGACCTGATAGAGCCCACTGCACCGATGCATCAGACAAAAGCCATTTGTAATTTGCTTGAGGCCATGGAAAGTGTACCTTTTTGCTCGTCCATGTCTCTCTTCCTGCCATTTTGTTGTGCAGGGTTTCTGAACAACATAGGTGATGCATCCTCCTACTCAACTTTTGAGTTTCTCTACGACACTTATGCGGACGAAAGTGTGAAGGCAATTCTCAATGGAACTGATGTTGGTGGCGTCTTTTTGGTGCCCAATAATGAGGCATTCACATCTGTTCTTGACTTCCTGAAAATAGATGCGGACGATCTTATTGGAAGCTTCGTCAATGCGGTGCGTGTGTGCCGGGAAGGAAACAGGTTAAGCAGTCTAAGCAGTATCATGTCGCGGGGGGAGGTATGTCCGTCCAGATTCTCTGCGTGCGTGGGGACAAGGAATCACATGTGGGAATCAAAATGCCCTCTCATTGAAGGGTATCCTTTCTTTGTATATCTCAAGAAGGTAGCGGCTGATGAATGTGTGTTTCTCTTGTTCATGCTTAGATTGCGTTGGCGCAACATTCAAAGATCTAATTATGCTTTTCCTTTCAAGGAAGACGTTTAAAGCTGCAAAGGAATCATGAGCTGTGTGTTTTCATCTCACGAGTTGTTCCTCATGAGCTGTGTCTCTTCATGAGCGCCATGCAGGTGCTCATGGATCACATCATCCAAGATCACCCCGTGACAGGAATGGACGAGAACAAGAATTTCAGTACAAAAACGTGAGCCTTCAGACTGGATTTTTCCACACATTCATTTTTAGTTTAATGGACCAGCTGTGTTGCTTTGTTGTTGATGGGTGAAGGAGCTTGCTATGCAAGAATTTAAACAAAGTTTATGTTGTCAGTTTTACCTCTTGTTTGGCGCCATTTTGCACCTTGCAGATGAGGTGACGTGCTGGTAGAGGCGTTGATATACCTGTTCACTTGGTGTCATCTTGCATCTCATATCTTGCAGAGGCACTGATGTGCTGGTGGAAGTGACCTTTGATGAAAACGGTGAAATCACCCATGCCAAGGCGCAAGATTCTCCCCTTGGATTCTTAGGAGTGGGCAAGGTTGTTGGCATGTACAACACCAGCGCGCCTGGAAACGCAACCATCTACTTTGTGGACACCGTCGTGTTGACGCAGGCAACGTTTGACAAGTACATCGACGATGGTAAGGGAAATAATGTTGTACCGAACCAGTGAAGGACTTGCGTGTAAGGTTCTCGTCTTGGAGGGCTCGCCCTGAGTGTGAACTCAACTTGGTCCTTCTAAACTGTTGACAGCTGTGAAAGCCTTGCTGTATCTCTTCGTTTTCCTCGCTGTGAGTCATTGAGACCTCTTCTTTCTGCAGCTGCTCCCAACTTTTATGCTGCGCTCCTGAAGCTCAAAGCCGAAGAAGCAAAAGTGAGCTCTATAATGGTGAGTAATGAACCCCTGGTACTTTTGACAGAGGTGTGCATGTACAAAAACTGGCTTTTGCCTGGCTTCCAGCAAAATACTGCACAAACTCAATCGATGGAATGAACATTTCTTCCTTTGCATTCTTCGATAATGGAATCATCTTCTTGGCTTCACTTTGCAGGATCTCTTGGACACTGATGATTTCTCTGATTTGAAGAACTTATTGATGGACACCCCCAATGGCACTTTTTTCGTACCCAACGATGCTGCTGCTGCTGCCTTTCTAAATGCCTTCAACATTACTGAGGCATCCGACTTGACTGAAACAGAAGGGCTAAAGAAGATGACGGAAGCAATCTTGCTCCATCACATGGTGCCTGACGAAATTCTTGACTCCAACACCAATTTACCTGCAACTGCAACCTCGGCGTGAGTGTCACACTATGCAACACACAGTGGGAAAATTGCTTATGACCTTACAGAAGATGCCTGTGTCTGTACATGGGCTACTACGCATGCAATTGGCATCCACTCAAGTGCGTGCGTCCACGTGTGCACAACACACACACACGCACACGTTTTCCTGCAGGCTTAAAAACCTTGGGGTTGAAGCCAGCAACCTGAAGTTTGTGGAAGATGACAATGGCCCTGTCATCCTGCACCGCAACCCACTTGGTGACTCGACCACCAATGCTTCTATTGTTGGGGCGGATGCAAAGATGACAACATCCAATGGCTACAAGTTGGGTCAGGGTGGTAGTGAATATCGCGGTCGCCTGCACATCATTGACAAGGTGATGCTCCCAATCCCTGAAGCTGGAGTTCCAACTCTGAAAGGTAGGCCTCCTTGATTGTCAATGCATTTAGGGCACCCAAACATACTGCTGGCATCCTTGAGTAAACCCGCTATCAGCTGCCTGTCTCTGGCATGCTTTCAGCAAAGCTCTGTCATGACAAGCTTGCTAGTTAGAAAACCTTTCCTTAATGCATGCAGCGAGACCCGGCTTGTAGCTTTTTCTTTTCTTTGCTGGCTGCCTGCCTGCCCACAGGCCAGTGACGTTGGATGAGACTGTGAGCCTTTTGACTTGGTCCTTAAGTGCCTTGTTCTTCTGCTGCTTGCAGACTGGGCTTGGACCTTAATTGCCTTATGCTTCTTTTTCGCTTGCAAACCCCGGGCTTGGTCTTTGATTGCCTTATTATTTTGCTGCTTGCAGAACCGGCTTAGTCTTCTGGTTTCTTATCCTTCTGCTGCTTGCAGACTGGATGGACAGCACTCCTCAGGGTGAGACCTACAACATCTTCAAGCAAGTCCTGGACTTGGTGCCCGATGCCAAGCCTGCTATTACTGGGCCTGTGCTCCAGGGTGTCATCTTTATGCCCTCTGATGCAGCGTTCGACAAGTTTCTCAGTTCTCCCACAATTAACGGTAGGTGGCAAAATTAAGCCAACGAGACTAGCTTTCCAGCAAAGAAAGCAGCAGGGGTCCATCTGAGCAAGGCTTGGTCATTTCTTGGACGTAAATCCCATTGGTACCGTGCATTTGGACATGCCACAGAATTTGAATTGAAAAAACTATCCACGCGGCATCTTCATGCCTGGTCCTGCCCTCATATTATTCAATGCACCCACCATCAATAAGGAACACTGTATTCCAGATCTGGAAACCTCTTATTCTAAATTTCTGTGGAGGGGGGGGGCTTACAGCTCTTCGGGCGATTGTGTATCCTATTTCTTTACTGATGTAAAGAGAGATAATCATACCAATGTAGGTCTCTTTTCCTCATCTTTCGTTGTAGTAGTTTCAATTTAAAAGCAGTTACATGTCTTGGGCTATCTTTGTTATGGCTCTAAATGAGTGCCAACGTGGTCAGCATGTACCTAAGTAGTCATCAAATTTTCTTCCTTGCTCATAGGCACTGGCTTGACTTTGGACATTTTGGAGGCAAACCCGTCAATCGTGCAAGAGGTGGGGACTTAAGGAATTGCAGTTGCCAGCATGACGGGGCGCAGCTTCTCAATTCCAATTCATAAAACAAAGTACATAGGGCTCAACATTTGCAGCGTTCCTTGCGCCAAACATTCAGGCTAAGAGGACCGAATTCCCCTCACATGTTTCCCATGCAGATTCTGGCCGGGCACATCATTTGGGATACCGTCATTACAGGGAATGGAACCTACATGACAGTCATGTGAGAGTGAAAGCTTTCTACCTCAATTGTTCGTTCTCTCTCACTGGGAGTCAGCATCTTTGACATGTACATTCTTGCTCCATTTGCTCTGAAATGATGCATCTCCATCGTGTTCCCAGGGGTGAAGCTAATGTGACAGTGACGCTGGATAGTGAAGGCCTTGTGTCCAGTTTTGAGAGGGCATCTGGCGTGATTGATGGCTTCCAGGATGTGCCTACTGTTGCTTCTATAGAAGGATACACTCCCCAGAATGCAAATGGCCACGTTGCTATGATAACAGGCGGGGCAGCTGCAAATGGCCGCATTTTCTTTGTGGACCAGGTAGGCACTTGACTGGCTATTGACATAGCTCGTGCATTTCAGATGAAGTGTTTTGGGGCAAAAGAAGCGATTTATACAGGCCAATGCCTCAGCCTGAACTTTCTGGATACTCAGTGTAATCAGTCTTTCCATGATTCCTCTGTTCAGTCCTTGTCAAGTATTTTCAGGTCCCCCCCCCCCCTTCCCCCGGCCTTGCAGGTTATTGTCTCCCAGGCTCTTGTTGAGAAGGTCGCAAAACAGGCGAGCCCAGCAGGTTGGTTTTTTGGGCTTGTGCAAGGGCCCCAAACTGAACTCTCCTTCTCATCTTTGATGTCTACGCTGTGTTCCATGCTTGCTGCTGGCCTCAATGCTCCAAGCAGGATATTGCTTTTTCCGGTGAAGCTCATTATCTATGGTACTTGCATTGCTCGTTCTCCCTATTCAACTTAGTGTATGGGCGCTGCATTGCTGCTTGCTGGTAGATGATGCTGTATGGCTCAGAAGCGTACTACTTTGTGATTCCAGGATGACTTGGCATGACCTGGCTCTTGTCATGTTTTCCCTTGTCCACACGTATCCAGGGATTAGGGTTTACGGGTACATACATGAGACACATACCGTCACGCATCGAAAAAAAATTGACGTGTAAACGCGTGTATGCTCCAGATGTGATTGCCTACATCACCTAAAATTGCCGTAAATTGCCACAACACGTCTTTTAATGTGTTGAAAAGATTGACGTTTAAACCCGCACGGCTCCTCCCAATCCCACGTATGACCTATCCCTGCAAGTATCCTAACACTCCAGGTGGCAAGTGGCAAAAGGAACTAGAAAGCCTGGCAGGGAATCCAACCTTCAATGAGGCCGTTGAGCTGATCAACCTGGAAGGCCTGGAGAGTATCAAGAGTCTGATTGACGGCAAGGAGGACTTCACTATGTTCATGCCCAATGACAAGGCCTTGGCTGGCCTGGCTGAACAGTATGGGCTCACAACAGAGGATTTCAAGTCTAAGATCCGAAGAGATCCTTCGCTGGCGCGTAACGTGAGTGGGACAGCGTTTCCCATAGATTCAAGAAGGCCCCATGGACTTCCAGGAGTAATAAGAGCAGTGTTGACTGGCATATGTAAGACTTGTGTCTGTGCTGGTAACCCTGTGGAGAACAACCTTATTTGCATTTAATAGAATTTTGAATGGAATTGCTGCTTAATTGGATCTTGAGTGGAGTTGCACTCCTGCTGCGCGGACCTGCTCATAGGGCTGATCAACATGTCTTTCTTGTCTTTTTTTAGCTCATCCGTGCCACAGGTGTGTTCATGCGGACACACCCACATTTTTGCACCATGAACTCATAATCCCATTCTGCTCCCTTTCTCCAGATGCTTGAAACCTACATCGTCATGGGGGACGTCAATGAGGGTACGGGTGGAGAGTATCAGACCGAGTGAGTATCTTGAGGGTTCAGCAAGTATTTCTGTTAATCGAAAAGGGGGATGGACTCTTGATTGATGACAGGCAGCAAATCTATTGTGCTTGACACACCTACCCTGCACCCACCCAATCCAAATTTCTACCTTGTTTCCACTCAAGCAGACAGGGTATAAATCTACTCCTCTTAATACCTGCATCTACCTTCATGTTAAGGTTGCACCCAACACTTTCCACCTTGTTTGACACATCATTTGGGTTTATGCAGTAGCGCGTCTGTTGCATGCCCTTCCCTTGCAAAGATCTTGTACTTTAGTGACAGGCTGGTCCTCATTGCTTCATTTTATCTATCAACCATATCTTCAAGCAACAAATAAGTACTTGTTTTGATGATGATGACGGCTGCGTTGCGTGTGAGTCATTGCTCTGCTCTCCTGGCTCAAGCCTCCGCTTTGATAACAGCGCTAGCTGACCAGCTGAGGCTTTCTGTTTGCTTATGCGTGCCTTTGCCACCTTTGTCCATGCATCTTGATGCACTGGGGCTAGCCACCAAGTCATTTGCATCCCTTCCACTGACCTTGTCCTCCTGTAGGAATGAAAATTTCTTGACTGTGGAAGTGGAACAAGGCAAAGGTGTCACTGGAATCACTGTCAGTGACAAAGAAAACGGATCAACTCGCAAGCTGTTCTCTGCCGATAAGGGTGGTGTGTCCGGTGAGTTGCAGTGGCTGGATGGATATCATGCATCCTTCTCTCCTGAAACGTTGTTTGCTGAGCATGCACCTTGAACAGTAGAGCCTTCTCTAGTCACACAATAGGAGCTGGACATGGACCTTTGCCTTGCCCTATGAACCGATGTGTGCTGTGTACGTGATATGCGGGACCTGCCTGCTTGCATGGCCCACACTCTTCCAGACCAGCATGCATAGCCCACAAGGTCATGGCCTGTATATCCTGTGCTGGGTCTACTGGTGTCTACTGTATGACCTAGAAACCACAACAAGGAAGAACACGTTGTGCCCCTTTTCACTGCAGGTAAGGCGGCCTTCCTGAATGGCCAGACCATGTTCTCCCTTGACGACGCTCCCCTGACTGCGGAGCAGCAAAACATTTTCAAGGCTGCACTGGAGAACAGTGCTGGTACGACCAGCCCCTCTTTTCTGCTGCTGGCAGCCACACTGGCTGTCTTTACTGCTCTTTTGAGCCTGTAATTTAGCAGCATAAGGCTAGCAAGCAGCTCAATCAGAGCTCGGGTGTTCCTACCTCCTCATCAGGAACACACTTAGTTTTTGTGTGCGGGAGTGCTCTGCTCTGAGAAGGGTACGTTTGAAGCGTCCGAAACCTTCAAGCAAGGATATACTTCAAGCCTCATAAGTTAGTCACATGTCAGGGTACTGCTAGTGATCCTCCTAAATCTCACTGACCTCATCTTTCTTTATTCTCGTGGTAGAGGGAATACATGCTGCTTCGGCTCTAGGTATCCCCTTTTCCTTCATTAATGTGGGGAGTGTGTTTTTACTGCCTACATAATCCCTTGTTTCTTTCTTTTTTCTAGTCATATAGGGTACAAATGTGTGCCACAGGTGGATTGGCAGCACTGCTAAAAGAAAAAGAGCTTGCGCACACTGTGAGGGTAGGATGGCGTCCTAGGGCTACGGCTAGTATTTTCAGTTTGTTTCCGGTACTTCCATTTGTGGTTTGTATGATTGAGTTCGCCAGCTTTGGTTTTGGCAGTTTGATCTTGCCAGTGTGTGCTCTTGTTGGTCTGCTTTGCCGTTTTGAGGTTTGCAAGCTTTTGTAGTTTTGTGCACTTATTTCTGCTAATTTCGGCTTGTGCCTCATTCGAATTTCCTGATTGATTCATGAGTCATGTTTAGAGGTTTCCAGGTTGCATGTTCATTATTGCTTGCTTACCTGTATTTGCTGGTGCCTTAGCTACGCGGAGTGCAAGACCGTGCATCTCATTGCTAAGTATACATCTTTGGTGTGGTTTGTTAAAGTGCATGCCTCCTCTGTTCCAAAGGTCCAAAAAACTTTTCACACTTGCGTGCGTTGATGATTGGGCTCTTCTGTTGGGCCCGTTTTGGTTCTGTTATTGCTATTGTACATCACTGGAGAATTGTGTTCATTTGGGGGAGCAAACAATGCGTTATCAAGTTCTGCTCTGTTATTTAAGTATGTTAACAAGTCAGTTACTGTATTGTTGGACCATTTAGAATCTTTTTTGTTTTGCACTGAATGTTTGGTTAGTGGCTGTTTTGTTTGTTATTGGGAATGGTTACGCCAGTCCTGAATCCTGGTTGCTGCTTGCCTTAGTCTTGTCAGTGGGACAATGCCACATACACGTTTTGCGTTTCTGTCACCTTCATTTTCTGGGGCTGCATGTTTGTTTGATTTGTCTTACATGGGTTTCCATTGTTAGCTCCAGCCCAAATCTCTGGCTGATCAGTTGCTGGTGAGACATTCTCAACAATGGTTACGAAGGTCACAGGTTCAAATGGGGGGACTTTCAGCCAGACAATGGTTACAATGGGGGGTGAACTTCAGCCAGGTCGTTTGGCTGATCGGCTTGTGGCTGGTCTCTGCCAGCCAAAAATAAATCCATAGGCTCAGACACAAAAAAGAAAAGCTTTGCGTTTCGCTGATGAAGGAACTGATAAACAAATTGAGAGCTCACTTGATGCAGTAAAAAAGGTTGCATCTCAAGAATATCCTGGAAGTAAGGTTCAAAAAGCACTTGATACTTGCGGCGCAGAGAACAAACGTGTTCATCAGTACAATGGTTACAATGGGGGGTGACCTTCACCCAGGTCGTTTGGCTGATCGGCTTGTGGCTGGTCTCTGCCAGCCAAAAATAAATCCATAAGCTCACAAAAGACACAAAAAAGAAAAGCTTTGCATTTCGCTGATGAAGGAACTGATAAACAAATTGAGAGCTCACTTGATGCAGTAAAAAAGGTTGCATCTCAAGAATATCCTGGAAGTAAGGTTCAAAAAGCACTTGATACTTGCGGCGCAGAGAACAAACGTGTTCATCAGTACAATGGTTACAATGGGGGGTGACCTTCAGCCAGGTCGTTTGGCTGATCGGCTTGTGGCTGGTCTCTGCCAGCCAAAAATAAATCCATAAGCTCAGACACAAAAAAGAAAAGCTTTGCGTTTCGCTGATGAAGGAACTGATAAACAAATTGAGAGCTCACTTGATGCAGTAAAAAAGGTTGCATCTCAAGAATATCCTGGAAGTAAGGTTCAAAAAGCACTTGATACTTGCGGCGCAGAGAACAAACGTGTTCATTAGTACAATGGTTACAATGGGGGGTGACCTTCAGCCAGGTCGTTTGGCTGATCGGCTTGTGGCTGGTCTCTGCCAGCCAAAAATATATCCATAAGCTCAGACATAAAAAAGAAAAGCTTTGCATTTCGCTGATGAAGGAACTGATGAACAAATTGAGAGCTCACTTGATGCAGTAAAAAAGGTTGCATCTCAACAATATCCTGGAAGTAAGGTTCAAAAAGCATTTGATACTTGCGGCGCAGAGAACAAACGTGTTCATCAGTACAGTTAAAAAGGACGTGTGCTTCATCTTGAGTTTGGTTGCAAGGACACCTGTCACACACAGAGGTACCATCATCCTGCCAAACAGCCGATTCAACTTTTAAAGTATGATTTAGATTTAGATTTAGATTTACACAGGGGGACCTTCAGCCAGTCTGTTCGGCTGATCCGCCTGTGACTGGTCCTCGCCAGCCAACATAATGTCCATAAGCTCAGAAACAAACGAAAAAAGCTTGTTGTTGTGTTGCAAGAGGAAATCAGAAGCATCCTGGACACTGGCTTGTTGTAAAAATGGTTGCTCCATTGAAAAATCACCAGAGAAACAGTTGAACAGGTAAGCGTACTTTCTTCTCAAAGCACAAACATCTGCGTCTCTGCACACCAGAAGGGCATGAGCCTCATCTTGAATCTCATCACAAGAACAGCGATCACACAAAAGAGTGTTCCGAGTATCCCAAGCTGCTGTCTCCACCATCCAGTGATGATATTTGGCTAATTTGTTTGTGTGGTCACCATGTTCTGTCAAGGCATCAGCATTCCACACACCTCGCAGCCTTTTTCTCAGATCAACAATAAACTCCCTCATGACTATAGGCTGCCCTGACCGAACACAATGAGTAAACACGTTGCACCTGTCCAAGCCTGTGCAGGCAGCCAAAAATTCTGAAGTCCAACATTTATGGGAGAGACTGCTCATTTCAACATCTGCAGTGCTTGCAGTACCTTACTGAGTGTAGTGCTTTCAAGACTGCATCCAATCTCTCACTAATGATAAGACCCCAGGACCGGA
Organism: Dunaliella primolecta; assembly: GCA_914767535.2. Classification (NCBI taxonomy): domain Eukaryota; kingdom Viridiplantae; phylum Chlorophyta; class Chlorophyceae; order Chlamydomonadales; family Dunaliellaceae; genus Dunaliella; species Dunaliella primolecta. The sequence continues at coordinate 9,629,671 of OU611757.1, forward strand.
TGGCATAGCCAATGAGCTGCTTAAACACCTGCCTCAAGAATATAAGGAATCCATCCACAAACTCTTTATGTGGGCGACTAGTATCACTCCCAAAGCCTGGAAAAAGAGTGATACAATACTTATTTTCAAAGAGAAAGGCTCTCAAACGGACATCACATCCTACCGGCCTATTGGCCTAGCCAACACCCTATATAAACTCTGGACACGCCTTGTCACAACTGCCCTGTATGAATATGCAGAGAGCCACTCCCTCCTGAGCTCTATGCAAGCGGGTTTTTGCAAACACACAGACACCATACACCAACTCCAAAACTGAATCATGACTCTTGAGGATTCCTTACTCTTCAATAAAGATGTGTATGCACTGATTGTAGACTTTACCTCTGCCTTCAATACAACTGACCACGACAAACTGCTCTGGATCATGTATGACCTTGGCCTCCCCACCGATGCCATTGACACAGTGAAAAACTTGTACCGGGAGGCACACACCAGAGTCCGCCTCCCTACTGGTCAATATACAAAAGACATCCCCATAGAGAGGGGGACCATCCAGGGGGATACCCTCTCTCCCTTCCTCTTCCTCATATACATGGAACCCCTGCTGCACTGGCTCCATGCTGGCGGGCGAGGCTATGAATATGAATGCCTAAACAAAAACCCACAGACTGTGAAACAGAAAACCCAGAACAAAATCAGCAGCGGGGCATTTGCAGATGACCTCATCTGCCTCACAGGCACGTATGCTAACCTGCGTATCCAAGCCAAGAAGTTGAGCCTCTATGCTGATTGGGCACACCTCATCATCTCTGGCCCAAAAACAAAGGTGACATGCAACCTTCTGAGCCAACAAACAATGCAAATAAGGGGCAATACGTCTATGGCAGATTTCGCTCAACATCTGCTCAAAGACAAGGTCCTGGTACAAGGCAAACCAGCCCAGTTCATAAGCCCTGGGGATCCCTTTACCTACCTCGGTTTAGAAGTCACTATGACCTTGGACTGGAAACCCCAACATACTAAAATGACAAAAAAAAGCTTACCAAAAAACTTACAAACCTAGCCTGCTCTTTTGCCACACCCAGACAAACTATGGATATAATTCGAACAGCAATCATCCCAAGCATTGCCTATGCCTTTCCAGTCACTCCCTGCTCTGAGAATGACCTTGCATGCTGGGATAAACTTGCCCTTAACACCATCAAAGAGAGGTACAAGCTCTGGCAGTGCACTGCCACAGCCATCCTGCGGGAAGACAAAATCAACTTTGGACTCGGATGTACATCCATCGCAGTAGAATATAACGCAAGGTGTGCAGCGGCCCTCACCACTAGCCTCAATGACACTGGCAGACACGGCCGGGTCACCAAGTCATTACTGGAATCCCAAATCCATCAACTCAGATACTTTATTCTCAGGAGCATCAACCCATCACACCACCACCCTAACCTCCTCCTCAAGAAATTACCCTACATGCTCCATGTTAGGCAATACCTCTGCATCAGCAACGGCGCTCTTGACATCTCCTTTTAAGGTGCACCCTACCTTCTTTCCAGCATCACTCCCGTATTAAATGTTCTCTCAATGCCAATGCAACCCACCCCTAGGACCCTAGCCTGCCACTGCACTCATCCTTTCATGGAACTAGGCATATCCAGGCTCTCCTCTCTGCTAAATGACAAGCTTACCCATATTATTGACGGAAATAAACTCACATCCCTGTTCGGCCGCAAAATCAGGACCAGACATATCGTGGCCCTTAATAAGCTCTCCCATGCTCTCAACACTCACAATCTGACATCTGATTTCATCAGCACAATCATACAGAGCCAAGATAGCTCGCCCAATAAACCCCCTGAACCACGCTGCATAGATAACACAACATATGCAGAATTGATGAAAACAGAACATACACCAACAGGCTGGAACTGGTCAAAGCTCTACACAGGACATGCTTCCCCAAACCCCCCCAACTGCAACCCAGTCAATGGAGGCCATGCCCCTAACACACACATACATCCTGACTCCAGGACTTACAGTAGCCCCCACTTTGATTCTCAGGATATGGAAGTAGAAAATGCTCTCCCCCACAGCCAGGACAACCCGTCCCCGAACAGTCAACCACATACAGAGACGCACGTGTGCCAAGTCAGGCATACCCGCAAAAGAAACAACTCTCATGTGGAAGGACCACAAGCACAAGCATATGACACAGACCCCACCCAACCCCTTTTGACACCCCTCACACAGGCCCTGCCCCTGGAGCCCACACAGACCCCCAAAATTGGGGTCAGGAGGCCCAGAGGGAGCTGAGATCCAACAACGTACCTAGAATACCACACACAACCCATTATAACCCCATGTCCCCTACCTCCAAACACACCAGGCACTGACGCTGCCCAGTGGCCCTGGAACTATAAGCAGACTAAGGCTGCTGAATTGAGCGCAGAACAAGTTAGCAACACCATCTTCCGCTATGACCATGTCATCCTACAAATTTTGGGCTGGCAACATTTACGGAAATCCAAGAGATCCTCTCAAGAGAAGCAGCAAACTCAATACAAAGTCCAATCATTGAATGGCACCCTGTAACAATTGAAAAGTGGGCCTTACCCTTTTTCAAAAATGATGGGCTGAAAGTAGCCTATTCAAAGCATGTACCTAGAAGGATTAAAGAAGACCCGTGCTGTCAACTCTGTTGGAGCCCTGTGAGCAAAGAACACACCCATGAATCTCAATGCTACGACCACATGCCCACCTGTGATACCTGCTACCGCACTTACCATTGGGGCTGCCTCATAGATGTCAAAGCATGCTCCCAAAATGACCGGGCACTGAGCAAACCAAATGAGCACTGGGACTGCCCTGCGTGCGCCCCTCTGTTGGACTCCCAAAAAGGGGAAAGGATCGACTTCTCTGAAGATTGTGGAATGATCCATGTGGAATGGCATCCCAAATGGGAAGCTGCTGATATGTTACAAATGCATCCAGATCTACATGCCCATGTGCAAGCCTTTGAGGAGGAAAGACTGGAACACACAGTAGACCCCTTGGACGATGAGGTAGACCTGGACAATCTTGTCAACCAAGGCTTTGAAGGCAACCCCCAGAGCCTTTCTGACTCTCCATGGCTCTCAACTACCGGCTGCGCCATTCGCAAGAATGTCACCTTTGACTTCCAACCTACCAACCCCCAGACAGATATCATGCCAACATGGCAATGCGATATTATCATTAAAAGCGTTGACCTCATGAAGGAAAGTCTCCAACCTGACACATCTGATGGGGTCACCATGCCAGCACAAATGCCGGAAGTTATCACCTCTGAATGTGCCTGTTTCTACAATGCCCATGGCAAGTGCGTTGGTATGCTGGCCACCCTCCCAACATTTGCAGCTGCAAATAAAACCCAATGGCCGTGGACCTACAAATACCACCAACAGAGCAGAACTTGCAGGTATTCTTGTGGCACTCCAACAAGGGCAAACTGACATTGCCTTTGATAGTGCATCTTGCCTTTCCCAGATTTCTAAACAAACTCTCAATCCAATGCGCATGAGGTATCACCTACATGCAGAGCTCATTCGTGCTATATCAACCACATTAGAGCACTCCCCTCATCCTATTCATTTCTACAAAGTCAAAGCCCACTCTGGCATCATTGGCAATAAGGGGGCTGACGCCTGCGCACGGTCTGCAGCTCTCACGGCCACCACAGACATTGAACTCCCACATGCCTGGGACCCATTCCACAACTTTTACTGGCTCTCATTGAAGACCTCGCACGGACAAAATGATAGCCTGCCCCGCTCCCACGCTTTCCCAACCCACTACCTAAACAACCTGACCGACAAACTTAAATCACACATGCATACAAAGCACAAGCTAGGCTCTGCTGATATCTCTGGCTACCATTACAGTAGCTGGCAGAGGCTCAACCATGCCATACAACCCACTTCCCCAATCACCACTGCCAATATAGAAGCTCACAACCCAACCTATCAACTTGCTAACAAGGAAATCAGCAACTCCTTCTGGTCTACTCCTAAGATTACTTTTAAACAACAGATAAATGTAGTCAAATACCGCACAGGGACAGTCTACACACAGAAGCATGCCATCAGATCCAATAGGTCTTCCACCGATGGAGGATGCCCGCGGTGTGATGATATGGACAGCATTAATCATGTTGTCCTCAGATGTCCAAATCCAACTATGAACGGTATGCACACCAACAGACACCATGTTGGCCTTAGCTTCTGTGTTAAAGCCCTTAGCAAAGGCAGGTTTGGCTCGTCCCTTATTGGTATGGATGCCTGCCGTAATGAGAGACTCTTGGATCAGGGGATACAAGTCCCAGAAAACATCTCACGAGCCATTCCAGACTGGTTTTTTCCTAATGGTACTGGCTCCTCTGCCCGGCACCAGAGCCGCCCTGATGTTATCTTTGTGAGACTTATCCCAGGTAGACAAGCTCACCTTGATCCTTCTAAGCTCCCTCCTCAAGACAGAGCCATTCACCTCGTTGAACTGAATTTTTTTTCCAGACACCAACCCTTTCATCACTTTAGAAACTGCAGCAGCTCAACATGCTCACACTATAACCAGACTTAAAACCCGCAGCTCAAGGAATCCAAACAGGAACAACAAAGTGACTCTACACATCGTCCTGATTGGTGTGGCTGGCACTATTTACAATGAGTACACAATCAAACCTCTTGTCAATTTGGGCCTATCCAAACACAAAGCAAAATCCCTAGCTGCCAAGCTGAGCTGTCATGCCATGCAGAGACTAACCACTATCATTAACACCAGACATGCTCTTTGCTTACATGGGGCTTCAGGGGGGGGGGGGGTCGCTGGGCGCGCGGAGGTGGATACAAGGAGAAGGAGAGTCCGGGCGTCTCGGGGCATGGCCGACAACCCGCCCGATCCTCATTAGTTCAGTCTCTTTCCCTCTCCTAGGCTAGCTGTAGCTAGCGTAGTTCTGAGGGACCTCTGGTGGGGCCCTTATTAGCTTTCTAGTTAAGGGACCTTTCCTTAATGCACGCGGCCTGTGGCCTGCGTAGACTTTTCTTTTCTTTTCTTCTCTCCCTGTTCCCCCCCCCGCCCCCCTCTACTTCTCAATGGGTACCTTGAATTGGTCCTTGGCACTCTTTTCATTGGAACAACTAAGATTGCATCAGGTCGACTAGAGGTGAGCCTTTGTTTGTCAGGGAAACGACGAGGGAAAATGTATTTTGGAAGGGAACTATTTGTTGAGTGCTCAGGGATCTGCAGGTTCTGTAAAGCAAGACGATCTGCGCTGCCGATGTCCATGGAGGCAAGGCCTGCCCCAAGAGGGCCTTTGCTGACACCTTTAAGGAGGATTCTGCTGGCAATATTGTGACGCTCGGTTACCATATTTGATATGGTGGAGTGTTTACATCCTGAAACAATGTGAAGGGCACTGTCTGGCTCCCCACAGAGGGGACATTGTAGGCTGGTGGGCATTTTAAAGCGCACTGCATGTTTTTGATTGAAGAGGGTACCTGTGCGGTAGTTGAACACGTTACGTTTCATTTTAAAAGGAAGTTTTGGCATGGTCCAGAAGGCATTGCTAACCTTTTTATGGACTGTAGGAAGTAGGCTTTGGTAATAAGAGTAGTATCCTGCCTCTGTGTTAGCATCTCCAAGTCTGTGTTTTGAGTGCATGTGCGTCCCCAGAGCATCATGCAGGTTGGGAAAATGTTTAAACTTTGGGGCAGGCGAGTCGGGGCGTTTTGATGTGCTTGCGTGGGAGCGGGCAGCTTCCTCAAAGGCAAGCCAGGTGGTGTCATTGCCTTCAAGGTTGACACAGGGGAAGGTTGTGTCTACAGGGGTGTCATCACCCTGTATAGCCTGGTGTTTGGCAATGGCATCTGCGCATTCGTTGCCCGCAATTCCAGTGTGAGATTTAACCTTGTAGAGATAGATAGGGGTAGGTGAATTGCACACAAGCTGTACAATTATTTTAAGGATATGACCTTGGACATGCTGACGATGAAGCTCTGGATACAGTATTTGCTTTCTGATTTGGAGGAGTGAAGAAAGGCTATCAGTAGCGATGTGAGAGTGGCCCTGGAGAGTGTATGCTCACGTACAAAACAACGAATTCTGTTAGCAGATGTAAGCATAGCGCGAGATGCATTTTCTGCACGTTTAGCCATATGGCATGCATTTTCAAGGTATGTAAAATATTATGCCAAGATATCTAAACGAGTCCTTAGGAGCAAGCGTGTCACTGCCAATCATAACACAAAGAATTCATCCCTTTAGAGTTGAAGTGCGCGATCTCTGACTTAGCAGTGTTGACAATGCTTCTTGCTGGCATACACAATCAGCCTGCACAGCATGGTTTGTAGTGCACCTGCCTCATTGGAAAGCAACGATCATCACCATACAACTTATGGGTTACGCGGACATCCTCTATGCCAGTTAATATCCCCCTCACATCCTCAGTAATTGAGTCAACATCATTAGTGTAAAGTGAGAAAAGGAGAGGAGAAAGAGGACGTCCTTGCTTATAACCCCGCGTAGGATGCACACATGCTATTTTTGCACCATCTTTCAAAACATCATGATGTATGACTCATCATCAGCATACATGCATATCTTGGAGAAGTGAGAGCAAAGATTTGGGCATGCTGATATGGTGGAGGTGCTGCCACAGAGCCTCCCTAGGGATGGTGTTGTATGCTTGTTTGAAACCTATGAATGCGGCATACAATATATTTGAGTTGTTTGGCCGCACAGCGTGTGCAACATGCTGTAGATAGCTGGATGGCCAAGAGTGTCTGCGCTCTCTTTCCTGATGATGTGCATGACTTGGCTTTGCATGAAAATTTTTAGGCACCTCTGATGTGTAGGAAAGAGCTACTATGCCTTTAAGTAAATTGCATCCAGGTGGTAGGCTCATGTGCTCAAAAACTTGGTTTCCAACATGACGCTGCGCAGAAGCGCTGTCAATGCGATAAGACATGTCTGTCTGGTCTGCCCACAAGGAAAGAAAGAAGGAAAAAAACTACATAGGCGAAAGGAACTCTCCCTACATCAATTAAGGAAAAGGAGACACATGTGTCTAATGTACATTTAAGGAAGCACCTTCACATAAACATACACCTCCCCAACCCAAGTGCCTCCACAGGCCAAACGCCCCAAAACATAGACCTCTGGAACTGTAAGAAAAACTAAGTAAAAGGAATGGCAGAGCACACGACCCCCCTAGACGCTCTAAACACTGCCTACTCCTATGACCTAGACGTTACACATATCAATGCATGGAGGATCTTCACAGCCAAAAAGAGGGACAGAAGCAGTAACTCCCCCTTACAGCAAAAACAATACAGAACCCACTTTGCGCCCATGATCATAGAAAATTGGGCCTTGTCAATGTTCAAAAATGCTGGGTTCACACCTGCAAGAATCAGCCTTGCTGCCCGTACAGACATTAAATGTGCCTGCTGTGAGATATGCAACTACCCTGGGGGCAAGGAGCCCTTAAACTCTGAACCTCCCTATCCTGATATGTATACCGGTGATGCCTGCCATCGAACCTATCACTGTACATGCATGAAAGAGCTCGGGTGCTACACTGATGAGCAAAGAAGAACTATTGACAACAACGAATATTGGGCCTGCCCTGCCTGTGCCCATCTCAGTGAAGATGAAAAACTCAATCGAAAATTAAACTCTCACAGCAAAGAACTCGCGCGCATTGAGTGGGAGCCAAGCTGGGATCCAGAAGACACAAAAGAAACATGGCCCACTTTTGTCCAGCGCATCCTTGAATTTGAAACCCGCAAGGATGAGCTGGACCTCTCCACACCTGCTGGTGACCTTGAACTAGACAACCTTAAAAGACAAGGATTTGACAGAACAGATAGCAACAATACATGGAAACAAAAGCTAGACACAGAATGCAACAAGGTCCTCTTTGATATCAACCCCACAAACCCACAAGTAGACAATATAGGGGCTGGAAGCTGTGAATTTTGGATCACAAAAGTTGACCTCGTTCGACCTAAGTCCAATCACACACAAGATTCCCAACCCCGAGAAAATGCCACCCATTCCCCCACACCCTCCATACCACCCCTAGAGCTACCGGAGATCTACTCTGCACAGGTAGTATGCATATTTGGTACAGATGGCAAATGTAAAGGGATGCTCACCCCAGAGCCCATTAATACCCTCCGTGACGCTTTTCACAGAGCCAAGTAGAGTCCTCCTAAAAGCTTTGCTTCTGAGCTCCTGGGCCTCTTCTCACGCTCTATCTTAAACAACAGCAAACATCAAAGCAAAAAAATCAAAGACTCCTACATAAGCATCCTACCTGACCATGTCCACCTAGCTCTCCAGAATTGGGCATTAGTGACCCAGGAAAAAATGGCCTCACCCTTAGATCATAACCCCAATTACATGTACTACTGGAGCAAACACCCTCAAGACAGGATCTTTGGAGCTATCCACAATGCTCTGTCGTCCAAATTCTCAGGCTTCTCATCTTGCCATCCCATCTACAACAACCATGTAATGCACCTCATCCTGAAACATGCCATTACTCTGCAATACTATAAACTGATGCAACAGCAATTTTCATGTTCCGACCAAGCTGGGGAGGTCCAATGAGCACCAATCCATACTCCAAACTTCTTAATGCTAACCCTCATCTTTGTTGCACATTGGGAACCATACCATCAGCAGCCCTCAACTATGCTACTCCCCCCTTCTGGGTCAGCAAGGAATTCATGCTTCCCCGCCACTCCTGGAGCCTACAAATTATCGCTGTCTGGAATACTGCAGTGAGAATCCGCCTAAATGAGAACGACCCAACTTGGCTCACTAAATTAGCAAGAGACATCCCTGAAGCACGCTGGTGGAAAACAACCATCAGGAATGACCAAATGCTCAATGCCAGGCACCCGAACATTGAGACTGGTTTCAAGAAATTTGAAAAGCTACCTTGGCTACAAGTTGTGACCAACAGCATTTTGGACAGCCCATGAACATTATCCTGAACCAGCATCCCCTTACGCCGCTCACAGCATCTAGCCCAAACCTGGTCCGAAAAGTTCAGAACTGGAAAGAGTGGGCATACACAGATGGCAGCTGCCATATCCACCTTGGAAAACGCGTTATTGGAGCAGGAGTCTACCACCCTGACAGTGACAGTTCCAATTATGTCCAACCTAATGGAGCGGGGATCACAAATACAAAGAGCTGAACTAGCTGCAATAGCAGCTGCCATTCTCCAGGGCCACTCCCACATTGCAACTGATAGCCTCTCTTCACTCCACCAAATCAGAAAGCAAACACTTTACCCAGAGCTTCATCGTCAGCATATCCAAACCTTGGACCAAGGCCATATCCTTAGAATAATCGTGCAGCTTATATGTAATCCACCTACCCCTATCTATCTCTGCAAGATTAAATCTCACGTTGGAATTGCGGGTAATGAATGCGCAGATGCCATTGCCAAACACCAGGCCATTCAGGGTGATGACACCCTTGCAGACACAACCTTTCCCTGCGTCAAACTTGAAGGCAATCCTTTCCATGCCACCACCTGGCTTGCCTTTAAGGAAACCGCCCGCTCACATGCAAACACATCAGAACACCCCAATTCACCTACCCCAAAATTCAAGTATTTTTTCAACCTTCATGATGCTCTGAGGACACATATGCACTCCAAACACAGACTTGGAAAGGCTAATATCGAGATACTACTCCTATTACCAAAGTCTACTTATCACAGTCCATAAAAAGGTCAGCAATGCCTTCTGGACCATGCCAACGCTTCCTTTCAAAATGAAACGGAATATCTTCAACTACCGCACAGGTACCCTCTTCAATCAAAAACATGCAGTACACTTCAAATTTTCCACCAGTCTACAATGCCCCCTCTGTGGGGAGCCTGACAGTGCCCTCCACATTCTTTCAGGATGTAAGCATTCCACCATATCAAACATGGTAACTGAACGCCATAATATTGCTAGCAGAATCCTCCTTAAAGGTATTAGAAAAGGCCCCCTTGGGGCAGGCCTTGCCTCCATGGACATTGGCAGCGCAGATCACCTTGCTTTACAGGACCTGCAGATCCCTGAACACTCAACAAATAGAATCCTTCCCAAATACATTTTCCCTCGCCGTTTCCCTGACAAACAAAGGCTCACCTCTAGCCGACCTGATGCAATTTTAGTTGTTCCAATGAAGGCGCGGGGGGAACAGGGAGCACTCAACGCCAGCCACAGCCACTCCACCTACTTTCAAGGCCCGCCACCCTAATCAGCTCCTTCCAGAACAGAGGCACGTCCATCTTGTGGAAGTCAAATACTGTGAAGACACCAGGCCCAAGAACCAGCTCGAGGCCTCCAAACAACAGCACCGTGACCTTTGTAGCCATCTTTCAAGGGCCTCAGCTCAAGTCACCATCCATACCATTCTGTTAGGTGTGGGTGGAGACATCTACACCCATCACACTTTGGAGCCTCTTAAAGAGCTTGGTCTTGACACTCATACAGCCACCAGGCTTGCTCTGAAGCTTCATGCTCATTCTGTTCAGTACGCTTATAAACTTGTTAGCACCAGACGCGCTCTTGAGAAGACTTCTCTCAACTCTCATCGCCAAGATCAGGCACGGGCTACTGCTAGTAACCCTCCTGATCCCCCTTGACTTCTTTCTTGTTTCTTTTGGTGAAGGGGATACACGGTGCCTCGGCCCTAGGTATCTTCTTTTCCTGAATTGATGCGGGGAGCGTCTTTACTGCCTGCGTAGGTTTTCTTTTCTTTTCTAAGGAAAGAAAGACAACCTACTTACAGTAGCAGCATATTTGCTTTACCATCTGACATTTGGACAGAAATGACGCACATGGTGATGCAAAATAATCGAGACCTGTATGCCTTCTGAAGTGCTTACTTACAATGTTGCCTCCACCTACTACCCCAATGGTAAGTGCGGGGGCATGCTGAGAAGAAAAAGAAAAAGAAAAAAGAAAAAGCTATGTAGGCTGAGAAAACTCTCCTTACATCAAGAAAGAAAAGAGAGACACGTTGGCTCAAAGATCCGTGAGTCTCCCTCACCAGAAAATGAGAGGGAAATTAATGTGGATTGGGTGGGTTCCTGGCAGCACGCTGCTCCAGGGCACCAGCGTTATGAGTGTTTTTATTTTCAATGGCACGTCTGGTAGAGGTAGGCATGCTGACTTTAGCAAGACTCTCAGCCCTGCATGAAGCCTATGAAGCGCTCAAACAGGCAGGCTAGCGCAAGATGATCCAGCCACCTTTACAGGACAGCAACTGAGATCATGCACTTTGTACAACATCTTTAGGCAAGCATATGACACCATCCCAAGGCAAGCACTTTAGCAGCTGAAGGGGTACGTGGTGCTGTCACGGGGACAAATGGTGTGCATGTAACACATTTGTTATACGCTGATGACCTAACACTGATTGCAAATGACCCCAATGCGATGCAAACTATGCTAAACCGCTTGGACCGTTATGCACGAAGAAAGCACCTACGCATTAACACAGCCAAGTCAGAAGTGGTGCATTTCAACTCGTCAGGTTCCAATTTGCCTGTGTTTTTGGTTGGCGGGTTACCATTGGCCCATAATCCTTCAAGTATTTAAAAAATCCTTCAAGTACTTAGGCATGTGGTTTCACAAGAACATAAGCATGGCTGAGTCCTCTGAGCACGTCACTGGCCCATTCATGGCATCTGCCTATCGGATTCGGCAGTTTGTGCGAGAGCATGCATTGGGGGACAGGCCGCATGTACCGCTCTGGTAAAAAAAAAATATACCTAGTCCCAGCTGGCATGTATGCAAGCCAGGTGTGGGGCAAAGAGTATGTATAGGAAGGCCAGGAAATTTCAAATGAGTTGCAAGTGCGCCACATGAGTTTTTTAAAAGGCACATCAGGTGTGAAGCATGCAACTACAAACTGGGTAGTTCTGAGAGAATGTGGGCATGTGCCATTGCAGTTCTACTGGTTCAAGTCCGCGACTAAGATGTACAATGGTCTGCTCAATTCTAATTGTTAGACGCTCCGGATGGTCCTGAAGGCAGACTTGCACTTGCACTCCAGGGCCCCCTCATGTTGGACTGCTCAGATCTCGGATAGCTTTCAAGGATTGCGGCGCTGTGAGTTTTTTGTAACAGCGATGAAGCAGGGTACGCCTATCTCACTGCAGGATTTCACTGATGATTTGAGGCACAGATTGCGCGGTGCATGGAGAGTTGTTGAAGGAGTGGATCCGCGAACAACAAATAACACACTGGCCACTTGAATGTTGATCAAAATGCGCGCAAGCCTATCCGGCTGCCAGGGTATTTGCATCTGTATTTGCCTCGGCATGTCATGCAGAATGTTAATAGGTTCAGGTTGAGAGCTCACTCTTTGATTGTGGAAACTGCGTCTTGGGAGGATGGGAATCCTCCGGTGTGTGACAGATGCTCATGCGGGCAAATTCAAGACGAGGCCCATGTGCTCTTCATGTGTAGGTATGAGGGGCTGTGTGCTCTAAGACAAAAGTATTCCAAGTTCTTTTGGACTTTATCTGGCGATTCTTCACCTGCACATCCTTTCTTCCTGCATCAACCTAGTGTCCAAGCTGTATCTAATTTCCTCTTGCAAAGCAATAAAAAGCTTTTCTATTTCATGTCTGTCTTTTGGATTTGCTGTTGGTTGGCATGGACCAGCCACAGGCTGATCAGCCGAGCAGTCTGGCTGAAGGTCTCCCTGTGTAATCTAATCTAATCTTATCCAACATCTAAAGGCTCAAGAGATTCAGCCGTCTGCCAAGAGAGGTCTACCTCTCCAATATATAGGTTGCACCACTCCAATTGTGACCAGCCCTGCACAACTGATGCATTATCACAATGGAAAGATTCCAACATGGAAAGACTCCATCGTGGGCATCTCCAAGACTCCAAGACCATGGAAAGACCCCAACATGGGCAAACTGACATTGCCTCTGATAGTGCATCCTGCCTCTCCCAGATTTCTTAACAAACCCCGAATCCAAGGCGCATGAGGCATCATCTACATGCAGAGCTCATTCATGCAATATCAACCATATTAGAGCACTCCCCTCACCCTATCCATTTCTACAAAGTCAAAGCCCACTCTGGCATTATAGGAAATGAGGGGGCTGACGCTTGCGCTCGCACCACAGCCCTCTGACTCCATAGACATTATACTCCCAGATGCCAAGGACCCTTTTCACAATGTCTTTTGGCTTTCATTGAAGACCTCTTCCACACATTTTGATGGCATGCAACGCTCACGAACTTTCCCGATACACTACCTCACCAACCTGAGCGACAAACTTAAAGCACACATGCACAAGAAACACAAACTTGGCTCTGCTAACACCTCTGGCTACCACTACCAGAGATGGCAGAAGCTTAACGATGCCACACCGCCCACCACCAATTCAAACACTGAAACTCACAACCCAATCTCTCAACTTGCAAACAAGGAGATCAGCAACTCCTTCTGGAAAATTCCAGAGATTACTCTTAAACAGCAAATGAATATTATGAAGTATCGAACGGATACAATGTACACACAGAGTCATGCCTCCAATTTCAACTTTTCCAGTTCTGGAAGATGCCCACTCTGTGCAAATATAGACAACATTTATCATGTTCTGCTTAGGTGTACCAACCCAACGATGAGTGGGATGCACACCAACAGACACCATGCGGCTTTTAACCTCTGTGTAAAAGCCCTCAGTAAAGGCCGGTATGGCTCATCCCTCATTGGCATGGATGGATGCAATAATGAGAGACTCCTGGATCAGGGCATACAAGTCCCTGATAACATCTCTCGAGCCATTCCAGATTGGGTTTTCCCAAATGGCACAGGCTCACCTGCCCGGCACCAAAGCCGCCCTGATGCTCTCTTTGTGCGCTCTATCCCAGGCAGACAAGCTCACCTTGATCCTTCCAAGATTCCCCCTCAAGATAGGGACATCCACCTTGTTGAACTTAAATTCTGCCCTAACACAAATCCCTTTCCCACCCTAGAACGCGCAAAGACCCAACATTCCCATACCATTACTAGACTCAAAACCCGCAGCTCAAGAAATCCAAACAGGATTAACAAAGTGTCACTGCACACCATCTTAATTGGTGTTGGCGGCACCATTTACAATGAGTATACAATTAGACCTCTTATAAATCTGGGTCTGACCAAACAAAAAGCCAAATCACTAGCATCTAAGCTTAGGGACCATGCCATCCGAAGATTATCCACCATCATTAACACTAGACACGCTCTTTGCTTTCAGGGGGCTTCTGGGAGGGGGTTTGCTGGGCGCGCAGCGGCGGCGGAGGACGGGAGAAGGAGAGTCTGAGCGTCCAGAGGCATGGCGAACAACCCTCCAGATCCCCATTAGCTCTGTCTCTGGCTCTCTCCTAGGCTAGTTTTGTCTAGTGTAGGTTTGAGGGCCTTCTGGTGAGGCCTCTAACTTTTGTTAGGGGTTCTTCCCTTAATGCACGCGGCCTATGGCTTGCGTAGACTTTTCTTTTTTTCTTTTTCTTTTCTCCAACCCTCATGAATTCCACACCACCTGCAAGACCTGTTTCAACAAAAAAAAGCTGAGACCGGGTATTACAGGCACGCTCTTGCGGTGCGTCTACTCCTTCTGGAACCCTCCCCCACGATGATGAAATCATTTTTTTTACTTAGATGCCATGCAGTTCCTGGACTGCCTCCCTTCAGGCCAAAATACCAGTTGCCACCTTCATTATTTGGGAGCACTTTTCACAGGATCTGGTTAGTGTCCATGTAGGCATTGCAGGCCACATAGGCATTGCAGATAAAGCCTGTCAAGTGTGGTAGTGGTGTGAAGGCTCTGCCAGAAACACTCACTTGAAACACCCAACACACCTAACACCGGTGCATTACCAACCCAAGAAACGAAAAAATAAGCCAGGTAGGCAGTGAGAGCACTCCTTACATCAATTAAGTAAGAGGAGGCACGTTGGCTCAAAGAGACGTGAGTCTCCTTCACCAGAAGCCAAGAGGGAAGCTTATGTGGGCCATGTGGTTTCTGGTGGCAAGTGGCTCTAGGGCGCGGGGGTTGTGATGGGTGTTATTTTTTCAATGGCACGTCTGGTTGAGGTAAGTTACTGCGTGTGTTGCACAAAATGGGCATGGAGCTTCCATACGAGTTGGTAGACTGTTGCGGGTCAATCCCTAGTTTTCTGAATTGGTCAAGTGAGGGCAGTATAGACAGTCCCACCCACACCCAGGAGACTTGTGTGGTGACTGACCTCAACACTTTTTGGAGTTGTTTGCACAGTCCACAATGATGTTGTTGTGAGGCCTCTAGCTGGGCACCAGGCCTCATATCTTCACTCTAATCGACTTCAATCAATACAGTGAAAGTGACGAATAAGGACATTTTATTCATGAGGGCCTGACTGGAGTTGTGTTGCTTCCTTTACCTCTTCGTTATTTCTCATACTGCGTCACACCCAATGTGAGGGGGACGTGGGTGGTCTGTTTGCATCAGTAAGGCAAGGAGTGATCAAAACAACATCAGGGCAGCTGGAGTTGCATCTTGTTTGATCAGGAATACTGGGGTTTGAAAGACCAGGACACAAGACCAGCTGCCCACATACCTGTGCTATTGCTGTTGCCTGTTTAGTTTGGTTTGGTGAGCATGTGTGTTACGTGCGTGCGTGCGTGTATATGTGTGCGTGTTTGTGAATGTGTGTGTATGTGTGTATATGTGTGTGCGTGCATGCTTGCGTGCGTGCGTGTGTGTGTGTGTGTGCATGTGTGTGTGTGTGTGTGTTTGTGTGTGTGTGTGTGTTTGTGTGTGTGTGTGTGTGTGTGTGTGTGTGTGTGTGTGTGTGTGTGTGTGTGTGTGTGTGTGTGTGTGTGTGTGTGTGTGTGTGTGTGTGTGTGTGTGTGTGTGTGTGTGTGTGTGTGTGTGTGTGTGTGTGTGTGTGTGTGTGTGTGTGTGTGTGTGTGTGTGTGTGTGTGTGTGTGTGTGTGTGTGTGTGTGTGTGTGTGTGTGTGTGTGTGTGTGTGTGTGTGTGTGTGTGTGTGTGTGTGTGTGTGTGTGTGTGTGTGTGTGTGTGTGTGTGTGTGTGTGTGTGTGTGTGTGTGTGTGTGTGTGTGTGTGTGTGTGTGTGTGTGTGTGTGTGTGTGTGTGTGTGTGTGTGTGTGTGTGTGTGTGTGTGTGTGTGTGTGTGTGTGTGTGTGTGTGTGTGTGTGTGTGTGTGTGTGTGTGTGTGTGTGTGTGTGTGTGTGTGTGTGTGTGTGTGTGTGTGTGTGTGTGTGTGTGTGTGTGTGTGTGTGTGTGTGTGTGTGTGTGTGTGTGTGTGTGTGTGTGTGTGTGTGTGTGTGTGTGTGTGTGTGTGTGTGTGTGTGTGTGTGTGTGTGTGTGTGTGTGTGTGTGTGTGTGTGTGTGTGTGTGTGTGTGTGTGTGTGTGTGTGTGTGTGTGTGTGTGTGTGTGTGTGTGTGTGTGTGTGTGTGTGTGTGTGTGTGTGCGTGCGCGTGTGTGAATGTGCATGCGTGTGCGTGTATATGAATGCGTGTGAATGTGTGTGTTATACCCAAGATACCTCCCCGGAGGCTGCACGCTAATGTGCGCGTCCGTGTGTGTCGGCCTTAACAGTTCGAACTACTCAGCTCAGGCTTGAGGGTTGTCTTTTAACAAGAAAAAAAATACTTACATGTATCCAAGACAGGGTGGCAGTTGGCATCAGGTGGGAGGCGGTTGGCCAGAAATATCATGCTATTTCGGTTGTTCCTCCCAGAACTTTCATTTTGAAAAATTCTGGGGACTACCCACTTCACACCAGGTGTGTTTCAATACTGCACACTCAACATTGATACCCACAGCTTGCGTGCTTGCATGACCTTCAACCGCTGCCAGCCCCCGCAGCACCCCATGGCACCCCATCGACGCCCCGTGGCCTTGCGGTACCCCGCTGGCATCCTTCCTGAGGATATCACCTGGAATTCTCGCATGTGCGCTGCCTCCCTTTTAAACCCAGCTCCTTGCACGTGTGTGTCTGCGCCGCATTGCCCGCAGGTCTTGCCTTTCCCTGACAGACAACCCAGACTTCTGGAGCTCTCCTTCGCAGCTCCGCTGTCATGGCTACTTCCCGCGCCCTTGGGCTGGGGCTGCTTGCCCTGGTCGCGCTGAGCGGTGAGTGCGGCTTGTCCTGCCTGATTTCATTCCTGGGGGTTGGTCATGTCTTGGGAATTGCACGTGATGCCTCAGAACCTGGAGTGAAGCTGACCTCGGGACTATGCCCCCCTTAAGAGTGAGTGAGTCAGTGAGCAAGGATTCGAGACTGCAAGATGAAGTTGCTGCTCTTACTCTTCCAGACAATATGAGACTGCAAGAAAAAGTTACTTACTCTTCCTGACATACTCCTACTCCTACTTGTAATTGATAGGGGGGGGTGATATTCCGGCAAATCTTTTTTCGCCAGCCAGCCGAGAGACAAAAAAACTAGTGGGCGTCAAGTCAAATTTGGGCAAGACCCGGGGACCTTCCCAAAAAGGCCTTGCCCCTACCCCAAATAAGAGTACCAATCTGCTCCTTTTCAATTTCCCCATCCACTTCCATCCGTAATGTAATGACACTATGCATTGACACATATTACCATGACATATTATGTAAACAAATGTACCTTGATCCGTGAACACAAATTTGGGTAGACATGCTGCCCCTATGCCCCTGCACCCCTGGTGCCCTACATCATGCGTGTCTGGCACTGACTCAAAGTCATGAGCAATGCCCTCTGTTAAACTCTGAAAAGGGTGCCAATTGACAGAGTGTGAGCCCAGGAACCGTGTGGTACGCTGGCTCAAAGAATAAAATCACAGGTGGGGGCAGGATGGCCTCAGGACATGATCATAATTCTTTGTGTGGAACCCCAAGACCTATCCACCCACCCCGAGCCCCCTTCCAGTGCCCTATCCACATAGTGTCGGTATCAAACTGCTACGCTTTTGATTACACATCCATTTGCATATTCATTGCACTGGAAAGTGAGCCGCAGCAGAGTTATGTTGGCAATATCGCCCATGCATTCCTGCTCTGCCAGGCACCCACAACTGGCTTGCAAGTCCACAAACTGCCCTCCTGCCTTCACCAAGGAGTAATACAGCATATTTTGCCACTATCCTGGAAGTTTAAATTCATATGCTGCAAATTTTGCCTCCACATCCCCTGCGGCCCACACCCATGCACATGTGGCACCGACTGAGTCATGCACACGGACCTCCCTTCAATTTAATTTGCACCAAAAGGGTACTGGTCAACAATATTTGAGCCCAAGAATTCAATGGTACATTTGAAATTCTTTAGGAATGCCTCAAAACATTAATTTATAAGGGCGGATTCTAATGAGTCTGCACCCCCCTGACCCCCCTAACCACCCACCTACCTTCTCCGATGAGACCCATAAGTACAATCAATAAGTCTTAAGCTCAAAGTTCCAAATACATAATTTCTTATCAAGTTAGAGTTTGTACATTTCATCCAAATGTAATGCTCCTTGCAGCCTCCTGCGCCAGCCATTCTCAACTAATTGTATTCTCTGCGTCATGAGTTGAGTGATGAAAGCGTGGAAGTTTGTTGATGAAATGGGGAGCAAAGATCCTGCGTTGTTTGTTACGGATTGCTTGATTTATGCCTTGTTCCCACCACAATAGCTCGCTTGTTATTTAATGATAGGTGGATGAGGAGTATTCTGAAATGTAAACCCAGCAGCCAATTTATAGGCCAAATGCATGGCTTCAGCCTATGCCAGTAAACTTACAACCCATGTGCTCTCCTTTGATGTTCCTTTCCTGCAGGTTTCAGCAATGCAGACAGCAACCGGCCCATTGGTAAGTCCCTGGACAAGTCGAGAACTGGTTACTCGTCAATCCTACACTGTTCCCTCAGAGTAGAGTGTTTGCCATAACCTAGTAGGGCACTGGTGCAGATGCATACTACCAAAACGGTTTGATTTTAATTGTGAAGAGTTCATTGCACTGTTTGTCGCACAAATATTTTGACACTACACCAGGGAGCATTTGTTATGTGTTGTGAGCCTTTGTTAGTGTGTCTTCTTGCTCATGCCAGCTACTCTTTCTCTCCTCCTTCCATGCAGATTTTCTGACCAACATTGAGGATAAGACTCCGTACTCCATTTTTGAGACCCTCTACAACACTTATGCCAATGATGCCGTCAAGGCAATTCTCAACGGAACCGACGTTGGTGGCATATTTCTGGTGCCCAACAATGATGCATTTACTTATTTTCTCAGCTACCTGAAGTTTGGGATCAGCGACCTCATCGGAGACTTCGTCAATTCGGTTCGTGCAAGCCTAAGTGATAGCACTTTTCAGAGAGTGGTGTTGTAGCGAAATGGAATCACCTGGTTTGATTCCGTTTGGGACTGGCCTGTGCTCTTTGAATGACCCAATTGTTTTTAATCTTAGACGCATGATGGTAAACTAGGCACAATGCAACTGTTTAACCTTCTTGCTACATTCTGTGGGACTCACAAGCACTCTCACAAGCACATCTTACCACGCCTTGCTGTCCAGATATTTGGGGATCATTTTATTCAAGACTTCCCTGTGGAAGGAATGAGTGAAAAGAAGATGTTCAGAACAAGAGGGTATGTGTGGGCTGAGATTATGATTCATAGAACCTTACCCCATGGCAAAATCACACATTATTTGTTGCTGATGTTGAGCTATAACCAATGTCCCTTCATCAACCCGCAGAGGCGAAAAAGTGGAGCTTACTTTCAATGAGAATGGTGAAGTCACAATGGCCAAACCGGCAGACTCTCCCCCCAAGTTCTCAGGCATAGGCAACGTTGTTGGCATGTACAACACCAGCGCACCTGGGAACGCAACCGTCTACTTTGTGGACAGCGTCATGCTGACTAAGTATATATTTGACATATATATTGGAAAGGGTGAGGAGATCGCTCGGGAATTATTGTGCAGTCAATCTATTTGATGGTTGTCCTTTCTCCAATCAGGAGAGGCTGGTCATGCAGGCTCGATCATGGATTTTTGGGGCCTCTAGTGTTGTAAACAGATACGTGGGCATCGTTTCATCTCACGTACACCCCCCTGTGTCATTGTGACCTCTTTCTCTCTCTGTAGCTGTTCCCAATTTTTATGTTGCTGTTCAGAAGCTCAGCGATGAAGATGTGGCTGTGAGCACCCTGTTGGTAAGTGTTTTTTCAACAAAATATGTGTGAATGCTTGACTCAGTTTTGTAAGCTCCAGCTGCCTTGTTTTCCCTGCCCCAAACTGAAAATGTGCCAAACTTGCTTTATTTTGCAGGCCATATTGGACACTGAAGCCTTCTCGGATGTGAAGGATGCGCTGATGAATACGCCCAATGGAACATTTTTTGCGCCCAACAACGACGCTGCCACTGCCTTGCTAAGTGCTCTCAATGTTGGCGGGTTATCTGACTTGGTTGAGACGGAAGGACTGAGGAAGATGATGGAGGCAATTCTGCTCCACCACTTTGTACCTGATGTCAATATCAATGAACCTCCAGCAGATTCTGCTGAAGTTACAACAGCGTGAGTGACACTTAATTTGCAGTATTGATGATGACTGAGCATGTGACCCTGTGGCATTGTTTGTGACACAGACATGCTTGACCACATGCATGCTCATACATTCAATGCTACACTCGCCCGCAGGCTGAAAACTCTGCCTGGTGTCTCTGACAGCACTCTGAGGCTTGTGAGGGATGCAGAAAATGGCATTGATATCCTGCACCGTCACCCTCTTGGGGACTCACCAACCACCAATGCCAATGTTGTTGGGCTCAATGCCAAGATTGCAACAATCAGCGGCTACTTTGATGCTTCTGGAGTGGCTGACAGTGAGGAGCGCGGCAGTGTGCACATCATTGACATGGTGATGCTCCCCATCCCTGAGGATGGTGTTCCAACCCTGAAGGGTGAGCCATCTGCATAGATCCTTACCCTGATAACGCGTCTCTGCTTCCGCTGGTTCAGAAACTCACCCCTGGGCTGGCACACTGCCATCCTGTCTAATTTTCTTGGTTTCCACATGCTTGTGCCCCTTCCGTGCATTGTTCACAGCCATGTCTTTGCTAGTTGATACTCCATTTGATGAAGGAGTGGAGTATGGATTCAAGTTGAATTC
Source organism: Dunaliella primolecta (assembly GCA_914767535.2). Classification (NCBI taxonomy): domain Eukaryota; kingdom Viridiplantae; phylum Chlorophyta; class Chlorophyceae; order Chlamydomonadales; family Dunaliellaceae; genus Dunaliella; species Dunaliella primolecta. Next base: position 9,650,868 of record OU611757.1, read on the forward strand.
CACTTACCCGCGACCTATTTTTGATCTGTCGTCGTAGACTGGAATGACAGCACTCCTCAGGGCGAGACCTACAACATCTTCAAGCAAGTCCTGGACTTGGTGCCCGATGCCAAGCCTGCTATTACTGGGCCCTTGCTCCGAGGTGTCATCTGCATGCCCTCAGATGCTGCCTTTACCAACTTCCTTGAAGGCAACACCATTAACGGTAAGCTGCTCATTGTCTAATGTGACCCTTTGTGCAGAAGCTGGATACATGGGAAGAAGTCAACTGTGTCCACATCAGTGCAGACCACACATCACATGCCGTGATGACTTTAACAGTTGTTCCCTCTCCCCTGATTGCAGGAACTGGGTTAACATTGGCCAACTTGGTGGAAAACCCATCACTTGTGAAGCAGGTGAGTGAGTTTGAAGGAATTGTTGCTGACACCCAGGGATGTAGGACACAGCTTTTGAGGTGCCAATCTGCAAACCTGGTCACAGGGCCCACTATTTATATCTGTTGTTGATTAAGTTCTGCCTACTTGCCTTTCCTATGCAGATCCTGTACGAGCACATCATCCTAGATAATGTCATTACAGACACTGGATATTACATGACATGGTGAGATTGTAAGCTGTACGCTTGAACCTTCCTGCCCGTGTTCATACCTTCAACTCGCATGCATGTGCACTGCTCAAGATTTACTTTCACTTGTTTCCTCTTGCTTTGTGCAGGAATGACGCAAATGTCACAGTCACGCTGGAAGATGGTTATGTTACCAGCTTCGCACGTGCATCTGGAGACATTGCAGGCGCTCAGGATGTTCCTACTGTGGCAAATGTTCAAGGAAACACTACCCAGAACGCAAATGGCCACATTGCCCAGATCACGGGCGGGGCTCCTGCAAATGGCCGTATTTTCTTTGTGGACCAGGTAGGCTTTGCTTGTTTTTTTCTTGTTGTTTGGAGGAGCTGGGTTGGGGTGTGACGTGTTGATGAATTTAGACCTGGCTAAATAATCTTACCGCCCTGCACACTCCGCCCTCTTCACACGATATAACTGTTCAAGTGTACCCCTCCAATTCCTATTTTTACACAGGTGATTGTATCCAAAGCTGTTGTGGACAGGGTTGCAAACCTGGCTAGCCCGGCAGGTCGGTTTGTTTCGTACTCCAAAAATTTTCTTGCCTCCTGTTCAGCGTTCAGTCTTTGGTACCTGCTTGACTTATTTTAATTACCTGACAAATTCAACTGCTGGTAATTCTGCTGTTAGGCACAGTCTGCTCAAAACATGTCTCTTGTTGTCCACAATGTTCAAATTCCAGGCGGCAAATGGAAGACAGAATTAGAGAATCTAGGCAACCAAACTTTTGACGATACCCTTGAGTTGATTGACTTGGAAGGCCTGGAGAGTATCAAGGACCTCATCGATGGCACGGAGGACTTCACTATGTTCATGCCCAACGATGAGGCCTTGGGTGAACTAGCTGGCCAGTATAAGCTCGATGGAGTGGAAGAGTTAAAGACAAGGATGCGAAGCAATACTGGGCTGGCCAAACAGGTGAGTGGAATAATGCCTTCATGAAGTCCAGGAAACATGGTTGTACTTGGCTCAGCTGATGAAGTGTGGGTGACTAGCAGTTCTTGACAAAAGAGAATTCTCCTTCTTCTGTTCTACGGGTTGGTCATTGTGGCCACGCATCTGCTTAGTTGCCCATTTGTCACTAGCATGGCTACGCTTCTTATAACACCACAATCACAACTGTCCTTTCCTCCAGATGCTTGAAACCTACATCGTCATGGGGAATGTTGATGAGAATGTTAATGGAACAAAAGAGTACCCTACCAAGTGAGTGTTCTTAGTATGGTGAAGGTTTGTAGCGGACTCGTCAACGGATGGGCTATGAAAGCTTTATATATACATATATATATATGAAAGTTTAAGCATTTCCATTGAAGGCTTGTATGCGAAACATGCATTATGAATTCACCTGATCCACTGCCCGCCCATTTAGTACTTATCTCATGAAGGCTAACAGTTAGGAATTGTTCCACTTGAAGTTCTGCATCCCTTCATTTTCATGTCTGTCATTTGAACTTATGTACTGGCTGGCAAGCCAGGAAACCAGGATGCCTCATATGTACTGATAGCCTCCCCATTGCCCTTTAAGGTGAGATCAATGAGCTATAAGTTGAGAAATCCTGTCCGTTTTTGTCTTTCGGTTCCAGTAAAAGGAGGTGGTGCATTTTAGCATCTGCTATATGGGCTGGAAACTTGCTCCTTGTGAAAAATGGTTGCCCTTTACAAGAGAATCACAGGACAGCACAACTCAGTGTTCAGGCTGGTTTAGCTTTTTGTATGTTTTTCAACCATTTTGCTTTAAATCATCTTCGCTGACCTTTAAATGCAAATAAAGAAGTACTAGTGTCAGAAGGTGTTGTGCTTTCTTCTGAGCTCACGCCTCAACCACAGTTCTGATGACCTGCTTGGGTCTCCTATAAGCGCGTGCGTCCCTTACACTGCAGGAATGGCAAGTACTTGACTGTGAATGTGAACAACGGAAAAGTCGACGAGATCTCTGTTAGTGAGGAAAGCACCGAGTCAAAGCGCAAGCTGTTGTCTTCTACGGGTGGTGTGGATGGTGAGTTGTGTTGTCGAACTTGATGCCATACATTTGTTTTCCCTGCTCTGCGTTACCCCTTGCACATGTTCCATGTGATTGCTTGTTTATTAGAAGCTGGACCTGGACCCAGAGGGATGTCACCAGTGTCTGTGACTTCAAACGCTCATAAATATAGTTTTGCCTGTACCGAAATCAAAATTGGCACACTTATTTGTAAGGTACCATTCCTAAAACATTTTACTGCTACAGGCCAGCGGCGATTATCTATGCCAGATCACAGGTTGGCAGGTGGTCTTAGAAAGTTTTGGAATCCTGACCCCAGAATTTTGGTTGTAATTGCCTTTATAATATTAATAACTTTTGCATACTCAGAATTCCAAAAAAGGGCCCGGGAGGAAGTCAGGGCAATTTTGTCTACTAGACAGGCAGGGGACCAAAACGGCCTTAAAAAAATCTCAAGAAAACTTCATAATCATCAAGAAAAATATTGTTTTGGTGAATATTAAGCTCGGCACCTGAAAAAGAATGCCCAGGTGTGCCTAGACGGAATGTTTTATCTTTTTCTAAGCCTGAATCTACACAGAGGCCTGGGGATCACTCACGCACTCTCCAGTGTACCATGCATATTATATGAAATACCGCGCAGACTTGGGCTCATCCTGAACCCAAACATTTTATTAATCTTGCAACCACCCACCCCAAAAATAATTGTTTACGCATTTGCGCATCAACCACGTGGGGGCTTTTGCCCCGCTTTGCCTCAAAAGAGTATAAGGGGCATCAATTCAAAGGTCTTTCATGGGTCAATGAACAGTAAAACCTCGGATGGGTGCAATCCACTTAGTAGTCATGTTGACTTACTCACCATGCCCACCACACCCGCTGCCTCCAACCATCCCCGTACCATTATTCTTGTCATCACTGCTGCCCTGCCCGCTGCTCCCCTCCCCCTTGCTGCTATTGCTGTTGCTGTCTTTCTCGCTGCTGCTGCCACTGCTGCTGCTGCTGCTTCCATGGCAGCAAGCTTGGCCCTTGCTTGCGCGAGCTTGACCTGCTGATGCTGCAGGGCGTGGGCTGCTTTTGTGCAAGACTTAAGGAGCAGCTAGCAGAGAAGGAGCATTTGTGGATGGGGCTGCTGCGCGGGGGGCTGCTCCTGACCACTCATACCTCTCGCTGTCTCAAAAGCAGTTAACTTTCACAACCACGCACTCTAAAGATAAATGTATATGTTATGTGCGCGCAGTCACCGCGCAGGAGCAAAAGATGCTATTCACGTGCGGTGATATAAGGTTTGCTCAGTGTTTTTAATAAGGTTTTGGGGCGTGTAGCAAAATGGCTACACAGGGTGCTCCTGCCCAAAAACAGTGTAGCAAGCCCCAACAAATTTTTGTGCCAAAATTTTGGCAAGTGCCTGATGTATCATAATTACAAGAAATGTCTTCATACGTAAAAATAAACCAATCTTGGCATCCACATTGTGGAAGACCTCCCCAATCCCCCTCACGTCTCTAGCCCTCCCCACTGATAAATAAAACTGTCAAGCTGCCATCCAAAATGGCCAAGCTGCCATCCAAAGTGAAGAAGACCCTGCCATCCAACATAAGAAGACACCCTCCAAGTTCTTAAAGTAGACAGGGGTGGGCTGCTGCTGTTGCTGAGTGCCAAATGGTGCTGGGCGCCGCTGCTTTGCAGCGGACCACTTTGCCATCGCCCTCTCAAATGGGAACTGCTAAAACTCCCACATGCGCTGGAGTTCCTGCTGCTGCTCATAGGCAAGCATGGGGCGCTGATGCTGTAGTGTATGCAGGACTGCTGCAAACTGGACTGCCTTCTGCCGCAGAGCTTCCCCACCAGCTGCTTCCACCAGGGCGCCTTAGATGCTGCGGTGCTTCTGCTGCCCCTTCAGAGCCAGCTCCTGTCGATGCAATTCCCAGGCCTCCACATTCTGCTCGTGCAAGCACTTTTTCTGCCGCTGCTGCTGTTGTTCTGGCTGCTGCTCCACCTCTTGCTGCTGCTCCTCCTCCCCTTGCTGCTGCTGCTGCTGCTGCTGCTGTGCCATATCTCTCTTGGAAGGAGGGCGTGACTTTGTGCCCAAATGGGAGTCAACTGCATCTGTCCTGTGCAATGAAACAAGCACATCCTTCACAAAGCTGCATGGCAAGCACTTGGCCAATCCATTCCCCATGTCCACAAAATACTGCAGTTCAGGAACCTTGTTGATGTCACCCTACTTGCGCCCAGTTGGATGCCTTCGCCCCTCTTGCTTGTGCCGCTTCCTTGTCCCGCCAGCCTGCCCCTGGACCCGTTTCCCACTAGGTTGCCTATCAGCCTCTCCTGCTGCTGCTGTCTCCTGCTGCTGCCCCCCCCTCTGTGCTTGCAGGCAACGCTGCTGTGCTTGCATGCACAGCCATGGGTGCAGTTGCTGCTGCTGTCTCCTGCTGCTGCCCCCCCTCTGTGCTTGCAGGCAACGCTGCTGTGCTTGCATGGGCAGCAAGGGGCACTTGTGCTGCTGATTCTGCTCCTGCTGCTGAGTCTGCTCCTGCTGCTGCTGCTGCTCCTGCTGCTGAGTCTGCTGCTGCTGCTGCTACTGCAGGTGGGGCAGGCTGGACGGGGGCACGCTGGGCACGTTGGGCATTTGCCCAATGTAATCTCAAACCTTTTAACGAGCTCAAAAACACATAGTAATTTCTGGCTACACTGGGTATTCCCCGCAAAATTTCCGCGTCGCAACTTGGCTACACAGGGTGCTCAGGGACGCCCTGCTGGGCGTCCCTGTGTAGCACTGTAAATCACCGTCTGTGTCGCAAAACAGCGACGCGTCGCAGCTATGAAAAACGCTGGGTTTGCTCAGTACAACTGCACACCATAAGTTCAGCAATGTGGAACGGGGAGTTAGCTGTGAATTCCCAGGTAATTCCACAATGTGTAAAAAAGCTGCCGCATCCTGCTCGATGATTTCTCTAAATATGAATTAAATATTTGTAAAATTTTATACGTGCAAAGGAAGGTTCCCGTCAAAGGCTCTGGGGAACTTTTCAGTCATGGCCAGGGACACGCCCCAGCCCAGCCAGCCCTCCAATTGGCTTCAACTCTTTTCCGCGGGGTACATTGCTATTGTTTAACAATTCATCAAGGTTTACAGAGCCGCGATGAGAACGATGGTGTGGCCTCGTTTTTGGCCTTGGGTGGGAGAGCCAACCCTCCTTTCCTGCCACCTGCTGGTGCTGAATATACGTAAAATATGTCGTTGTTACACCCATATGCTTTGGAGCTCATATGGAAGCCAATAGGCGTCATGTTCACACCTACCCACCATCTTCTCCTTCCTTCTGTACACTAGTGCATGCACATGGAGGGACTTCCCCCAAAACCTTTAATGCAGGGTTGTACATGAGTGACTTTGGAACAGGATTGCATAAACAATTTGTGAACAGCAGGCCTGAAAGCCCAGAACAGTTTGGAAAAACAGAACCTCTTAAGATGGCTTGGTAACACCCCTTTGACCTCTGAACCTTTGTCATCTGAATGTATCTGTGTCATTTGCGCGGTTTGCGTGGCTTGCTAAGTGAGGGCCTGTCAATTTTCAGCATCACTTGCATCCTCCCACTTGTCATTGCAGGCAAAGCGGCCTTCCTGAATGGCCAGACCATGTACAACCTCAATGGTGCACCCTTGACCAAAGATCAGCAAGATTTATTTAAATTTGTACTTAACGGTGCTCGTGTGACCAGTCCCTATATGCTGCTGCTGGCCTCACTGGCTGTCATTGCTACTCTGTTCAGCCTGTAGGCCCAGCGGCACCAGCTGAATGGGAGTGGGAGCTCTTGTTTACTTGTTTTGTTTTAAGGAGCATAACTTGCTCCTTATTTGTGGGCATGCTCTGCGTTCGCAAATGTTTTAATTGTGGACCGTCTGGATTGCTTAGTTCTTAAATCACTTAGCCTCCTTATTTAGCCAAATAAAGCACATCTTTGTGCCACTCGGTGGAATGGCAGCACTGATGATGAACTTGCAAATAGTGAGGTTGAACCTGTCGGTTCGAACAGGCAGAGATATATTTTTAGTTGTTTGATTGGAATGTTGCTTTGTTGTTGGAATGCCGCTTTGTTGTTGGAATGCTGCTTTGTTGTTGGAATGTATTTACACATGTCCATGCATCTGCTTTGCAATGGTGATGATTCCTTGTCGAAGGTGCTTTTTTTCTGAAGCCCATTGCTCACCCAATGTGGTGAGTGTCCGGGTGCTCTTTTTTTTATGCTTGGACCAACTACTAGTCAAGTAGTACTTGACTAACAATTCATCCGTTGTGATCTTTTGGACGGGATTCACAGACCTGCCAAGAATGCCTCCTGTTCTGTATGGGAGTGGACAATTTTTTTCAATGTGAATGTAAGATGCCGGCAAAGCTGCATGAGTGGGGAAAGATGGAGATGAGGGTTTTGTAGATGGTATGTGGTCAAATTCATGGCTGCCAAGTTTCCAGGAGTACTTGTATCGTGTCATGTCTTCTTAGGAACAGTTGAAGGTTCCAAGGAAGTGCAACCCAATGTTTTATCAAAGTTATCCATGTCCTCACCATGCTCAGCCAAGGCATCAGCATGCCACACACCTTGCAGCCTTTTCTTTTCAAATCAACTAACTTAGACTTACAGGTTCACAGATTTAAATGGGGGGACATTCAGCCAGACTGTTCGGCTGATCGGCCTGTGACTGGTCCTTGCCAGCCAACGTAATGTCCATAAGCTCAGAAACAAACGAAAAAAGCTTGTTGTTGTGTTGCAAGAGGAAATCATATACAGCCTGGACACTGACTTGTTGTAAACAAGGTTGCTCAAATGAGGAACCACCAGAGAAACAATGAAACAGGTAAGCATGCTTTCTCCTCAAACTTTGAGGCTCAAAGTACAAACATCTGCGTCTCTGCACACCAGAAGGGCATGAGCCTTACCTTGAATCAAATGGTTAATGGTTACAATGGGGGGTGACCTTCAGCCAGGTCGTTTGGCTGATCGGCTTGTGGCTGGTCTCTGCCAGCCAAAAATAAATCCATAAGCTCAGACACAAAAAAGAGAAGCTTTACGTTTCGCTGATGAAGGAACTGATAAACAAATTGAGAGCTCACTTGATGCAGTAAAAAAGGTTGCGTCTCAAGAATATCCTGGAAGTAAGGTTCAAAAAGCACTTGATACTTGCGGTGCAGAGAACAAACTTTGAACGTGTCCATCAGTACAGTTAAAAAGGACATGTGCTTCATCTTGAGTTTGGTTGCAAGGACACCTGTCACACACACTGGCAGAGGCACCATCATCCTGCCAAACAGCCGATTCAACTTTCAAAGTATGAGCACGAAGCCGGAACCTGCTCACATTACGCATAACTTGCTTAGGCAAATCCAAAAAAAGATACCGAGGCAGGGGTGCATAGGTTTGGCGAGCGTTGCAAGCAAAAGGAGTAGCAAACTAAGCTTGGTAAGTAGCCAGTTTATTGTTGTTTCCCCTTGGATCCACTGACTCAGCTTCTTTCCAAACTCCTTGCAATCTGTACCTCAAGTCTGCACTAAATCATTCATGGAAATGGCACCTCCTGACCTCACAGCCTGCTCAAAAATTTCAGAACCACGCAAACCTTGGAAGGCTTGAATTAACTGCGCTGTCCAGCACTTGTCATCCTTAGGTTGTAACTTCAAATCGGCTTGCATAACACGGCGTAGAGTAATGTTATTTGTACCAAGCATGCTGTTGTACAGCTTGACTGCAGCTCTAAACCAATAGTACTGCAGTGGTTGATGCCCACATTCTCTCAAAACAGCCCAGTTAGTGGTAGTTCGCTTCACACCCAAGGTACCTTTCAAGAAATTCAGATGCAAAGTTTGCAGAGCACTAGAGAACTCTTTGCCTGCCTGCATGAAACCTGTACCCCACACCTGACTCGCGTACATACCAGCTGGAATAACATACGTCTTTGCAAGCCACAAGGAAGCATGCGGCCTATCTGCAAGTGTGTGCTCACGTACAAAACGACGAATCCTATAAGCAGATGTAAGCATAGCACGAGCTGCATTTTCTGCCGATTTAGCCATGTTCAAGGTCCTGTAAAACATCATGCCAAGATATTTAAACGAGTCCTTATGAGCAAGAGTGTCACTGCCAATCGTAAAAACAGGGAGATTATTTCCTTTTGAGTTGAAGTGCACAACCTCTGACTTTAAGGTGTTGATAACGAGATGCTTCTTCCTAGCATACACATTCAGCCTGCTTAACATGGTTTGAAGAGCACCTGGCTCATTGGAAAGCAATGTGAGATCATCAGCATACAACATGTGGGTAACGCGGACATTCTCTGTGCCAGTTTTTGCCCCTCTCACTTCCTCAGCAATCAAGTCAACATCATTGATGTAAAGTGAGAAAAGGAGAGGAGAAGGAGGACGCCCTTGCTTAACACCTCGCATAGGATGCACACGTGCAGTTTTTGCAACATCCTTCAAAACATACTCATCAGCAGCATACATGTCTTGGATAATCGACAGCAAAGAAATGGGCATGCTGATGCGGCGGAGGTGTTGCCAAAGAGCCTCCCTAGGAATGGTGTCGTAGGATTGTTTGAAATTTATGAATGCCGCATGCAATCTACTCGAGTTGTTTGGTCGCAAAGTGCGTTCAGCATGCTGCAGATGGCGAAGAATAAACAAAGGCTGAAGTGTATTACGGCCAGGATAGAAGCCAAACTGAGTATCTGGTATTTTGTTAGCCTCCTGGCACCAGTCAGTCGGTAAAGCACGTACAACATTGGCATACATTCTATACATAGTGCCACTGACTGCCAACATGCGATAGCTGTTCGGGTTAAGCAGGGGCCCTTTTTTATACAGTGGGCTTAATTTTGCATACTTCCAACAAGCAGGGATGCGTGCCTTGTCATGGAGCAACTTGAAAAGCTTAGCCACGATGGGCTCCAAAACATTGACACTCTCTGTACCTCGCCCATTGAGTTTGGGCCGCAAGACAACAGCGCCTTTAATAAAAGGTGAAGCAATGAGATCAAAACCAGAAGATGCACTCCCATTCATTTTCTTAATTTGATCCGCGACCAGACTGCGCATAGTATCCAAGCTCGGTGTAGATACAGAATCAGGCTCAGGGATCCAATCAGCACGGGCACCTTGCCGCAACGAGACTTCAGGAGGAGGGTGATTACGTCCTAATGGCACTGCAATTTCCCTAGCTGAAAGACCTTGGCGCCCATGAAGGGGACGCTGTGGTTGTTGATGTGTAGCAGGACGAAAATGCTCATTCAAGTACTGCACACCAAAAGGGCATGAGCCTCATCTTGAATCTCATCACAAGATTTAGATTTAGATTTACATGGGGGGACCTTCAGCCAGACTGTTCGGCTGATCGGCCTGTGACTGGTCCTCGCCAGTCAACATAATGTCCATAAGCTCAGAAACAAACGAAAAAAGCTTATTGTTGTGTTGCAAGAGGAAATCAGAAGCATCCTGGACACTGGCTTGTTGTAAAAATGGTTGCTCCATTGAAAAATCACCAGAGAAACAATTGAACAGGTAAGCGTACTTTCTTCTCAAAGCACAAACATCTGCGTCTCTGCACACCAGAAGGGCATGAGCCTCATCTTGAATCTCATCACAAGAACAGCGATCACACAAAAGAGCGTTCCGAGTATCCCAAGCCGCTGTCTCCACCTTCAGTGTGTGTGCCCTAAGTCTGAACCGGCTAACATTCCTCATGACATGTGGAGACAAATCCAAATGCATGTGCCTTGGTAAACGTGCAGGGGCACGCACATTGTGGTCAAAAGGCACTGCAAAAAGAGACTGGTAAGTTGCCAGCTTACTATATGTGTCCCGCGGGTTCACTCCCTCAACATCTCTCCACACTGCCCGCAACCTGTGTCTGAGGTCATCAGTAAACTCTTGAATATGGATAGGAGTGCCCTGCCGCACAGCTTGCGCAAAGGAATCACAGCGTCGTAGGCCTTGGAAAGCATCTAAAACTTGAGCAGTCCAGCAGGCTGGCTCACGCGAATGAATATTCAAATCTGCTTTCAGCACTCTTCTCAACGTCTCACTGTTAGACCTCAGCATGCTATCATAATGTATAATGATTATACATTTTTACAACAGACCTAAACCAGTAAAACTGAAGCGGCTCATGACCACACTCCCTCAGGACAGCCCAGTTTGTAGTGGTACGCTTTACACCCAGCGTGCTCTTAATATAACTCATGTGCCGCACTTGCATATCACTCGCAAACTCCTTGCCTGCTTTAATGTACTCAGTGCCCCACACTTGGCCTGAAAAGAAAAGAAAAGTCTACGCAGGCCAAAGGCCGCATGCATTAAGGGAAGGTCCCCTAACTAGCAAGCTAGCAAGGGCCTCACCAGAGGTCCCTCAAAACTACACTAGCTACAGCTAGCCTAGGAGGGGGAGAGAAACTGAACTAATGAGGATCGGGCGGGTTGTCGGCCATGCCCCGAGACGCCCGGACTCTCCTTCTCCTTGTATCCACCTCCGCGCACCCAGCGACCCCCCCCCTGAAGCCCCATGTAAGCAAAGAGCATGTCTGGTGTTAATGATAGTGGTTAGTCTCTGCATGGCATGACAGCTCAGCTTGGCAGCTAGGGATTTTGCTTTGTGTTTGGATAGGCCCAAATTGACAAGAGGTTTGATCGTGTACTCATTGTAAATAGTGCCAGCCACACCAATCAGGATGATATGTAAAGTCACTTGTTCCTGTTTGGATTCTTGAGCTGCGGGTTTTAAGTCTGGTTATAGTGTGAGCACGTTGAGTTGCTGCAGTTCCTAAAGTAATGTAGGGGTTGGTGTTAGGGCAGAATTTTAGTTCAACAAGGTGAATGTCTCTGTCTTGAGGAGGGACCTTAGAAGGATCAAGGTGAGCTTGTCTGCCTGGGATAGATCTCACAAAGATAACATCAGGGCGGCTCTGGTGCCGGGCAGAGGAGCCAGTACCATTAGGAAAAACCCAGTCTGGAATGGCTCGTGAGATGATTTCTGGGACTTGTATCCCCTGATCCAATAGTCTCTCATTACGGCAGGCATCCATAGTAATAAGGGATGAGCCAAACCTGCCTTTGCTAAGGGCTGTAACACAGAAGCTAAGGCCAACATGGTGTCTGTTGGTGCGCCTGGCTTGCGTAGACTTTTCTTTTCTTTTGGTGCACATACCACTCATAGTTGGATTTGGACATCTGAGGACAACATGATTAATGCTGTCCGTATCATCACACAGCGGGCATCTTACATTGGTGGAAGACCTATTGGTTCCAATGGCATGCTTTGAGTGTAGACTGTACCTGTGCAGTACTTAATTACATCAATCTGTTGAGTTGCTGCAGTTTCTAAAGTGATGAAGGGGTTAGTGTCTGGACAAAATTTCAGTTTGACGAGGTGAATGTCTCTGTCTTGAGGAGGGATCTTAGAAGGATTAAGGTGAGCTTGTCTGCCTGGGATAGATCTCACAAAGATAACATCAGGGCGGCTCTGTTGCCGAGCAGAGGAGCCAGTACATTAGGAAAAACCCAGTCTGGAATGGATCGTGACATGTTTTCTGGGACTTGTATCCCCTGATCCAAGAGTCTCATTCCGGCAGGCATCCAAACCAATAAGGGATGAACCGAACCTGCTTTTGCTAAGGGCTTCAACACAGAAGCTAAGGCCAACATGGTGTCTGATGGTGTGCATACCACTCATAGTTGGATTTGGACATCTGAGGACAACATGATCAATGCTGTCCATATCACACAGCGGGCATCTTCCATCGGTGGAAGACCTATTGAATCTGATGGCATGCTTTTGTGTGTAGACTGTCCCTGTGCGGTGTTTGACTAAATTTATCTGTTGTCTAAGAGCAATCTTAGGAGTAGACCAGAAGGAGTTGCTAACTTGGCCTGCACACATTCCAGCTGGAACTACATACGTCTTCCCAAGCCACAGAGACACATATGGCCTATTTGCTGGGGACGATTTGATTTTGGCAGCCTGAGAGCACGAGGAGTGCACTGTTTAATTGATGACAGCCGGGGAAAGGGAATAACGGGGTCACCCCATTACGGTAGTGGACCTTTTGAAGGGCACCACAAGTTTTGGTTATACAGAGTGCCTGTTCCGTGTTGTAGGATGGTGCGCTCCATAGGTGGGGACATACAGGATATATTTCTGGAGGCATTGCTGGTGTTTTTCTTAACATGAGGTAGCATGCATGTGGGAGTTGAGAGCATTTTGAAGATTGGGAAGGTAGGTGATTTTAGGATTGGGTGCAGGAGCTGTGGATGTGCCAGCAGTTTGTCCGCCCTTTTTTTGTGATCCAGAGGATCACACCCTACTTGTTTTCGGAACAAGGAAAACAGTTTTCCTCCTTGGCTAACCAAAATAAGAGAGAAAATGGATTTCCGCCAGGGCCTGCACCAGGGATCCCAGTATCAGCCACGCTGTTATTGGCTTAGTTTACCTGATATTTTGCAATAGCACCAGCACCCTCGTCACCAGCAACGCCGGCACGAGGTTTCACTTTGAGTGCACAAAATTTGGTTTGTGAGTTGTTAATGATATTCGATCTGACTTTAAGGACTCCCCTTAAACTTGGTGTCTGTGCTTCTCAGGCCCTGCCCGGGGCAAATTAGTTCAACAACTTGTTCACGTTCGATGAAGAGAGGTGAGCCTGTCTGAAGCAATGTGTGAGTAAGAGTGCATGATGGCAGCAGCAATTTCTGCTAATTCAGCTCGGCACATGGTGTTGGTAGTTCCAGCACCGTTAGGCTCAATAAAAAAAGTTGCTGCTAGTGAGATCATCTCATGATGGCAGTAGACGCCTGCTCCAATTTTTTGTTTGCCATTCTGAATATGACAGCTGCCATAAGTGTAAGCCCATGTTCCCCAGTCAGGGACTTTGAGCATGAGGGTTGGATTAGATAGGTTAGGTACAAAGACTCCTTCCTCATTATCTATGTGTGGATTAGTTGGATTCCAAATTTGTTGTTTATCATTGGGGAGGCGTTCACACTTTTTGAATCCAGGCATCTCAGCGTGCATGGCATCGAAAGCAAAGTGGTTGCTGACATTACGTACCTTCCAGTTGGCTTTTGGTACTGCTATAGCAAGGCCTTTTAGCCAAGCTGGGTTGTGATGGTTTAGATGAGGCCTCTTCCGAAGTTGGTGAGGCCCTAGCTAGCTTGCAAGTTGGGGAACCTTTCCTTAATGCACGCAGCCGGACCTGGCATGCATAGCCTTATTCTTACTTTTGTTCTTTTCCTTGCTTGCCAGTCTCCCCTTCCTAAATTGACGTAGGAAGAGCTCTTTCTGCCTGCAAATTTTTTTTGCCAATAGTTGGTAGGACTCACTGTTGATGCCAGCGCTAACCGTCTGGTCTGTCTCTTCAATGCATGCTGATTGATGTCCACTGCAAACTTCTATGTTTACTTTTTCATGTCCTGTAGAGGTGCTTCCCCTTGTAACCCCTTGTAGAGGTGCTTCAGGCCTGAACAACCCTCTCCAATTGATTGCCCACTCTATGAAGGAGGCCTTTGTTCTTCCTTTTCATAATAAATTGGACAGGAAGTTGAACCCACTACATATGGAAGTGCCCTAGCTAGCTGGCTGGCTGGACAAAAAGTATTCCTTGTTATATACAATCTTTCATGGTCTTCACAGCTTTTCTATCTTCTGAGTATTGGCGCAAGCACAAGCAAACGGAACCTGCAATGTCCGATTGATTTCCTTGTGACCCTTGAAGGAGATCACTGAAACTGAGCCCTCTTTGACAACAACACAAATACAATTGGTACGCGTAGTCTTTCCTTTCTTTCTTTTTCACGCACCAGCACAGCTCGGGGGGCCGGAGCACGCACCAGCACAAGCAGCTGCACGCCCCCCCCCCCCCCCCCCCCGGCACATCCGTTCCAAAACCTACACGCCGCCATGGTGCAAGGGGCTATAATCAATCATCCCTGCCCACCTTTACATCAGACCATATAGCTGGCAGCGAGCCACTACCCACACTCATTGAGCATAGCTAGGGTTGGCCAATTCCATATTTATACGCCATATAGATCGTATTTTCCCTACCAAAAAGCTGATATATACGCCATATTGATATGGCATTGGCCGACCCTAAGCACAGCTTCATCTAGCCCACCTCCCACATCCACCACTGGTGGCCTTCCTGTCTAGGCTTGCATTCCAACTCAACAAGGCCCCTGCTACGTGCCTCGCAGTGTGGCGGAATGCTTGGAGCTTGCACCCAAACTTTGAAACCAGACAACATATCTCAGGTGGACCTGCGTCCAAAGCCTCCGGCTGCTTGCACTCAGGACACCTAGTGGGGCAGTTGCACGTTTGTGCACCATAATAAGAATGGGAACTGGAAGGCTGCCAGCGCCAGGAGCAGGTAGTTGGTCAATGTCAAATTCATGCCTGCGCGCAGGTGGAGCAACACACACATAACTCAAGCTGCATACATTTTCCTGTATTCCAGATGATAGGTGGGCCACTACAAAGCTTTTGCGTGCCCTTGTTAAAGCAGGCAAGCCACTCTGCTGCCCTTGTCAGCTGGATGCTGTGCCTGCTGATTGCCGCGGACCATGATGCCGTCCTCATAGCAGGCTCCACGACTAAGCAGAGGCAGTAGGCACTAAAAAGGAAGTGGTTGCCAAACTTGGCGTGTCAAGCTTGGAACTTTTCCTGTGTGTCCCTTAGTAAACTCTTTCCCTCACTTTGATGGGTTTCACTCAAAGTGTATTGGACACTTGTTTTAGAGGCAACGTAAGGAAGCAAAAGTGTTGGCCCGTCCAGACAGCTTGGACCAATGATGCAGTATCAGCCTCCCATGCAAAGCATGAAAAGTCAGAATCACCAACATACAGCCACTGACCCTGGAGCACAAGGTACCTATTCTACTCATTATACTCACACACTACACAGAACACAGAGGCAGAGGCAGGGATCAACCTGATGGGAATAGGAGCGGAGGATGGATCGAGCAACATAGGTGCCATGGGAAGGATGAACAGTGTCACAGCATTAAGTTCATGGATTCCAGAGACCAAAGGAAAGAATATGACACCAGAGTCAGGCCTGCCGCACCGTAGCTCTGTGCTTCTTGGAAGATGACCCGCTTCATGGTCCGCACTAGGAAGACGGAGCTGCATAGGGACCCATACAGCCAGGAAACCCACCAGGCAACGTTGCCTGCGGGGGAGCGTCAGTAGGGAAATAGGGGAGAAGTCATTCGTGCAAGAGCAGGGAACGAAGGGACCTATACAGCCAGGAAACCCACCAGGCAACGTTGCCTGCGGGGGAGCATCAGTAGGGAAATAGGGGAGAAGTCATTCGTGCAAGAGCAGGGAACAAAGGGACCTATACAGCCAGGAAATCCACCAGGCAACGTTGCCTGCGGGGGAGCGTCAGGAAGGGAAAAAGAAAGACTGTTATGCATGAGTAGAAAAGGAAGCAACAGGGGGACAGACATCCATAAGTGGAAAAGGAAGCAGAGGGGAAATGGTTCATATGCACTGCTGTTAGTTGGAGCTATGGGGGTGAGAGGCAAAGCAAGCATCGCCTGCATGCAAGGACGTGCACAAAGTAAAATTCTGACACTCATTTCAATCAAAACAGTGCATGCCATACCTCAAGCTTGGCTCCCTGTGCTTCCTGGGTAGCCTGTCTGTAGCAAGTGCATCTCTGTGCATACCATCCTGGTAACATACACCATACATGTATATAAGTGCACCTATAAAGAGTTGCATGTACCTGTTTTGACAGCCGCGCATTTCCTTCCCCCAACGCAAGCACGGCAAAAAACCGCAACATCAGCTCTTCCCCATTTCTGAGATTTCATGCTCCCATCAAGTGCCAAATGAATGGCCAATTGAAGCGCCGAATGGATGGCCAATCAAAACTTGCTGCAGAACTTGTCCCCATGGCCCACCCAGGCGCCAAGTTGCAATTTGCTATAGGCTCAAAAATAACAACGCCAATGAAAAAGACGCACACCCTCATGAAGCGCCCAATGAATGGCCAATCAAAACACGCTGCAAGATTTGAGTCCATGGCTTGTTCAGGCGCCATGCTGCAATTTGTCAGGAGCACAAAGAGTCACACAGGGGCGAAATGCACGCAAAGTGAGACTGAAGTATGCCATTTTACTGCAGTGGCACTCTCAACTCACCTCCAATCATCCCCACTGTGAGCACCATGTTTTGCTGCAGTGGCACTCTCAACTCACCTCCAATCGTCCCCACTATGAGCACCATGCTTTACTGCAGTGGCACTCAACTCACCTCCAATCATCCCCACTATGAGCACCATGCTTTACTGCAGTGGCACTCTCAACTCACCTCCAATCGTCCCCACTATGAGCATCATGCTTTACTGCAGTGGCACTCTCAACTCACCTCCAATCATCCCCACTATGAGCACCAAGCTTGCGTGCAGGAAGGTATAGCCCACATATGCCCCCAGCTCCGACCATGGAACCATGGTCGACAGGTTCATGGCCTTGAGCAGCATGTACGCCAGCAGCGTGTGTGCAAACCATGCGCTGCAAGTGCTCCAAACCTGTGTGTGTTGTGCGTTGCGTGTGTTTGCGGGTGTGTGTGCATATGTATGTGTATGTGTGTGTGCATATGTATGTGTATGTGTGTGTGTATGTGTGTGTATATGTCCCTAGGCACGCTGAACATTAACATCAAGAGCAGCGTGAGAATCACACAGATGATCAAATTGGTGAAGCACCTCCGTGAGGGCACACGGTTCTGCCTGGAATGAGGCTTCACACACAAACGCCCGCACTTCCATCTGCAGCTCCTTGCATATTTCATATGAGGCTGTGTTGTGGCACATCACATGAGGCACATCATATGAGGCATGGCTGTGGCACATCAGGTGAGGCTACACTATGAATCAAACCATGAGTCGAAGGAACCTAAAAAGGCAAAGCACTTGCCGTGGTGTGCATGAGGTTGGGGACATCACTGACATCAGCACTGGAGATGCTGCAGCCTTGGCGTTGTGCAGTGCACATTACAAAACCACGTGGCAACGACACGGCACCAACCATGGAAATCACAAGGTCATGTGCATTACTCTGTAGCAGCAGCAGCAGCAGCAGCAGCAGCAGCAGCAGCAGCAGCAGCCACACTCCACTACACATACCAAACTCCTACTCAGCAACTGGACTCTTTCTCAGCCACCCCGGGCTGCTACTTGGCCACCCGACTCCTTCTCAGCCATGTGTGCCGCCATATGCTGCTCATTGCATAGTGCACATGAGGACAGAGGTGTACACCTCTACAGCAGCAGCATTGCGCACACTTAGGCTGCTACTTGCTCTGGTGAGTTCATACGCAGCAGCCGCACTGCACCCAACACAGTGTACATGAGGTCAGGCGTGTACCTCTGCAGATGCAGCACTGCACACACTTGGGTGCAACCACGCAGCAGCCGCACTGTAGCTGCACTGCACCCACCATAGCGTACATAAGGATAGGCGCACACCCCTGCAGTAGCAGCACTGCACACTTAGCTGCAAACTGCTCTTGTGAGCTCATAAGCAGCAGCTGCACTGCAGCCGCACTGCACCTTACCATAGGTGGAAAGCATACATGAGGTCAGGCACGTACCTCTGCAGCTGCAGCACTGCACACACTAAGCTGTTACCTGCCCTGATAGGCTGATGCGCAGCAGCCGCAGTCGAAGCACTGCACATAGCTCATTCATGCTCTGGTGATGCTATCAGCCTCACTGCAACCTACCATGGCGTACATGAGGTCAGGCGTGTAATTCTGCAGCAGCAGCGCATTGCTGCAGAGGAGGATGATATAAGTCCAGGCGGCCACGATGGGGATGTACAAGTCTGGGGCATTGGGGTCTATTCGGGGCGGCCGGAACTGCTGGGTGCCTTGGACCTGCGCACAGAAAGGCAAATATGCAGATCATTGATGATGTAAGCCCAGGTAGTTTTTTAAGGTGATTCCAGGTGGCCACGATGGGGAAGTACAAGTCTGGGGCGCTGGGGTCTATCTGAGGGGGCCTGACTTGCTGGGTGCCTTGGATCTGTGCACAAAAAGACAAGGGCGCAAGTGAGCAGAATTTGGTGATGTAAGTCCAGGCATTTTGATAGTGTGATTCCAGGCAGCTACGATGGGGATGTACAAGTCTGTGGCATTGGGTTTTATCCGAGGGGGGCTGAATTGCCAGGCCCCTTGGACCTGCGCAAAGAGGGGAGAACAAAAGAAGAGAATCCGAGGTCAAAGAGAGAGAGAGAGAGAGAGAGAGAGAGAGAGAGAGAGAGAGCTGAATACGGGAGCAGTGTGCATTTAGGCTGTGTGGGGAGGTTAGGCAGGTGCATCAGTCGAATGAGTAGGTATTTTGGTATATGCGTATTAGTGTGCATATATAGGCCGCCCCAAAATCTTTACTTTTTCTTTTCTTTTCTTTCCTCATGGGAAATGCCCAGGAGAGTGCTGTCAAGAGGATCCCCTTCTATGAGTCAAGATGCAAACTTGGCTTCCTGTACTCTTGACGCGCCAGCAACTCAGCAGCAAGGAAAGGCGCTCAGAGAGGCACTGACGACACAAATTTTCAGGGAACACTAAGGGAGCACGTTTTCTTGGCAGGTAACGCCTAGAATGCAGCTTGGCAGGGTACAGGTTATGCTTGGCAGGGTGCAGGTTATGCTTGGCAGGCCACTATTCTTGGCAGGTTTTTCTTTTTAGCAGGGTGCAGGTTATTCTTGGCAGGGAATGCCCAGGATGCAGCTGGACTGCGCATTAGCAGGTGAAGACCGATTGCAGTTCACTGCCCTGCCCTATTTGGAAATTGGCAACCAGCGCATTGCAGTGTCTTGCAAGGCACCTCGGAAGTAGAGCGGATGCGTAAATTTACCCATCGGGCAGGCAACAACCCCACTTTACTTTACCCGCTCCGACTGCCTTGCCGTGTAAGACCAGTGCATCAGGTACGGGCTTGCCCTACCTGATGCGCTCTTCTTTGCCTGCTTTACTTTATTTCACCTGCTCTGACTGCCTTGTGTAAGACCAGTGCATCAGGTAGGGGGCCTGCCCTACCTGATACACTCTTACTCTTCTTTGCCTGCTTACTTTATTTCACCTCCGACTGCCTTGTATAGGACCAGTACATCAGGTAAGGGGCCTGCCCTACCTGATACACTCTTACTCTTCTTTGCCTGCTTACTTTATTTCACCTCCGACTGCCTTGTATAGGACCAGTACATCAGGTAAGGGGCCTGCCCTACCTGATACACTCTTACTCTTCTTTGCCTGCTTACTTTATTTCACCTCCGACTGCCTTGTATAGGACCAGTACATCAGACAAAGGGTAAGTGACGTCATCACTTCACTTTGCCTGCTTCACTCCACTTCACCTGCTCAGGTTGCCTCGTGGAGGACCGGCGCTTCAGGCAGGTGGCGAGCACCACAATCACTTTACTATGCCTGCTTCACTCTACTTTACCTGCTTAGGTTGCCTCGTGAAGGACCAGCACTTCAGGTAGGTGGCAAGCACCACCACCACTTAACTTGCCTGCTTTACATTCCTTTACCTGCTCCGGTTGCCTTGTGAAGGACCAGCGCTTCAGGTAGGGGGCGAGCAACATCACCACTTTGGTCAGCACTGCGTGTGTTGAGGGGTGCAGCATCATCACTTTGGTCAGCAGCAGCATTATAAGAAGGGGCTAGCAACGTCACCACTTTGGTCAGCGCTGCGTGTGTAGGAGAGTGCAGCATCACCAATCAGTCAGCAGCAGCGCTTTTGGTAGGGGGCAGGCAACATCACCACTTTGGTCAGCACTGCGGGTGTCAAGGGGTGCAGCATCATCACTTTGGTCAGCAGCAGCGCTTTTGGTAGGGGGCAGGCAACATCACCACTTTGGCCAGCAGCAGCGCTTCAGGTAAAGGGCAAGCAACATCACCACTTAGGTCAGCACTGTGGGTGTCAAGGGGTGCAGCATCATCAAATCAGTCAGCAGCGCTTTTGGTAGGGGGCAGGCAACATCACCACTTTGGTCAGCAGCAGCACTTCAGGTAAAGGGCAAGCAACATCACCACTTCAATCAGCACTGCGTTTGTAGGGGAGTGCAGCAACAACTTTAATCAGCAGCAGCCCTTCAGCTTGGAAGCGAGCACATCACCACTGTCTGTGTGTGTCTGTTTGTGTGTGTGTGTGTGTCTCTGTGTGTATATGTGAGTATGTGTGAGAGCACCAGCATGCCTAGACTTCCTTGGCTGGTTCTGATTGCAGCCTTGTTGTGAAAATAGGCCGGAAGAGCAGCCACAAAAGCATCATTGCGCAGGCTGCACAGGCAGGAAAAGCTGCCGCCGCGCAAGCTACATTGTGCAGGCTAAACACGCACAGGAAAAGCAGCTGCGGAGGCAACATTGTGCTGGGACAGGCGGGGGGCCTGGGGCACAAGTCTGAAAAATGGTTGCATGCCAGCAAGCACACCAAGGGCACGATTTTTTGTGAAGGAGTTTCACATGTAAAGCATATTCACATGTCAAACCGAAAACCAAACCCTTCAAGCCCTCAAAGCCTGATCCACACCTCACCCTACAGCAGTGCCTCCCCTTGCGTGCACTCACAAGCCTGCCCTCTTCACTCACCATATTGACTGCTGATGGCAAAGTGGTAGCTACTCCCCGCGCCAGACAGCCATCCCATCCGTTGCTGCACCCGCTGCACATACTGCTGCCCCCAGTTCTGGCTGCCTGCCAGGAAGCTGGAGCCTGCAGGAAGAGCACGCACATGAGTCACAGGTTCCGCTGTTTTGGATGCACTGGACTGCTACATTGGACTGCTGCCCCTGGTCCTGGCTGCCTGCCAGGAAGCTGGGGCCTGCAGGAAGAGCACACACGAGTCACAGGATCCGCCTTCTGGGATGCAGATTCCGTCTTCTGGGATGCACTGGAGTGCTACTTACGACTGCCGCCCCTATTTCTGGCTGCCTGCCAGGAAGCTGGGGCCTGCAGGAAGAGCACACACGTTTTAAGTCACAAAAAGACAGAAAACCCATCTCCTGGAATGCATTGGACTACTGCACTGGAATGCTGTCCCCAGTTCTGGCTGCCTGCCTGGTAGCTGGAGCCTGCAGGAAGCGCAGCACGTGAGGCCACAAAAGAGGAGCGAGTCTTGGAATGCACGGGAGCATGTCTCATTCATGCCTTCAGGCTTGGTCGCCCACTGACGGCTCCTCACACGCGGTCCTGGGCTTACAACTTGTTGCTCTCCATCCTGCCATTTCCTGGCTTAACTCATTGCTCCACACACGCATTTGTGCATCAGCTTTGGGCTACGCCAGCAAGGACGGCCCAAATGCCCTCCAGCTTTCCCAGCTGCCGTGATGCAGGTCACCTATTAATGTAGCTCACTCCCATATAGGTTAATAACAGGACAGGCAGGTTTACTCCCATTTAGGTTGAGAACAGGACAGGCAGGCTCACACCCATTTAGGTTGAAAACAGGAGAAACAGGCTCACTCCCAAGTAGGTTGAGAACAGGACAAGCAGGCTGCTCCTGTTTAGGTTGGGGATAGGATAGGCCTAATCTTGTGCAGCCTCCAAAGCCATAAATACAAGCCATATGCTTTATTTTCCCAGCCAAAACACTGCTACAAACACGGCATATTTATATGGAATGGCCAACCCCATTGTGCAGCCTCCGAAGGCATGTCGAGGGCACGCTGCTTTGGAGCCAAAGCACTGTGGACCAGCCTCCCTGCACAAGCTGAACCACGCCAAAAGCGAGCCTGTCCTGTGAGCCTGATGTCACCTGCTGCCATGAAGTTCAACGGGTTCAGCCCAGCTCCATTAATGCCTGGTATGGGGAAAGCCTGGTCCGGCATTGGCTGGTCCTGTTAACACAAGGAGTGAGTGTGCTGGGGCGGTTTCTTGTATGGTATAGACCTCAAGCATGAACAGGTTCTGCAGAGCATGCAGTGGCAGAGCTTGTGGGCCATGAGGAGTTCTGGCATGTGCCTTAAAAGGACAATTTAAGGCAACTATGTCCTTGAAATGCATCGAATCAGGCCTTTTATGCAAAATCAATATGTTCAGGAAGGCCTTGCTTGGAGGAGCAAACTGCATCCTGGTAAGGAGGTGTGCTGCAATGGGTTTGAGGATTGAAACGAGTCCCCGTATTAATGGACAGAGCAAGCACGGTTGGCATCAATTGCTTGTTTTTTTGCCTGAAAATGCCAGAAACTTGTACTCATGATGGCTTTACACATAGGGATGAGCATCAGCAGCAGGGTGAAGAAATTGCTTGCACCCAGCATGCTTACACTTGTGCACGTGAGAGCAAGAACTCACATGCGATCACAAATAAATCAAGTCACTCACACCACCATCAACGCAGGGCCCCATTTCAAATTCTATTCTGCATCAGATGCATCAGCCCGCATGTGCACTTGCCTCGGGAACTGCTGCGCTTCCGTAGCCGGGTGGAATAAAGCCTGCTGCAGACTGAGGGGCCGTGTAGAGAGGTGGACTGCCATGGTATGAGGAAAACTGCTGTTGCTGCTGCTGCTGCTGCTGCTGTTGAGGGAATGCTTGCTGGGCATACAAGTTGGTGTAGGAAGTGGAGGATCGCAGGGGCTGTGGGCCTGGGAAGCTGGAATATGAATTTGGGAGGGTACTTGGGTAGGGGGCACCTCCAGCTGTGGCCTGGAATGGAGGAGCAGCAGCTGCTCCAGGCATCAGCACGGGATGGTGGTTGACTGCCTCATCCTTCTGTCTGTCCATTGATCAAAACAGCAGAGTCAAATACACTGGAAAATACAAGGACATTCGTTTGCTTTAAAAACAAAATAAATCCATAAGTACGGAAACCAAAAATACTTCGTGTTGACTGCATCCCGTCCGACGCAGGATGGACCCAGGCTCTCAAGTTAGGGTTGCTCTGACTTGTATGCATGAACTCATGCTCCACTTGCCAAACACAGAGAATGTCATGGGTCGTATGTGGAAATTAGCACTTGATGTTGGCGTCGAGGAGCACCCTGCGCTGGGCATCAGACAATGCCTGCGGTGAGGACTGTGGCAGGCTATGAAGACAGCTGGATGTGTGCCCACATGGGCCAGCAAACACTGGATTCCCACACAGCTGGGACTTCAAACTCGGTTACTTTTGATCTTGCATTGAACCTGTTCATTTTGCAAGGAGCAGAACATTTGGCCATTTGAGGTTGCCATGACCTTTGCCATTGCAGTATGCTGCATGATGACTACGTCAAGCCTTCTGTGAGCTCGGCTTTCAAAATTGACCAGGACTTGCTGATGGTGAGTCAAATGTGGTTTCCCAGCTTCTCGAAGAGGAGGAGTCCTCTGAGCCAGCCGAGAAATAGTCGCTATAGCTATAGGTCACCTAGGTTATGCCTTAAGTGGCTTAGGTGGCTCATAGTTTTGGCCCATAACCCCCTAATCCTAACCCTGACCTAACCCTACCCTTAACCTAACCCTAAACCCTAACCTAACCTAACCCTAAACCCTAAAAGTATGAGTCACCTAAGCCACCTAAGGCATAACCTAGGTGACCTATAGGTATAGCGACTATAATTGAGCCAGCCCTGCAAGTGTCGCAAGAGGGCCCTTTTTTGGTGTGTTTTGAAGCTTTTGGCCGTCTTGCAGGCATTTGTATGCAATCAAGAGAGAGAGAGAGAGAGAGAGAGAGAGAGAGAGAGAGAGAGGGGATATGCTGCTTCACACACACACACGCTCACACACACACACGCACACACACACACACATGCACGCACGCGCGCAACCACAGTCTTCATCAAACATCAGAGTATCATCAACTTAAATGTCTCTTGTCTGAAGTAGCAGGTTATTGTTCGACTGCAACTGCAGGTTATTTTTCACCTCGAGGGCTACCTGGCAATGCTAGGGAAAGGCGATAAAGCCGCCAGCGTCATGCAATTGGTGTGTGGAAAATGATTGGCAATCTGCTGATTTACAAGAAGAAGCCATCCGTCAAAATGCATGATGAGTGCCAGGCCATAGCATGAAGGAAAAAGTGAACGTTGGCCATCTGACTTTCTGGCCTTGCATCGCAGATGAATGCAACAAAGAACAAATGTGGGCCGCATACAGAGGAATGCATTGTAGAATGTATGCATCCATGCATCGCAAAATCGATGCAACAAAGAACAAATGTGGGCCGCACACAGAGGACAAATTTTCAGGCCAATTAATATCGATATTGTTTGTTGGATTTTATACGAAGGTCTGGTTGTGGATGGTGATAGCCGAAAACTCCATGTGCTGTGCTCTTGTCACATTTTATGGGGTTTGTCATGCTTGCCATCATGTCATCATAGGAACCCTGATAAGGGCATTTGTGAATGATCCCTTTGCAGGTTTTGCACAGGGAGGCATGCAAACAAAAGCCCAGAGACTATTGCCCAAGTCACTGATGGCTGTTGCTTGATCGAGTATTGCTTAAAAAGAAAAGGAAAAAAGGTGCTTTAAGGTTCAGGAGCCAAGCTTCTTGAGCACCACAGGAAGACTTAGAGGATTTGCTTGTTTATATTTTTTCATTTTGTCCACATTTGGACGCAGCTGTTACCATGGAAAACTTTTTTTTGTTGCAATGTTAGTGTAAAATGGAAACGCTGGCGCACAAGTTGACAGAGGCAGGTGTTTTAATGCAGGTGTATGTCCGGCTGGTGATGCACAGCCTGTACAGGTGTTTAGATGCAGGTGTATGTGGTGATGCACAGCCTGTATGCATGATGCAGGTGTATGTCCGGCTGGTGATGCACAGCCTGTACAAGCTGCTCAGCAAGGATCAGCTGCAGCCTGCGCAGCATCTCCCTTGGCACCAAAGGCCCTTTATGAAGGCACGTGTGTGTGTGCTTGTGCGTGCACATGTGTGTGTGTACGTGTGTGTGCGCGTACGCGTGTGTGTTGCGTGTATGTGCGTGCGCGCGTGCACATTTGAGTTCATCTGTGCGTGTCAGTGTGTAAGTGAGACTTTATGCCGGTAGGTCAGAGAGTAAGACAGCTTTTGGTGGGTAGCAGGGTGCTCTTTGTTTGTCTTGACTGCTTAGCTGCACTAGTACCAATGCTGCGGGGGGCGTCTTGTTAGGCATTATGCTTTTTAAGGCACTTCTGTGTGTTCTAAGACACAATCAACTGGGGACACCGGGGATTGTGACTTCATAAGGCTGCCAAGAGCCTCATTGGGCAAGGCTTCTTGCGCATGCATGGGGATGTGGGATGCTGGCGTCTTTGTAAGGCTGCCAAGAGCCTAATTGAGATGGAAAGGCAGGGCTTTTCGCCCGAGCATGAGGGTTTGAAATTTGAGATGCTGGCTTGCTTCATACTAGAAGTGCTGTGCCTTACGTTCCTCACCATCTCAAAAGTGTGTGTACCATCCACTCCCTTAAATGCCTTGCTTGGCCAGCTTGTCGAAGTATGTAGTACGAAAGGGGCCCTATGTTGCTCTTCCTGTATGCAGCACCACTTGCATGGCTGCCGAGGTGCTTTCCTTTTGCTATGTAGCACAGTTGGAAGGCCACGATGCTACCTGCACCGTGCATGCATTATTGTGATCAGACCATCAAACGTGGAGATGAGTGCTCTCACCCTTCTCTGTTTCACGCTTGCATACACTGCATGTAGGATGCTGTTAAAGAGGTAGAAGAAGATTTGGTCAGGCAGGCAGGCAGAGCAGAGAATGGAGCACCTGTTCAAGATGGTCTAGCTGACTCCCTGATCAACCATGATGCCATTGCCAAAGTGTAAGAAGGAGAGATTTTTAACTCTTTGATTGACAGCTGCCTTGTTTGGTAGCATGCTTGCCAGCCTTGGATGTAAAATCACCGAAAGTTACAGAACCTTCCAACTTGACTGTGCTAATAATGGAAGCACGCACGCGTCATTCATGCTGCCTCTCATGTCAGTACCTCACACTTAGATGTGTTGAAATCCACTCAATGCTATCATACAGCTTCTCTAAAGGCAGACATACTGATCTTGGTTGAGATGCGTCGCTCTGTCGTTGTCGCAGGCGCACCAGGTTGTTAGCTACCTGGGACAATTGGATGGCCTCTGGGTGCGACCAAAAGTACTGCGTGAACAGCTTGGAAGCCAGCTACCAGAAGGAGGTTGTGGTGCGTGAGTGAATTTCTACGCATTTGAGTGCAATTGGCCTGGCATATGGGGGATCGGGCATATGAAACTGGCCCGGCATATGAGGGATCGGGCATATGAGGGGGCATATGAGGAGGCATATGAAATTGGCCTGGCATATGAGGAATCGGGCATATGAGGAGGCATATGAGGAGGCATTTGAAATTGGCCTGGCATATGAGGAATCGGGCATGAGGGGTTGCAGGCATATGAGGAGGCATTTGAAATTGGCCTGGCATATGAGGAATCGGGCATGAGGGGTTGCAGGCATATGAGGAGGCATTTGAAATTGGCCTGGCATATGAGGAATCGGGCATGAGGGGTTGCAGGCATATGAGGAGGCATTTGAAATTGGCCTGGCATATGAGGAATCGGGCATGAGGGGTTGCAGGCATATGAGGAGGCATTTGAAATTGGCCTGGCATATGAGGAATCGGGCATGAGGGGTTGCAGGCATATGAGGAGGCATTTGAAATTGGCCTGGCATATGAGGAATCGGGCATGAGGGGTTGCAGGCATATGAGGAGGCATTTGAAATTGGCCTGGCATATGAGGAATCGGGCATGAGGGGTTGCAGGCATATGAGGAGGCATTTGAAATTGGCCTGGCATATGAGGAATCGGGCATGAGGGGTTGCAGGCATATGAGGAGGCATTTGAAATTGGCCTGGCATATGAGGAATCGGGCATGAGGGGTTGCAGGCATATGAGGAGGCATTTGAAATTGGCCTGGCATATGAGGAATCGGGCATGAGGGGTTGCAGGCATATGAGGAGGCATTTGAAATTGGCCTGGCATATGAGGAATCGGGCATGAGGGGTTGCAGGCATATGAGGAGGCATTTGAAATTGGCCTGGCATATGAGGAATCGGGCATGAGGGGTTGCAGGCATATGAGGAGGCATTTGAAATTGGCCTGGCATATGAGGAATCGGGCATGAGGGGTTGCAGGCATATGAGGAGGCATTTGAAATTGGCCTGGCATATGAGGAATCGGGCATGAGGGGTTGCAGGCATATGAGGAGGCATTTGAAATTGGCCTGGCATATGAGGAATCGGGCATGAGGGGTTGCAGGCATATGAGGAGGCATTTGAAATTGGCCTGGCATATGAGGAATCGGGCATGAGGGGTTGCAGGCATATGAGGAGGCATTTGAAATTGGCCTGGCATATGAGGAATCGGGCATGAGGGGTTGCAGGCATATGAGGAGGCATTTGAAATTGGCCTGGCATATGAGGAATCGGGCATGAGGGGTTGCAGGCATATGAGGAGGCATTTGAAATTGGCCTGGCATATGAGGAATCGGGCATGAGGGGTTGCAGGCATATGAGGAGGCATTTGAAATTGGCCTGGCATATGAGGAATCGGGCATGAGGGGTTGCAGGCATATGAGGAGGCATTTGAAATTGGCCTGGCATATGAGGAATCGGGCATGAGGGGTTGCAGGCATATGAGGAGGCATTTGAAATTGGCCTGGCATATGAGGAATCGGGCATGAGGGGTTGCAGGCATATGAGGAGGCATTTGAAATTGGCCTGGCATATGAGGAATCGGGCATGAGGGGTTGCAGGCATATGAGGAGGCATTTGAAATTGGCCTGGCATATGAGGAATCGGGCATGAGGGGTTGCAGGCATATGAGGAGGCATTTGAAATTGGCCTGGCATATGAGGAATCGGGCATGAGGGGTTGCAGGCATATGAGGAGGCATTTGAAATTGGCCTGGCATATGAGGAATCGGGCATGAGGGGTTGCAGGCATATGAGGAGGCATTTGAAATTGGCCTGGCATATGAGGAATCGGGCATGAGGGGTTGCAGGCATATGAGGAGGCATTTGAAATTGGCCTGGCATATGAGGAATCGGGCATGAGGGGTTGCAGGCATATGAGGAGGCATTTGAAATTGGCCTGGCATATGAGGAATCGGGCATGAGGGGTTGCAGGCATATGAGGAGGCATTTGAAATTGGCCTGGCATATGAGGAATCGGGCATGAGGGGTTGCAGGCATATGAGGAGGCATTTGAAATTGGCCTGGCATATGAGGAATCGGGCATGAGGGGTTGCAGGCATATGAGGAGGCATTTGAAATTGGCCTGGCATATGAGGAATCGGGCATGAGGGGTTGCAGGCATATGAGGAGGCATTTGAAATTGGCCTGGCATATGAGGAATCGGGCATGAGGGGTTGCAGGCATATGAGGAGGCATTTGAAATTGGCCTGGCATATGAGGAATCGGGCATGAGGGGTTGCAGGCATATGAGGAGGCATTTGAAATTGGCCTGGCATATGAGGAATCGGGCATGAGGGGTTGCAGGCATATGAGGAGGCATTTGAAATTGGCCTGGCATATGAGGAATCGGGCATGAGGGGTTGCAGGCATATGAGGAGGCATTTGAAATTGGCCTGGCATATGAGGAATCGGGCATGAGGGGTTGCAGGCATATGAGGAGGCATTTGAAATTGGCCTGGCATATGAGGAATCGGGCATGAGGGGTTGCAGGCATATGAGGAGGCATTTGAAATTGGCCTGGCATATGAGGAATCGGGCATGAGGGGTTGCAGGCATATGAGGAGGCATTTGAAATTGGCCTGGCATATGAGGAATCGGGCATGAGGGGTTGCAGGCATATGAGGAGGCATTTGAAATTGGCCTGGCATATGAGGAATCGGGCATGAGGGGTTGCAGGCATATGAGGAGGCATTTGAAATTGGCCTGGCATATGAGGAATCGGGCATGAGGGGTTGCAGGCATATGAGGAGGCATTTGAAATTGGCCTGGCATATGAGGAATCGGGCATGAGGGGTTGCAGGCATATGAGGAGGCATTTGAAATTGGCCTGGCATATGAGGAATCGGGCATGAGGGGTTGCAGGCATATGAGGAGGCATTTGAAATTGGCCTGGCATATGAGGAATCGGGCATGAGGGGTTGCAGGCATATGAGGAGGCATTTGAAATTGGCCTGGCATATGAGGAATCGGGCATGAGGGGTTGCAGGCATATGAGGAGGCATTTGAAATTGGCCTGGCATATGAGGAATCGGGCATGAGGGGTTGCAGGCATATGAGGAGGCATTTGAAATTGGCCTGGCATATGAGGAATCGGGCATGAGGGGTTGCAGGCATATGAGGAGGCATTTGAAATTGGCCTGGCATATGAGGAATCGGGCATGAGGGGTTGCAGGCATATGAGGAGGCATTTGAAATTGGCCTGGCATATGAGGAATCGGGCATGAGGGGTTGCAGGCATATGAGGAGGCATTTGAAATTGGCCTGGCATATGAGGAATCGGGCATGAGGGGTTGCAGGCATGCTTTGCCCCTGCGATGATGTCTGACACAAGGCTAAGAGGTTACAGAAGCAGAAGGCTTCCAGTCAATTGACTGAATGCTAGCCTGTCATCCAAAAGGAGGATCTTGAGTAAGAAAGGAAGAAACTGAGGATGTTGTGTGACGTGCAACTCATGATGGCAAAGGATTGGACATAGCGGTTGGGAGACAAGTTAGGGGCCACAAGGGAGGAGGAGTACTGGAAACACAGGAGAGGACCTGTGAATGAGACAGCATATTTCTGCCCAAGGATGCAAACTTGAGGGTACTTGCACTTAAAAAGGGCATGCTGCTCACCTCGGCAAAAGGCTTCAGCAGGGGCAGGGCTCAATATTTCAAAGTAGCTCTTCATCAGTGAGGCCTTTCTCCAGAGCCAACAGAGAAGGAAGCTGTAGAAGGAAAAAGCAGTGTGTGTATGTGTGTGTGTGTGTAAAGGAGCCCTGTTAGGGGGTAAGCTGGTCCTTTAAAAACAAGCTCAAGCGGGCGTTGTTCAGCCCAGCATTTAGGCCTACAGCGTCGCAAGCTCGTCGGTCACTGTGTTCTGAAGTGGATTTGGTCTTTTGGTGAAAAAGAGCCATGAAGCATGAAAAGATGAAATGTAGCACCAACTCACGTGCGCGCGCGCACACACACACGCACGCACACACACACACACACACACACACACACGCACGCACGCACGTGCCGTCTGTGCAGGCCGCCGATGTGCTCCACATGGTGGACAAGGTAGAGCGGATGCTGCGCCCACCCTTTTTGAAGGTGAGAGAGGACGCAAGCCACCTGCATTCCTGCAGGAGGTGTTTAATTGAGGAACGACAGTACTTGTTATGAGTTTGGTAGATGCGGCATTTCAAAAACATGCTGCTCCCTTCTTGCGGATAAGAATAGAAACCTAAGTAGGCAGAGGAAACCCTCCCTACATCAATTGAAGAAAAAATATATTCATGGATAGTGGAAGATGCAGGGACAGCCTCGGGGATAAAAGCAAACAACTGCAAAGAAGAACGAAAGGATGATGACTCACCCTTTTGCTGGTGGGGTTGAAGGGTGTCCCCTTTCCTGCTGGCGAGAGAAAGGAGGGTGAAGGCTGGTGTAGGCCGAAATGTGGAGGATAATTTTTGCTGCACTCCACCTTAACAAATAAAAGAAGAAGCTCAGTGCAGAATAAATGAGAGACTTATGGGACTATTATCAGGGAGAAGATGGGTATGCTGCTTCCTAAAAATAGGAAAGAAAAGACGGTGCCAGCCAAAAAGCCGCATGCCTTGAAACCTGAAAGCTTCCCTAGCTAGCAAGCTAGCAAGGATCTCATCAAAGAGTGCTCCTAAAAACCCAAACCGGAAACTTGCCTAGGCGAAAGTTAGAAAAAGAGCTAATGGGGAAGTGAAAGGTTGTCGGCCATTATTCGACAGATCAGTTTTGTAGGTGGACCTGAGGCTGCAAGCCCCCCTGTGGACTTTGTATGATCCTAGATGCCCATTTTGAGCCATTTAAAAGTGAAATTGCTCCAACTGGAGCTCAAGAAGTTTGGTCAACATTGTTTCCCCAATATATGGCATGTCTCAAACGTATGTAAAATGCGATGTGCGCAAGTATGGATCCAAGTTTTTCTAGGTTTTTCACTGTTGTATGAATGATCCCTCATTTTTAATCCTTGCAGACCCTACTCCAGGACCATCTTGCAGAGTATGATGCCTACAAGGACAACCCGCTGCAGCAGCAGCAGCAGTACCCTGCCTCTGATCAGGAGCTGCAGCAGCTGCAACAAAAATGGCAGCCGCGGCACCCGAAACGGCGACAACAACACAGGCAGTATCTTGCCTCTGACCAGGAGCAGCAGCAGCAGCAGCAGCAGCTGCAACAACAACAACAACAACAACAACAACAACAACAACAACAACAACAACAGGCGCAATACCCGTCACGGCAGCAACAACAACAATGCAGGCGCACTCCATGCCTGGAAAATGAGAGTGGGGAGGAGGGGGCCTCATCAGAAGACCTCGCAGCCTGCCCATCCTCTGAACCATGTAATTGTGAGCCCCCTCCACGGTATGAGCACCGCATTAAGCCCCCGCGCAAGCAGCGCAAGCTGGAGGAGCAGCAAAAGCGGGAGGCAGCAAAGCAGGCGCAGCGGGAGAAGGACGCCCAGGAGCGGCAGGCAAAATTGAGGATGTGCGTATGTTGGAAGAGTAGCAAGGATGGTGGTGGTGGTGGTGGTGGTGGTGTGTGATTGTGTGTGTGTGTGTGTGTGCGTGTCTCAGTAGATGCAGAGGGTGAGTGAGGGGCAGGAAGAGCTGGCAAAGTGAAGAAGGAGTATGTGTTCAAGCATGGAGTTAGCCTGTGAAGGCATGCGTGCATGTCAGCAGCAGGGGGCAAGGCAGCTGGCGCATAGGGCAAGGGAAGAGCAAGAGACGTTGGCTTGTTGGAGTAGGCCTTCATGCTGTAGATGCAGATGTAGCCACATAATGCATGTCTGCTTGTGTGTGCGCTCAGCAACCCATGAGCAAGCCAAGGTCCTGCTGTCTTTTCGCGTCGATAGCAGGGGGGCTGCCTGCATACGACACAGGGGCTGCCTGTGACTGACGTGGGGGCTGTGACGGTAAATGAGATGGGTGCTGACTGTCAATGAAACGGAGCTGTAACTGTGAATGACGTGGGGGCTGCCTGACCTTGTGTGCCATCCCTGTGCGGGGGCCATGCTAACCTGCTCTGTGTCGTTCCAATTTTATATCTCAGAAGATGACAATGGGCTGCCTGACCTTGTATACCATCCCTGTGCGGGGGCCATGCTAACCTGCTCTGTGTCGTTCCAATTTTATATCTCAGAAGATGACAGTGGGCTGCCTGACCTTGTATACCATCCCTGTGCGGGGGCCATGCTAACCTGCTCTGTGTCATTCCAATTCCATATCTCAGAAGATGACAGTGGGCTGCCTGACCTTGAACCAGGAAGTCAGAGCACTCAGAACATGTTGCAATCCGCATATGTGTGTGTGTCATGGTACGCGAGTTCTTGCATGTTCACATGTAGCAGCCGGTGCTGGCCCTGGAGAGAGGGAAGTGTCGGTTTTCAAGTTCTTGTCCCCAAATTCTGGCACTCTACATTCACCACTAACCTGCGCTTCCCAGGTCGCTGCATGTTCACATGTAGCAGCCAGTGCTGGCCCTGGAGAAAAAAGGGGTTATTCTGGTTTATTCCTAGTCACACTTGGCTACTGGCATTGAGCATGTATCTGCGTTTCCCAGGTCGCTGCATGTAGCAGCCAGTGCTGGCCCTGGAGAAAGGGACAACCATTAAATGCGTGATTTTCTGTTTGAAGCCTTGGCTCTTGATAATGATCACATGTGCATGTAACAGGTTGGTGCCTATAGAGCGCAACATGGTGCGGGCACAAGAGGAACGGGAGCAGGAGCAGCAGCAGCAACAGCTGCTGCAACAGCAGGAAGAGGAGGAGTTTAGGCTGCAGCAGCAGGAAGGGGAAGGAGAGAAGGAGGAGGGGCAAGGAGTGCAGGGGGCGGGTGAGCAGCAGCACGGGGAGCACCCAGGGCATGTGCAGCCTGAGGGGCCCTTGAATCCAGCAGTGAGTGGATTCAGTTAAATTGGAATGAGAAAGAGTGTTTGGTGCAGGCAGGGTCAGACGGGGAGTGTTTGGTGCAGGCAGGGTCAGATGGGGAGTGTTTGGTGCAGGCAGGGTCAGATAGGGAGTGTTTGGTGCAGGCAGGGTCAGATAGGGAGTGTTTGGTGCAGGCAGGGTCAGATGGGGAGTTTTTGGTGCAGGCAGGGTCAGATGGGGAGTGTTTGGTGCAGGCAGGGTCAGACGGGGAGTGTTTGGTGCAGGCAGGGTCAGATGGGGAGTGTTTGGTGCAGGCAGGGTCAGATGGGGAGTGTTTGGTGCAGGCAGGGTCAGACGGGGAGTGTTTGGTGCAGGCAGGGTCAGATGGGGAGTGTTTGGTGCAGGCAGGGTCAGATGGGGAGTGTTTGGTGCAGGCAGGGTCAGACGGGGTGGCAGAGAAGGAGCACGCAGGGCATGTGCAGCCTGAGAGGCCCTTGAGTCCAACGATGAGTGGCTCCATCTGGTTTGAAATGAATAAGGGTGTGGTGAAAAGGGTCAGGCAAGGTGGCAAAGAGTGCACATACAGGGCATGTGCAGCCCATGGGGCGCCTGAGTACAGAGAGTAGCTTCATCTGATTGGACATGGCAACTTATCGTATCAGTGCATGCCCAACAAATATGAGCAGCAATTGAAGATTGTGCTGAAACTGGGCTGAAGTGCGTCAGCAGCAGAGCATTGCAATGGAAAGATTTAATTCCAATCTTAAATTAATAAGGTGGCCTAATAAGCGCTGTGGATCAATTGCGGTGAATTAAATGAGCTGGCCAAGGAGTAAGTGATCTGGCAGCATTACATGTGGCAAACCAGCAGAAAAGAATGAGGAAAAGAAAAATAACTGTGTACATGTGGAACACCCCCCGCATTAATCAATGAAAGGGGCCAATGTGTCAAACACCGCGACAGCAGGGGCCGGCGTCAAAAAGCAAATTAGAACTATTCCATACAAGTGTGTTAAGGAATGCACGATTGCAAAAAGCAAGCAGGAATTTTTTCACCTTCGCTTACTTCACTAACATCTATCAATTCTGAATAACTTTGTAGAGTCAATATGCATGCTGCCAGCTTTTTATGCGGGAATGGCTGGGCTAGCGCACAGTTGGTCCATCTCATGAGCCTGATGCCTGTCATGCTCAATGCATATAGCAGCGCATGGATAAGTGCCATCAAATGTGGTTAGTCAAGTGGTCTGGAGAAAGTAAATGTTATTCTCTCACTCACTCACACACACGCACACACACACACGCACACATGCATGCACAGTCTTTGCCAAGACAAGTGTGCCTGACTTCTGGCAAAGTGAGATCAAATTTTGTTACAAACCCAATTGCACGTTTTCTGAAATCTGCTTGCAGCAGCAACGGACTCGCTTGCTCCCATTGACCATCGCGCGAGAAGTGATCAGGCCACGCAGGACGCCATCGCGAGAGGGCACTCCAACCCGTCAAGGAAAGCTGGTAAGTGTTTTCCTTTTTTGGTAAGGAAGAATGGTGAGTGACCAGGCCACGCAGGGCGCTTTTGTGTCAGGTAAGGAAAACTAATAAGGAAGATCAGGCCACACAGGGTGCCATCAGGTTTGGAACTCGGCCCTGTCAAGTAAAAGCAGTAAGGGGACTGTCTCCCGCCAAGGAATATCTGTTGCGCAAAAGTGTAGCTTCTCTTGTTCTCCTTGTATATCCGTTTGCTGAGGTACATCCTTTAAAAAAGGGCAAGACTGCCTTGGCACGGCATTTTGTCATTCAAGTGCCTTAACCTTTTATTGACACACTCAGTGCTCCATGGTTCTCTTGTTCGGCATTGAAGTCACCTTAAGGTAATGGGACAAACACCAGAGAAATCACACCATCAAGTGCTCCATGTTGGATTCAAGCTGGATTCCTCCTGGGGCAGATAATTTGAATGGTGCCGATTCAGGACATTGGAACTTCCACCATAGGTTCGAGGACATTAGTTATTAAGTCACTAAGAAGCCACAGGGGTGGAAATCAGTCAGCGGCCTGGAAATCACCTGAAGGCTTTACAGCATAAGCGTAATCAACTCTGCGGTAAGCTGCAAGGAATAAAGCCAATCCTTCAAACTCCTCTTCTTGGAGGATGTGCTGGAGGGGATGTTGAGCGGATCAAGTTATTGTCTGCTCACAATCACTCCAGTCAGCCTGGATGTTAGATCCTCAGGGCCACTAAGGTTGCACTCCGAGACTGGAAGAAGGAAGCAAAAGCAAGAGCAATCCTCAAAGCCAAGACCAGGAGCTTGGTGCTGCTAGCCACCCGCCAGATCCCCTTACCTTTCCTTCTTAGATCCTGGTGAGGGGTACTATGGCTCTCCAGTTCAATCTCCCTTTCTCTGACCTGATATTGGGATTTGTCTGCCGCCAATGCAGTTGTTCTTTTTTATTAATGCCTCCGGCACCCTTATCCGAAGGGGGGCCCCTGACTGAGGTTGGAGCACATTGCTGCCTTCCTGAACATTTGGCAAAACGCAATATGCATAAGATACTGTTTAGCTTCTGTCAACTCTTTATAAATCATTGATTATTGGCAGCTCTTTTAGAGTCATCGATCACAGGAATTTGGCTGCCTTACATTCTAAAGCTATGCGCTTATGCATGCTGTATACCCTCCACGTTGTTGCATATGCCCCTCCTCCTCTTTGATGTACACGCTCCTGATAGGCCCGATCATGGGTGCCATCCACTCACAGGCATTGTTTCCAAATTTACAGGCACTCTTCCCCTGGAGCAAATGGATCAAAGATATCAGGCATTTGACTGGAATCCTATGCTCATAATTTCAGGAGGCTTACACCAAATTGTGTCGCAGCAGGAGCAACAAGAAAGATGGACCCGATGTGCTATTGTGTCAGCATTCAAGACAGCTGCTCAATCAAGACTTGTGCATAACTGTAAATCATGCATGCTTACGCTTATGTGCTGTTTCAGACTTGGACGTTGGAAATGGAGGCTGCTTTCTTGGATTATGTGAAGAAGTATGGGAGGAAGTGGGCCAAGGTGGAGGAGGCTATTTATCGCACTGGGCATCCGCTTTTGATGGGATTGGACAAGGTGAGATGTGATGATTTTTCGAAAAATGGGCTACTCCAGGCTTTTGATTTGATGTGATCTGTACACCCTGAAAATGTACAAAATGTTATCATTTCATCTCAGAAGGTAGGACTCAGAACAATTTTACTTGCGCCTAGAGTCCAAACACAGGAAACAAGTGGCAGGTAAGGGTGCTGCATTTGGACAAGAGTTGCACCTGCACAAGCAATTTTCCAGTTGCTGAGTAACAAGGACGTCAATTTGTGGTCCCTATTCCCATGCAGCATTTGAAGTCCCTGCAAACAGGTTGATGTATGCAGTGGTCCCAACAATCACACCAATGGCAGCAAACACTTTCTCATACAGGAAGTTACTCCTATTTGTACACATCGTGAGGTGCTGGATGTGACCTTTTTGACAATATCACCGTGATGTACTCCCACTCTCTGAAAGCAAGCAGAAATTGCAATGCAGACATCAGCCATCTTTCAACTTCATCGTACTCAAATGATGACCTAGACTACTAGGCAGGTCAAAGAAAGGTCCTGTGGTGTCTCCTTGCAGGTCAAGCTGAATGACAAGTTCAAAGCCTTGAAGAAGTCTGGGCGGATCAACGTTGAAGACTATCCTGTTGAAGGGGAACCTGAGGATTTTTATTGATGCTAGGACACTCTGCTGCTCGTGTGTGTGTATCCATACTGCTGGATATGCCTTACACATATCATGAAATAGAACCGATGCTATAATTTCTTTCTGGAATCATGCAGACAGAAAAGAGGAAGCTACGCAACTAGCCAATGGCCAGAAGCATTCATTGAGGAAAGGACTGAAATCCCCACCGGTATCCCACAAAGTCCGACCCTCAAGAGCTGGACCCGGGACCTCATGCGCTGTCTGCACCACGATTTACCCTGTCAAAGATCACTAAATTATACAGACTAAAGAAAAGATTAGCTTGATAGCAAAGGCACTCTCAACGTCAAATATTGGAAAGAAAGTCAAACACTGGAGTTTCATAAACGATCCTTTTTTCTATGGATGTCCTAAAAAGAGAAGGGCCTCTACATGTATGTAGCTGTACAAGGTTTACATGGTTTACAAGGATAAGGCCTTCAGTCAAGAAGTGCGACTGCTAGCCTGCTCATAAAAGGCAATCAATTCATGAAGGAAATAAGGGAGGTTGTGTTTGTTTGGAAGTTTGTTGTTGTTCTTGTTAAAAAGGCAGAGACATCATGAGATTCTGCCTGTGAGAACAAGGGAGCATATTTCCTGTGGAGAGAGACCACCTGGGGATGTGTGCAATGGAAGTATGTAGCTGTACAGCTGACTCTCCACACTATCCTTCTGGGTGCTGGTGGGACCTGCTACACTGATCATACCTTGAACCAGTTTAAACAACTTGGACTTGACCAGAAATGGGCCCATAAACTTGCTCAAAAACTCCATGCCCATCCGGTTCAGTATACCCATAAGCTTGTTACCACTGGTGGCACCAGACGTGCTATGGAAAATAGTAATGTTTCTCACAGCCAGGTTCTGGAACCG
Organism: Dunaliella primolecta; assembly: GCA_914767535.2. NCBI lineage: Eukaryota > Viridiplantae > Chlorophyta > Chlorophyceae > Chlamydomonadales > Dunaliellaceae > Dunaliella > Dunaliella primolecta. The sequence continues at coordinate 9,689,181 of OU611757.1, forward strand.
GGTGCTTCCAATATCCCTCCAAATTCCCATTAGGGTCTTCTTTTTGTAGCTTCGTGGTGGAGGGGACTCACGGCTCTTCTGAGCCAATGTGTCTCCTTTTCCTTAATTGATGTATACATCTCCCTACGTAGGGAGAGTTTCCTCTGCCTACGTAGTTTTTTCTTTTTTTTCTTTCTACATGTACCATTGCTTCTAGCAACTTGAACCCTCCAGACCTCCACTAGCCCTTCCTGTTCCTGCTATGTGATGGAGGTGACTTATAGCTCTCTTGAGCCAATGCGTTTCATTTTTCTTAATTGATCTAGGAGGAATTTCCGCCCTGAGCCTGGCAGGCTGACTGCACAATTTATGGTTTCGTTTGTTGTAACTGTGTACAAGGCAGTCCAGCTGAAGTAAAAAGGTAGTGTCCAAGCGCGATGTTCAAGATCCCTACATTCTACCCTTTTGATGGTTTTCCGATCATATACAAACAGTTCATTACCTTACTATGTACTCACATTTTCGTGAAGATCGAACGCATATTTTTGACATCGTCTGATGAGGCAAAAAACCAGTACTTTAATAAAACACTCAGGAGGTACAAATTCTTTTAAACATAGCCGGCATGAGCCTAATGAACGGGAACATCATAGATGGCAAGGCAGTGGCAGCACAAATCCGAGAAGAGATTACTGCCCAAGTTGCGGCCATGAAAGAGAAGTATAAGAGGGTGAGATGTGCATCAACAATAAGCAGGGGCTCTTTGAAACATCAGGGCATTGCTGCTTTCCTGTGCAAGCACTTGTTTGTTCACTTGCCGAAGTTTTTTAAACTCCAGCAGTCCATGACACATCATCAGCAACCTCATGTCAAAGGTGCCTGGCCTGGCAGTGGTCATCGTGGGCGAGCGCGGGGACAGCCAAACATACGTGCGCATGAAACAAAAAGCGTGCGAGGAGGTGGGCATTGCTTCTTTTGGAGCCAGCCTTCCAGCTTCAGCAACACAAGAGGAGGTGCTGGCCACGGTCAGAAGATTCAACGATAATCCTGACGTCCATGGCATTTTGGTGCAATTGCCGGTATGTGAACCATGTGCGGGACCCCTTGATGCGCGCCTTGTCAGCGAGGAAAAATGAATCATTTGCAAATTAAGTGGCAGTCTTACTGACATGTATCCTGCTAGCAATGATGGACATCTTGGTGGCGAAATGGTGAGGGACACTTATGGAAAAGGAAGAAGAGCATCATTTTGTGCGAGTAGATTGCACAAGCTTGCGTACCAGTGCCCATCGAGTCATGATTCCCACTCACTAGATTGTTGTTCAAATGGTTTTTTTAAAGCAAAGTACATGCTACTTTCCATCATGTGGTATATGCTCTGCATTCCTCATTGTGTCTTGTGTTTCACTTGCAGTGTATAACCGCGCATGTTCATGACACTAAAGCTATCCAAGCACTTATTAAAGCAGAGAGCATAATATTTTTTTGTACAATAGTGGGATTGAGCCCTAGAACGTTAGCGCTCTGGCCTTCACTTGGAAAAACAAGATTTAACATGCATGCTTTCTCGATTTTACATGCTCACAAGGTACCCTGCTCCTCTCTCGTTCTCATTGGTTGCCTGCAGCTGCCCCCCCATGTAGACGAGGCCACCGTGTTGGGTGCTATCAGCCTTAATAAGGATGTGGATGGCTTCCATCCATTTAACATCGGACGCCTGGCCATGAAGGTGAGATGGAAGACGATTGCGAGAGAGTGCACAGTTCACGCACACCCGTGTCAATCACAGTCGATGTTCATTACAGTCACTGCCATTCATAACAGATGTGTCGTGTAAGACACCGTATCAGAGATGCCCTTACTTATCATCATGGCAGCCAAAGGCATCAGAGCAGACATGCGGCCATCTCCAGGATTGCAGTGTGGTGCTTTCAATGAGCACATGTGTATGTATGAACAGGCTAGCAGTCAAACGTCTTGACTGAGGCCTTTCTCCCTTTTTTTGTAACCCCCTTGTTTGGTGCTTTCCATGAGCACATGTGTATGTATGGACAGGCTAGGAGTCAAACGTCTTGACTGAGGCCTTTGCCCCTTTTGTGACCCCCCTTGTTTGGTGCTTTCCATGAGCAAAGCTTGGAACAAAGTGTAGACGGGGCTGCAGGAGCCAGATGCTTATCTTCTTCTCATACAAGGTGCTGTGCAAGGGCTGCACAGTCAAACTTTTTCAGCCATTGGCCTCCTTGCCTCGATGGCCGTGTGTCTTTTGCACACCAAGTACGAGCAGCCCACCGCTGCTCGTCAGGTGTCAAGGGCAGGGACGCCTCATTCAACCCTTATTTTATGAAACCACTGTACTCTTCATGTGCTTGTAGGGCCGTGAACCATTATTTGCCCCTTGCACACCCCTTGGTTGCATAGCTTTGCTGGACCGGTGTGGCATAGACATCAAGGGCAAGCGCGCAGTAGTGGTGAGTGATGCATTTGTTGTTAAGCGGTTGTATGGATAACATTTCTGGCTGGTCAGTGTGGCTCGCAGCAGCAGAGTAGCAGTTCAGTGTGGCTTAAACACCAAGGGCAAGCGCACGGTAGTGGTGGGTGTGTTGAGGCGTAGCTGACATTTGGTGCTCCTTGCCCCCCAACAGGGTGGTGCATTGGTTGCATCGCCTTTGGTTGGATAGCCTTGCCAGTCAGGAGAGCTTAGATATCAAGGGCAAGCGTGCAGTAGTGGTGAGTGATGCGTTGGTTGCGTAGCCTTGGATGGATGGCATTGTTGGCTGGATCGATGTGGCTCAGGCATCAAGGGCAAGTGCACGGTAGTGGTGGGTGATGCCATGGTTGCATAGCCATTGGTTGGCTAGCTTTGCCAGGCAGGAGTTGCTCAGGCATCACGGATAGGTGCGCAATAGTAAGTGGTTGATTGTATCGACCTTGCAAGTTCCATGCCCTTGTCAGGCACCTTGTCTCGCTTGAGTCTCTGTGTTTCTGTGTTTCTGTGTTTGTGAGCTGCTATGTATTGCATGAACATTCCATGCTTGGCCCTACGTAATGCGGATGTGGCTTGCTTATGATTTTCAGGGCTGCTTCCTTTTACTTTTGTTTGTTTGTTTATATGTCTTTACTTCCTAATTCCACCTTTTAACTTTCAGTGCTGCTTCCCATTAATTTGTTTGTGTGTGTTGTGTGTTTACCTTCACTTCTTATTTGCACCACCCTCTCACACAAACCTCCTTGCTCACATTGTTCATCTTCAGAATTAACGAACCCCTTGCTTTCAGGGTCCTCTTATTGCAAAGCCTGTATTGCTGCTGAACAAAAAAAGGTTCTGCTGCTGTTGCTGCAGGTGGGGCGTTCAAACATTGTGGGCATGCCTGTTGCAATGCTGCTGAACAAAAGGGATGCCACGGTCACCATTTGCCATGCAAGTACCAAAGTGAGTGTTACTGCTGAACAAAAGGAATGCAGAAGTCACCATTTACCATCCAAATTCCAAAGTGGTGTTGCTGCTGAACAAAAGGGATGCCACGGTTACCATTTGCCATGCAAGTACCAAAGTTAGTGTTGCACGTGCTAGGCTTCCGCCACATACCGCTTCAGCACTGACGTAGGCATTCCAATGAATTGCTTATCCCATGTTGGTCTGCCTTTGGCTTCATATCTCCGCTTTGCGCTGAGAGGCCATACCTGGCCTCCCTGTTCTGCATGGACTGTGTAACAGGCCATACCCGTTGAGAGGTGAAGAGGTGGAAGTTGGCCATGCCTGTTGAGAGGCCTGGTATTTGTGTACTGCATTGAGCACGTGATTGGCTGACAGAGCCCATGGCGCCCAAGTCTTGGTTAAGGAAAGTAGAAGCATAACATGTCTGCACTTTTTCAGCAAGCCACCTGGTCTTTGCTCAATAAGAGGTAGCCTTTTATCTCCTGCAGCTATTCAGACTTCAGGATGTTTTTTGGTGCGGCTGGGGTCTGGGTGGGGTCTAAGGTCAACAAGCCATACTTGGTTAGCATGAGGTGTTTTTGCTCCTTGCTTGTAAAGCCAGCAAGAATGCATTGGATGTAATGGTCCGAGCACCTTGTATGATTTGACACTGGTATCAGCATGGATTCTGGGTTGCAAACCATAGAGCGACAGCAACGCCATACCCAACTGCGCTGTCAGCACGCAACCTGCTGCTCCAGGTTGTGGAGGTCATCGTGCTGGAAGCAGACATAGTGAGCATGGAGGCTGTTGTGCGGGAGGCAGATGTTGTGGTTTAGAGCAATAGGGCAATGCTATATCAAGTGCGCTGTCTACACGCAGCCTGCTGCTCCAAGACATGGAGGCCGTGGAGTGGGATGCAGATATATGTGTGCTAGCTGCCTGTGGGGAGCCTAAGATGCTATCGTATTGCGCTTCCTGCACGCAACCTGGTGTTTCAGGACATGGAGGCCGTCGTGCGGGACGCAGATATTGTGGTAGCTGCCTGCGGGAAGCCCAAGATGGTGAAGGGTTCATGGCTGAAGCCAGGGGCAGCGGTCATTGATGTTGGCACGAACCCCATCCCAGATGCGACCAAAAAGTCGGGTTTCAAGTGAGTGGATGCTTTGTGCTGACGCTGTCTCCCAGGTTATGGTTGATACAGCCCGCTGACGCACGGCACCGCAAAAATCCTTCAAGCACCACTAAGATTGTTTGAGCACCATAGAGGTCCTTGAGCACCACAAAGATTATTGAAGCACCGCAAAGATCCCATAAGTACCAAGGAGGCCTGGCTCCAGTGTGAAAGACAAAGACAGGCACAAATGTAATTCAGGCTTTATTTGAAGAGCTGATGAGTTGTATTTGGGTGTTATAATAAGCTCTAGTTAGGGGTGGTCCAGCCAAGCAGCCCCGTGCCTAGGTAGGGCTAACCAAAGTCCTTTCCCTGCTGGTCACCTTCTCAATGCTATATCCTTTGCCTGCTGGTCACCTTCTCAGTGTGAAGTTCCTCTCAATGCAAGGTCTTTACCCGCCGTTTGCTTACCAATCCCCCTGTCAGCCTTTGTTTGCCGTATAGTGCGATTGCACCATTTTTGTATTAGAAAAGTAGCAGAGGCTTCTCGTGTGTATCCATTGATGCAATGCTCTTTTTGGTGGCATGTACGCATGGCTTAGCTGATGGAGAAGGGGAGTGGATATGCACACCTGGCCCTGAATCAGGGTCTCTGCAATCTGGCTACGCCGCCTGAACTTGTCCCAGACTTTTGAATTTGCGGAGCCTGAGGCTCATCAGGTGAAAGGCCCTCTGAGCAACAGCACGTATTGTTTGGTGCAGGCTGGTTGGCGATGTAGACTTTGAGGAAGCCAAGCCCGTGGCAGGGGCCATCACCCCAGTACCTGGTGGAGTAGGCCCCATGACGATAACCATGCTTCTCCAAAACACGGTGGACAGTGGGCGACGCTTCTTTGAAGGGATTGCTCAAGAGGATACAAAGCCCAGCAAACGGTGAGGGGAGAGCTTACTGAAGCACGCTCTGATACAGGGTTGGCCAGCTCCTTGTATGCACGTTACATGTTTTACATTTTTTGACAACAAGCCAACCTATACAGCAGATAGGCGTAAAGTTGGCCCACACAACAAACGTAGCTCTGTGTCATATCATGAAACCAGTTCCGAGTACTTAGCAGTGGCTGTGCACCATTCTTCTCTGCTCATGACGCGGGAACTAGTTCTGAATGCTTTGTGGTTCTGAGTACTCTGCAGTGGCATTGCCTCAGGGACTCATGCTTTTTGACCTGGCCCACGTGTGGAGCACCAGGTATTTATTTGCCTGCAAGGGGGCCATCGGCAGAAGGTCCGACGCCCGTTCTACATTATACACCCTTTATTGCCCACTCATCATTGTACATCATTATGCACCCTCTTTAATGATGATGCCGCCTGCAGGGGGCCATCAGCGGAAGGTGTGACGCCCATTATAATGGGCATGTTTGTGGCAGGCATCATCATAAAAGAGGGTGTCACGCTATTGCGGCGAGTCATCAGCAGGAGCAGCAGCAGCAGCAGCAGCCAATAGCCTGAAGGCTTGCCCAGTGCCATTCCTGCTGGAGTCTCAACAAGCATTCCTGCTGGAGTCTCAACAAGCGGTTTCACTGGTGTTTGCCTTCTGCTCTCCTTGATTGGTTGTTCTGCAATGCTTCAAGCTTTTTAGAAACGGCCCCCTCCCCCTCGCCTTAGAGCTCAAGGGCTTGTTTGAAACATCTGCAGCGTGCAGCAGGCTTGATAAAGGTATGAGCGTGATTACCTTTGTTCTTGGTACACTTAATACACGTGGCCTTTTTGGCTGGCACACTATTTTCATTTTTCTGCAGCTTTTTTTGCTACGCTGGTGCTTAGTGGAGTGCTTACACGGACTTTATCGATCGTCTACAAGATACTGATTTACTAACTTCAGGAGGTTGCAAACAAATTGCCTATGCTTGGTTGGGCTTTGTTGGAGGCAGTCAATGGCATGATCAGTTCACACAACAAACCCTCCTTTGGCTCAGGTAGAGTAGCTGTCAAGCCCCACCAACTTCATGTAAACCAGCGGCACGTGCACTTGATCGAAATTAAGTACTGTGAAGACACGAGGCCTGGACAACAGTTAGAGGCGGCACAGCGGCAGCATGCAGACCTCAGCAAACTCATTAGTGCTAAAGTTGTGACTCTTCACACTATCCTTCTGGGTGTTGGTGGTGAGAGAGAGAGAGAGAGAGAGAGAGAGAGAGAGAGCTCAAGTTGTAGCTTTGTGGTGGAAGAGACTCACGGCTCTTCTGAGCCAATGTGTCTCCTTTTCCTTAATTGATGTAGGGAGAGTTTCCTCTGCCTACGTAGTTGTTCTTTTCTTTCTTTCTAGCTGTGGTGACCACAGAACATGAATGGAAAGGAATGAAAGGAGAAAATATGTGCACTGTGCACGGTGAACATTCTGGTGGGGTCTTGGGGAACTGCTGCGCACTCAGTTCCAGCACCTATTTAGTTATGCAACTCTAAGTAGTTTATCGCGTCTTAGAGACTTCATGACTCAGGCTGATGCCCTTGAATCAGCCAAGTTGGTGTCAGTGCGCCTGAGACTGTGACTGAAAATTTGCTGTTCTTATGCCTGCGCTTGTTTTTCAGATCAAACTGATTTGGTTGAAAAGGGTTACATAGCCATACCTGCCTACGAGGGCATGCCCTGCGCAGCTTGGCTGAAGCAACAAATGTGCCTGTAGCCAAACCACTCCCATTCGGAGAACAGGTACAAAAAAGCATGAAACTCAATTACAGCATTTCAGGCATGCTGATACAGACTTGGCTATTCCTAGAGCATCAGCCTGGTTCGTGAAGTCTCTTAGATGTGGTGCGCTACTTGGGGGTGCAGAACTAAACAGGTGCTGGAATAGAGTGCGCAGGTTTGTTAGATCCTGAGAAGGGCAATCCATGATGATGATTTGGTTTGGTTGCAGGCACATCTTTTTGCATCAGCTGATCTCTCCACGTAGGCAGGTAAAGTCATGTATCCCGTTCCTTTTCTGGCTGGTTGCTAGCAGTGCCTGGCACTATATCATGGCTGTGATCCAGGTGTCGCCCTTGCTGGCTTGCTAGCAAGGGGACCTTGGAAAAAAAACACGTTGGCAGGGGGAATTCTCCCTGCATCAATTGAGGAAAAGGAGACACATTGAATCAGAAGAGCCGTGAGTCTTCTTCACAACAAAGCTACAAAAAATAAAGAACTGATGGGGATTTGGAGGGTTACTGGGAGCACCCGGCTCCAGAACCTGGCTGTGAGAAGTGCTGTCGTTCTAAATAGCATGCCTAGCAGCAGCAACTTTCAAAGTCTTCAAGTTGTCTGGATGCAAGCATTCAAAATCAGGTTTTTTAGCATGTAAAAGAGCATCAGTCAAAGAGATCGACCACTTGGCTAGACTGAAGAGCAAAATGAATTAAAGTGTGATCAAGCAGTTTTTTTTGCTTACCTGTGTATGATCAAGCAACCCAACCAATCCAACCCTCACTCTCAAAATCCCTGACTGGAGAACCTGGGCATACACTGATGGCAGTTGTAATATCCAGAATGGCAAGCAAGGAATTTGAGCAGGAGTTTACTGCCCTCTCACTGACAGCACACATTTCGTTGAGCCCAACGGTGCCGGAATTACCAACACCATATGTCGAGCTGGATACGTAGCAATTGCAAAACAGGACGGTATACTGCTTCACTCTCCCAACACCTACAGCTGCACATAAAACCCAATGGTCATGGGCCTACTAATACCATCAACAGAGCATAACTTGTGGGTATTCTTGTGGCACTCTAACAAGGGCAAAGTGACATTGTGTCTGATGGTGCATCCTGCCTTTCCCAGATTTCTAAGCAAACCATTAATCCGATGCGCATGAGGAACCACCTACACGCAGAGCTGATTCATACTATATCAACCAGTTCTCTCCATACCCCATCCATTTCTATGAATTCAAAGCCCATTCTGGCATAATAGGCATAATAGGCAATGAGGGGACTGACACCTGCGCTCGCACCGCAGCCCTCACAGACACCACAGACATTTCATTTTCAGATGCCAGGGACCCTTTCCGGACAGCCTCAGCTCACTTCAACAACTCAGAAAGCAAATCCTGTATAACCACAGGCGTCATGTACAAGGACTCCTCGGAGATGTTTTAGAAACAAATTCTAACCTTGCCCGCTCCTATCAAGGTCACATCTTTTTCTATGAGGTCAAACCTCACGCTCGAATAGTTGGGAATGAATGAGCAGATACGATTGCTAAATATCAGGCTAGCCTCAATAACAACCTGACCAATACCAGTAAGAGAGTGTGGGCATGTGCTAACTTAGCACATTTTAATGAATACAGTTATACTGGTTTAAAACAGCTGTCAAGATGTGTAATGGCTTGCTCAACTCTAACTGTGAGGCACTGAGAAAAGTTTTGAAGGCTGACTTGCACTTGCACTCATTGGCCCCTGCGTGCTGGACTGCTCAGATCTTGGACGGTTTTCAAGGATCGCGGCACTGTGAATCAATCGTTACGTTGATGAAGCAGGGTACACCTATTTCCATGCAGGATTTCACTGGTGGTTCGATGCACAGATTGCGTGGCGTGTGGAGATTTGTGAAGGGAGTTGATTCGCGAGAAACAAATTGGCATCATACTTGGCACTCTTTGCTCTGCCTTTTGATCACAACATGAGCAAGCCAGTTCAGTTGCATCTGGATTGTCTGAACATGCAAAATGTCAGCTGATTTAGGTTGAGAGCTCATACATTGAATGTGGAAATTGCGCCTTGGGAGGATGGCTTTTCTCCTTTGTGCAATCGGCACTCATGCGGACAAATCCAAGATGATGTCCATGTCCTTTTCATGTGTACGTATGAGGAGGTATGTGCTCAAAGGTGAAAACACTTTAATTTTTCAGAATTCACCTGATGATTCTTCTCTTGCACAACCTGTTTTGCGGCAGCAACTCAGTGTCCAAGATGTATCTGATTTCCTCTTGCAACACAACAAGACGTTTTTCTTCATGCCTGAGCTTCTGAATTTGCTGTTAGGTCAAAAGTTGCTACCAAATGTAACGTGACGGAAGCGAATTTGCTGTTGTCGAATTTCAAATTCGAGTTGCTGTTGGCTGGCGTGGACCAGCCACAGGTTGATCTGCAGAACAGCCAGACTGAGTCTGGCTGAAGGTCTCCCTTTGTAATCTAATCCGATCTAGGCCAGCTGTGTCTAAGTTAAGTTCGAGGGCTCTTTGGTGAGACCCTTGCAAGCTTGCTAGCCTCGGAAAATTTCCTTGATTGACGCAGCCTTTTGGCTGGCGTAGACATTTTTTTTCTTTCATTTCTTATGCCTCAGGAAACAAACAAGGCAATGTGACACCACGCGACAAACACTGTAGAATCTCTTAATGAACAGATTCGTCTCCATGGAGCATCCACCCTATCCTATTTATAAGACTTGGTGACCTATTGTCCCTACTCCAAGCCTGATCAAGCGTTCATGAACAGCCTCTCTCATCGCTCCACTGAAATAAATTTGATCAATTATGCGCGGAAGTCCCGCTTAGCAATCAATTTCAACAGAGAACACACACACTGCTCCCTCTCCTCCTCCGGAGTCCCAGTCACTACAGCAGCAGCTTGAGCCCCCATCTACCCTTACACTAATTCTTGAACATCTGCCCCCAAACCCGTACCCCAACCCACCTCAACTACTTTTGACCCCCTGCAGCCCTGACTGTTTCTCAAAATTAAGTTCTTTGTCACATCTGAAGGTCACTGACTGCTTCACCACCCCTGGACCTAAAGTGCCCCTGTCTCTTAGCAGGTTCTACGGTCTACAATTGGGGCCTGGTCTGGGAAACGACCATGCCCATGTCCTTTCCGGAGCCAGTCACGAGCCCGCCCTCGATGTCCTGAGGCTCCTTCCCAAAATGGTCCTCTATGGCCACCCCCACAGCCAGCATCTGCTTGCCGACCTGCAAGCACGCAGCAGCCAAACAATGGCCCTTATTCACTTTGCCAAGCAATCACCATAATCTATTATTATATTGTGATCCTCTATGCCCACCCCCACAGCCAGCATCTGCTTGCCGACCTGCAAGCACACAGCAGCCAAACAATGGCCCTTATTCAATTTGCCAAGCAATCACCATAATCTATCATTATATTGTGATCCTCTATGCCCACCCCCACAGCCAGCATCTGCTTGCCGGCCTGCAGGCATAGAGCAAACACAGAGCCAACAAGCTTGTCAGTCCAGACTAGCACAGGCACGAGCTTGCTCCAGCATTTTTGCACCCACACAACACTGATGGGTGGTGGCGATCCCCGCAGCCACCCGCAGTGACAGAGGCTACACGCAGGTTTGGCCAACTCCATGCACGTATGCCATACATGTTCACATCCGTTCTATGCAAAATAATGGAAGGCATGTTATCACAAACACGGTTGACCCTAGCTGCTTGCGACGGTAGCATGGCAGAGGGTTAAGGAGCCTGCATGAAGGGCTGAGACGCAAGGAGGACATTACGGGCCAGAGAGGAGCACCATAGGGGGCTTTGAACCAAACAGAAGGTTCTATACCACTATTCCTCCTTCCTTTATTCACTGGAGCCCCTCACCCTACTTGTGGCCCCCTTGTGGTATCAGCAGCTAGAGGCAGCAGCACCAATCACAGGTGCCAGTCTATTCCTTTCAACTAGTCAAGGGGTAACTGGCTCCATCGGCTTGAAACACACCGACACATTTTGCACTGCAAAAAAGAGATTCCTATGTTGCATGCACATGGCAGGCGCATTTGACACATGGCATTGCCCAGTCCCAAAGCGGGGATGCTCCCAAAATCAGATCTGGAATGTTACAGCCGGCAGCCTGGAAACCCTGTGAACCCCACCTTGTCCCGGAACTCAGCATCATGTGAGAGGGGTTGCTTAGTGTAGTCCACAGGCACTTCCACCAGGCCTCTACCTCCGCTTGTTGTGGGCACCATGAGGGCATGCGAGAAGTTTGCGAAAGCAAGCGTCTCCACCTGCGCGATGACAAGGCAGGGCACCAAACACCATGGGCACCAGGGGGACAAGGATTTTGGGAAGGGGAGCAAGCAAGATGCGGGTATAAGTAATAGCGCCCACCTGCACAGAGACAAGCCAAATCAAGGATGCAGGATGGTTGGGCAACAACATAAGGTACAAGACATGGAAGATTGTCTAAATATGACACAGATCTGGGTCACTTATTGCCCCTTTAAGCGCACAGACAGAGAGGGGGGCGGGCCTTTTCACCTTGCCGGTGATCTTGTTCATCCCCATCCTCATGTTCACTCTTTATTCTCTCCACACTCTATCTCCATTCTCATCTCTATTCTGTAATCACCTTGCCGGTGCTCTTGTTCATCTCCAGACGCCATGGGGTGCCCCGGGTTCCACTTGCCAGCGTCTCACCCTGGTAGAGTACAAGGACAGTTGCCATGGAATGTTTACAGGTGCGGGAAACAGAAGAGTGCAGGCAAGCCATGATGCAGAGCGTGCCTCAGGTTCCGCTTGCCAGCGTCTGTCTCACCCTGGCAGAGGACAAGAGCAGTAGGAATGGAAATGGATAAAAAGGGTGGAAAAACACAACAGTGCAGGCAATTCATGATGCGTATGGTGCCTCAGGCTCTGCTTGCCAACATCTCACCCCAAAAAAGGCACAACAAATTGACGTTGTCTGAGGACGGAAACAAAGCCTGCTGGTGTCTCCTTTCAACTGACATAGAGAGTGTTCTCACTGTCTACTAGCTCTCCCTCCTGTTCTACCGGGCCCATGGCCCTCTTCTTGGCACCGCACCTGGCCTATGACCACCATCACCACCTCCTTGTTGCCAAACACAAACAAAGAATTACTCACACAACTTGGAGTCATCCCGGGTTTGCAGTTTGCTCACCTGGCCTGGAGCCACCTCAGCCATCACCACGTCCTTGTTGCTGTCATGGGGGCGAGCAGTGTGCAGCACAAAGGATACGTCGGGCGCCACCAAGGCCTGCGCAGCAGCATGAATAACAAAGGAAAAAGTATGGAAAATGAATGCTGCAATGCAAAGAATGCACGAAGTGCAGTGCGCAGCGCAAAAGAAATGTCGGGCACCACCAGGGCCTGCGCAGCGGCACAAATAATGGAGGCGACAGGAAAAGAAGAAATTACAAAGCAAAAGGCTCCATGTAGTGCAATGAGCAATTGAATTCAGAAGAGAATATTGGGCACCACCAGGGCCTGCGCAGCAGCATACATGATGGAGGCATGGAAGGAGATTCACAATGCAAGACTGCATGTAGTGCAATGAGCACATAATAAAAAGAGAAGGTCACGCGCTGCCAGGGCATGTGCGGCGGCATGAAGAACGGAAAGAGATGCATGAAATGCGAATGTTGCAATGCTTTGAATGGATGTTGCCATGAATGAATACATGGTAAAGAAATGTTGGGCGCCACTGGGGGTCAAGAGGTTGGCAGGGAATAAAGGTGTTGACACAAGGTGCACACCAGTTATGCACCCAGTGAACTGATTCCCGCCCATCCCCTTCACACACACACGCACAAACACACACACACACACACACACACACACACACACACACACACGCGCGCGCACGCGTACCATGATAAGCACGCCCATGGTGGCGTTGGAGTGGGGCACGCCTGCAGCTCGCCGGCTCAGCACTGCGCGTCGCGAGAAGAGTGAGGCCCACACATCCTTCACAGCCTCGCCCACTGCCTGTGTGTCGTCTGCAGGCACGCCCACCTGCACAAACATCCACGCGCATGCAATACATGCTCAGCACATCATGTTGCAATAATAGCCATTACCTTCACATCCTTTACGGTCTTGCTTACTGCCTGTTTGTCCTCCGCAGGCACGCCCACCTGCCCACACATCCACGTGCATGCAAGACAGCAGCGCACTTGCATGGGAGGTGTCCAGCTGCTGTCATCACTCCTTATCAATTGCTGAGACCCTTTGCAACAACAGCTCCTGCGTCCTCTGCTGTCATGCCTACCTGTGTGCATGTGTTTGGATGCTTCACTTGGAATTATACACGCCGCATGGCAAGAAGTCTCACGCCTTGAGAAAATATTGCTACGCAGGGAGCAGGATCTTCCCAAGACGAGAGAACCTTGCCATGCGGCATGTGAACGCAGGAATGTTCCTTGATGGCCACGCCATCATTACTCTTGGCACTTTATTGGTGGGTCTCTTGGTGCCTTGAAAGAACGGCACTCAGCAAGATGACAACACTGTGACAACATTGACAACATGGTGACAACGCATGACGCTTCCTTGGTAGGTCTCGGAGCACATGCATGGGAGGGGTGGCATTCAGCGAGAAGACTTTGTGGCAACATTGTGATAACATTAACGACAGATGACACGGGGGACAACAGCAAGGTGGCAATAGATGACATTGTGGCAACATTGTGGTGACATTGACGACGGATGACATGGGGATAATAGCATAGTGGCAATAGATGACACTGTGGCAACATTGTGATGACAAATAACACTGAGAGAACAGCCGTCATGCCTGTCTCTCCTCCTCTTGTCCTCAGACTCACTCCCTTGAACCTCACAGAACCTGCATTCTGCATTGGCTTCACTGAGTTTTCAGTCCTGCATCCTTGCTTCCACTCATACCTGTGCATACAAGAGCAAGCTCTTGTACGCACCTGTAGCACTACTCTTTGCAGTAATGCCTTGGCACTCACCTTGCTCTCATACAGCCCTGCAGCGCTCAGCCCCGCCAGGTCTTCCACGTTTGCACTGCTGCGCACCGCCAGGAGCAGAGGGCCGCCATTGCTGCCCCCTTGTGCGATGCTTTTGGCCACCTGTTGAGACACAGGTGTGAGCAACTGTGAGTAGTTTGTTATGAAGATCCAGGAAACTGTCGGAGGGCTTGCGCATGGCAGGACACTGCATCAAGCAGGTCAATGGAACCTGTGGCCAGCTTTAGAACGTCTGCTTTTGCACCAGTTTTCCTTTGGTGTGAAAAGTTCTCCAATGAATTTGGCAGGATCAATTTCAGGCTCCAACTGAGTATGAGTAAGCTGGCACAGGTCAAGGCACACAGACACAACGCATAAAAACACACACGCACGCACACACGCCATACACGCACACACGCACACACGCACACACGCACACACGCGCACACACACACACACGCACGCACGCACACACACACACACGCACGCACACACAATACTTGATGCATCTACCTGAGTGACAATGCTCTCCGGGATGGAAGCTTTCTTAATGATACTGGCCATGCGCTCGCATGTGCTGTTGAGCTCAGCAATTGGCAGGTCAGTCTTCTCCAGCTCTTGCAAGCAGGCCTGGGTTAGGAAGGAAAATAATGAAAATATGGGGAATTATGACCACAACATGGATTGACGATTCAGTTCACATCGCACTGGTTTACTTAAGATCTAAGCTAGATTGGGACAGAAGGCTAAGGCTCCCCATGTCACAAATGCTCTCACTATGCCACAATGGCTTACCATGTCATAATGGCCTTCCATGCCACAAAGGCTTTCCATGTCACAAATGACAGAGGGGCAAAATATAGGGCCACCAACACAAGCCATCAGACAGGACACACCTTCTCTCCCCCTCATCCCTTGCACACATCGGACCCATCTCCCATCACTTCTCTGCATACCCACCACCCTGCACCCACACACCTGGAACTCCTTGTCCACGCCAGCCTCTGCAAGGGCGCAGTCCATGCATCCGAAGGGGAGTGCCACTCCGGGCGGAGTGGTAAATACGCCCTTTGTACTGCTGGCAATCCGCTCCAGCTCCCCGCACTTGGCAGCCTGCAAGATGGCAGGCCAGGGGCGGGTTGCAGGAGCTGAGTCTTGCTGCAGCGGGGTGAATCATGGCAGGGTTCTACAGAGAAATGAGGGGAAATGAGGATTTTGCAGAAAAATCAGGGGAAATGAGGATTTTACAGAGAAGTGAGGTAATAATGACAAAGGAGGTGCCTCATGGCAGCCGAGCATTGCTGCACCCAAACAGTCCTTTTTGATATGCAACGCATGGAGCGGCATGTGAGGAATGTAGATGCCTGGTGCCTCTCGGGCAAAGGAAGAGTTTGGAAACTTAACACAGCAAGCAGTCTTGGCTTGTGGATAGCTAGCAAGACTTGCCGGCAGAATGCAAAATGCTTCCCAGCATAAGCAGACACCTTCACGGCCCTGAGAGATATTCATGGGGGTGGAACATTCACAAGGCACCATTGAGTAGTAAGTTGAGATGGATGAAGGTGGACAAATGAAGGATATGATGGTTTCCACCTGAGCTATTGCCATGCGCATCTGAGCACACAGGGAGGCACGACCCTCAATGCCTCCAAGCCCTCATTCATTTCTTCACACACATTCGCACATGCACACACACGCGCGCGCGCGCGCACACACACACACACACACACACACATTATCACTGAATATCAGGTCTGGCTTATTATGCTGCAGCGATTATCCCAGCAGGGAGGCTGACACGCCTGGGCTCAGCAGTTCTGTGCACTGTCCGGCCTTGGCTGTGCCTCCCTTGCACCACCCCCATTCCTGGTGGTGCAAAAAATGCCTCACAACTTTGTAAGCATTGACAAACCTGGACGCAGCAGGTCTGTGCACTGTCCGGCCTTGGCTGTGCCTTCCTTGCACCACCCCCATACCTGGTGGTGCAAAAAATGCCTCACAACTTTGTGAGCCCTGGCTCCGCAGGCCTCCGTGCTGGCCTTGGCCAAGGGCACACCCTCCACTCTTGGCAGGAAATGCCTTAATGTAAGCAGTGACACACCTTGGCTCCGCAGGTCTCCGTGGTGGCCTTGGCCAAGGGCACCACCTCCATCTTCTTCACCTTGGTGGACACGCCAGGGCCAGCTGCACAGGCGGGGACATCGGTGTGGTGCAGGAGCATAGAGCATGCTCTTAGGTAAGGAAAGCATTCACAGCTGAAGCCTCCTCGTAACCTCCTTTTAACTCAGTTGGAAGAGTGGCAGACTGAAAGCATTCACAGCTGAAGCTCCGTGCCTTGATGGCCGTTTTGTTCTCACTCCCCTCTTCATTGCTGAATGTCAGGTGTGGTGCTACAGCCTACAGGTGTGGTGCTACTGCCTACAGGTGTGGTGCTACTGCCTATCCATTTTTTTATTCCTTGCCTTCCCTGTCTCTCGGAGCACAAGGCACACAAAAGAGGAGAACCATGGAGGCATCAGGTCTTCTCCCTCATTCTGACAGCCTCAACAAGATCAACCATGGAGCTGGCATGGTTGCTTCTCATGAATGATACGAGACGCTTTGTGGCCTTTTCACGCAAGCAATGTTTTGACCGGCTAGCTACAGAACAGGAGCGCCTGCAGGACTGCAGGCACCATTTGCTAGCTGCTGCTGTGGAGTGTAAGACTGCAAATCAATTCAGTCGACTCTTTCTCTTGAGCTTAAATGCAAGTTTTAACTGCAAGCACCCTATAAAATTGAAAAATTTATGCCAGCCAATCATGCAATGCACATGTACCCACTTGCAAGCTTGCTGGAGGTTAGCGCAAAGCGCGCCCCTGCTCGTATTTGCCCTTTCTCCCATTGTTCTCAAGCATCACACTTCTGCAACACACATGCACTCACTTGCAGGCTTGCTAGTGGCTGTCTTCTCGACTTAGCCCCCTTTGCGCAATGCTACTCAAGCCCTTTATTTATACTTGCACAAGACACGCACCTGCAGGCTTACTAGGTGTCATTCCCTTTGACTCCGTTCCAGCTGCTGCCGCGACACTTTTGCCTGTGGCTGCAGACGTCAGCGTGACCGCCCACTCACCTGCAGGCTTGCCGGTGGTAGCCCCCTTGGATGCAGTAGCAGCCGCTGCCGCAGCGCTCTTGCCTGTGGCTGCAGGCGTCAGCATGACCGCGCCCTGGGCCACCTGGAGCTTCACAGGCTTGCCCTCCAGCGGCTGGATGTTGGCAGCAGCATAGTCCTCATCATCGCACGTTGCAAAAGGCACCTGCAGTCGTTGGATGGAAAAGAGTGTGCACACCACATGCTGGATTTGAGCTTGACCTCTAGAAGCTGGATGTGGGCGGCGGCGTGAAGTGTACACCACATGCTGGATTTGAGCTTGGCCTCCAGGGGGGAGCTGGATGTGGGCAACAGTGCGATCCTCATCATCGCACATTGCAAAGGGCCCAGACGTTAAATGAGGGTCTTTGCTGGCGCTATACAGCACAATACGCGATTCAGCGTTAAAGGTCAACGCTGATCCCTAATCATCATAATCCCAAATTTTCCTGCCACGCACGCATGCCCTATTGGCTGGGGTGTGGCTGCTCCTGCAGCGGGATCACCATCTGGAATGCTAGACAAAGCGCACCTATTCCTACCTTCTCCCGCTGCACACGTACGCCCAAGTGGCCGAGGTGTGGCAGCTCCTGCAGAGGGATCATAATCTGAAATGCTCATCAAAGATCACATAATCCCACCTTTTCCTGCCGCGCGCGCACGCCCAAGTGGCTGAGGTGTGGCAGCTCCTGCAGCAGGATCACCCCAGCCAAGCGGTCCCCTAGAGGGCCCACCTCCTCGTCTCCCTCAGCCCGCCGCACCAGCAGCACCTGCGCAGCATGTACAAAACAAAAAAGGATTTTTGAGTCATTGAAGGTGCTTTCCAAGGTCACACATCAGGCGGTGGCTGCAACCCCCCTTGAGCTTGGTGGCTGCAAAACCACGCGGCTTTTTGGGGCTGCAAAAAACAAGCGGAGCTTAATCCCCCTGGGGCCCACTATCTCCTCTCTGTTACACTTTGATCAGCAGCAGCAACGCACACAGTAGGGCATCAGCAGCCCCATGCTCTTAAGCTGTCTGTCAGACCTTGCTACTCAGGGAAGCTTTTCTTCATGCACGTCACCTTTGTAGCTGGCCTAGATTTTTTCTTTTCTTTTCATTTCATTTCATTTTTCTTTTATTTCCCTCGCTGTTCTGTCAAGGGTGCTTGAAGGACTAGAGTTGACAACGCTGTCCTGTCAAGGGTGCTTGCAAGGGTCCTCGCTGTCCTGACAACGCTGTCCTGTCAAGGGTGCTTGCAAGGGTCCTCGCTGTCCTGTCAACGCTATCCTGTCAAGGGTGCTTGAAGGACGAGAGCTGACAGCAGCATGCTGGTATTGCACAGCCGTATTCAATCTACTTGCTTCAGGTCTCAAAAACAAACGTGAGTCCAGGTGGCGAAACTGTGGACCCCCTGAACCTGAGGAATTCCGTCCAGCAGAGGCAAAGGAGTTGGGGACAACTCATCAGCAAAACATCAACTTGTTAGCGCACCCATTTGGTAAGATTTCAACCATCAAACTTTCAATTTCATGACACTTCGATGTGAACAGCAAGAGGGGAGGCCAAGGATTTGATTGGCCACATTGAAATGATTTGTCAAAGAAGTGAAGACAGAGCAGGACTCAAACATGCCAATACCCCTCAGCAAATGTAGGATACATGCCCATCACTTGCGTAATCACGCCTGCACACGTACAAAGCATAAGGAAACTTGTTGATTCCTGCCACAAGCTCAATGTCCCCTCCCCACAAACCCTCAGAAACTGGACTCAGCACAGTCTCACAGTCTCCCTGTGCTCTCCTTTTCCTGTGTGCAGCCAACACATTTTCAATTAAATTTAGCACGTACCACATCATCATCATGACCCTTGCAGGCAGCGTCCATGGCCTCAGGGCTCAGAGCGTCCACCCTCACAAGGCGCCCCACTGCCTCGCCTGTGCATATGACAGATAATGTGTGTGTGTGTGTGTGTGTGTGTGTGTGTGTGTGTGTGTGTGTGTGTGTGTGTGTGCGCGCGTGTACGTGTTCCTCACAAGGCGCCCCACTGCCTCGCCTGTGCATACGAACATACAGAGAATTTGTGTGTATGCATGTGCGTGTGTGCATGTGTACGTCCCTCACAAGGCGACCCATTTCTATGCCTGCGCACATGAGTGTGTACAGACTGTGTGTGCACGTGTGAACGCACCGCAGTTCACCTGTCTTTTGTAGAGAATGCCCTGCAACGACGACAGTACCCACATTCCACTCCATTTGTTTTCAGTGGGGAAGGGCGCAACTGTGACCAGCTCAGTCCACAACTATTGGAAGTGCAGGGTGCACCTGTGCCCAGGAAAACCTCACCACCATGGCTATCACCTTTGATAGGTGGCCGCACCTGTGACCAGCGCATCCCAGGCCTCCTGCTTGGCCAGCTGCCTCAGCCCCTTGGACAGCAAGGATGCCAGCTTCGAAACTTGGAAGGCCACGCTCGCGCGCACCTCAGACTCTGCAGGCACACATCAACAGCAGCAGCAAAAAATAGCTCAGCTCCAAATATGTAGAGGCAGCAATGCAGCAGAACAAAGAGACCCCCCAAAGCTGAGCATGCGCAGTCACTTACCTCCCCACAGCAAGGAGTGTTTTTTTCTTAGCGACAGAAAGGCAGCAAGCAGACATGGATGCTGAGCACGCTAGATGAGCAAGACATCAGGAGTCTGGCAAAAAAAAGTTTGACTAAATTACATAGAGCTTGGAAAGCCCATGTCCAGTAAGCAGCACTGGAGAACAAAATGATGCAGGCACGATGGTTTGGGTCATGTGGGTGAGGTGAGGTGCAATACAAGGAACATTACTGATTATAATAGATGTGCCTTCCAGATGTAAGGCACTCTTTAGACAGTTTAGCATGTGTAAATACAAATTTATTTGTCTTGTATCGCAGCCAATGAAGCGTGCTAGATCGTGCATCCAGGCAAGCAATTGCACCGACACAGTCTTGTGCCACATTGTTGCACCTTAGGACTGCATTGTCTCCTCTTTCAATCCTTTTGTTGCAGACACCAGAGTAAAATGTATGCGTGCTACATCAAGAGGGTTTCAAATGCTTGACAAACGGACTGTAATCACCTAGTTTCACTGCGAGACTGTTTTATGCATGCTGATTTCAATGCAAGACCGAGTGATGCATGCTGATCCCAATGTGAGACCGAGTGATGCATGCTGTGGGGCACATCCTGACGTGACCTTGAACCATATGTACTGCATCCCATGAACATGTTCAATTTTGCACGGTTGCACTGCACCCACGCTGCAGAGTGACGTCACATCCTCAACAATACCTCTCCAAACCCTGTGCCGTGTAAAGCAGAAAACCCAACACCAGGCCCAGTCTATGCATTTTCAGTTATGCAACCAAAATGCCTGTTCTCAACCCGTGCCATCTAAAACCTGCGCCGTGTAAAGCAGGAGACCCAACACCAGGCTCAGGTCCATCACAAAAATGCCCATCCCCAACACACACACACACACCTCAAACACCTGCGCCACGTGGTGAGGCGCATCCAGCGCTCTGCCGTGTACAGTGGGAAGTTTAATTGAAGGCTCAGACCTGCCACAACAATGCCTGTTCCCAACACACACACCTCCAAACACCTGCGCCATGTGGTGAGGCACGTCCAGCGCTCTGCCCAGCCGCATAGCAGGCCCCTCATACAAGCCCATGACCAGGTCAGAAAACTGCAGCCACACAAACATGAGCACTGGGCTGAAGCGTGTGTGGGATCAGTGTGAACAGGCACCTTCACTTGTGCCGCCCTACTGAACGGCAGGCCCTTTTCATACAAGCCCACGACCAAACCAGAAAACTGCAGCAGACAAGGAAAGGTACCGGGCTCAGATCAAATCGTGGAATGTAGATAGGAACCTCCATTGATGGGCGGACACAGCTGCTTTGTCCAACGAACGTTGCAGCCACATACATGCATTTACTGGCTGTAGGTGAAACGCTAAGCAGCACAATGAAAAAATTCTTTCAGTGAAATCTACGCCAGCCAAGAGGCCGTGTGCATTCAGGAACGGTTCCCTAATCTTTCAGCAAGCTTGCCAGGCTCTTGTCAAAGGGTCCTCAGGCCTGAACTAACTACCAATAACTGCCAAGCTAGCTGAGGAACTGCAGCCAGGTTCTCAAGGCAGCCAGCAGAAATCAAACAACAGGAGCAGCTAGTTTCAGCCTTGCAGGCTAAAGAACTGTGGCCAGAACATCGAGACAGCCAGGAGGTTTTAACGATTGAATGAAGTTGAAAAGGATAGCGTAGGGTCCAGAATCAATAGAAGATTGCAGCAGGGCAGGCAAGGCTTCCGGGTCAAACATTTTGAGGCTGGGTAGACGCAGCAAGAAAGGAGCCATGCAGCTGAGTCATGGCCAGGGAGAAAGTCACCATCCCTCATCAAATATAAATAATCAAATGGGATAGAGGTACAGGTGGAATGAGATAGGAGCTACATAACCACTTTGGTAAGATGACACACATCAAGTTGGCACGCGCGCTCACGCGCACACGCATCCACCCGTCTACCCTCCCAGACACATACACCTACGATCACACCCACACACCTGAGACGCAAGCCTCACGCAGCGCTCCACAGATGACTTGGCCCTCAGGGCAGTCACCTCTGGTCGCTCCATCTTGTTGCTCATGCCCTGCGCGCCACCCAGCCACACCTGCCGAACCAACACGTGGGCGTGACAAACAAATGAATATTTAAACATATTAATAAAACTGTAAGACGCCATTCCTGTGCATTTAGCTTCACCTCGCTGCTCATGCCCTACACGCCACCCAGCCACAACTGCACAAAAGTGGACATGTGAAGGGTGCAACAAACAATGCCATTCTTGTGTGTCTAACTCCACCTCACCGTGAAGGGTATAACAAGCATTGCCATTTTTGTGTGTCTAACTCAACCTTCCTGTTCATGCCTACCCATGCGCAAGTCGAATGTGAAAGGCGTAACAATAATTGCCATTTCTGTGTCATCCACACCTGCACAAGCCGCCTCGTAAAGGACTTATAAAATCAGAACCAATACCTGTACTGATTGGTGCAGGCATTATACTTTCTAAAAGTATCTTTGCTCACTTCTAAATGAGCATGCAGGCGTTTATGACTTTGTTCCTGCTGGCGAGCAGAGCATCACAGTGGTTAGACTAGTAATATCATAGAATGAGTGTATTATTATAGCATGCTGTGGGGGCCAATTCAGGCCAAGCTTTTGCTACCATGCAGAAATGAGTCACTGTGCCCACCCTGGAGGAACTCATGCTTGTCCCATAAAAGTGGTTTCATGATAATGAGCCTCTGTTAACTCTAAGCAAGCTGTTCCATCCAAACCTTTCAAGATGTCTTGTTCATGCAGAGCAAGCCCCAATCTTCCATGTGTCCATGCAAAAGGCCTTGTGTGAAACCACACCATCTCACAACACCAATCTGGAACTCCAAGCTTTTGAGCTCATTTTCCAGGATCATGCATTCTTCGGACACAAAGTGACTGACGCCCAGACGGCCCATGCGCTCTTTCTTCCACACGCTTGCATGCACCTGCAGCTCATCCTCCAGGATCATGAGCTCTTTGGGTGCAAAGTGACTTAAGCCCAGGTGGCCCACACACATCTGTTTTAGTTTCAAACGCTTGCACGCACCTCCAGCTCATTCTCCAGGATCATGAGCTCCTTGGGCGCAAAGTGACTGAAGCCCAAGTGGCGCAGGCCTTGGGTGAGGGCCCCCACCACAGTCTTCCAGGCACCTGGGTCGTTCGCACTAGCCAACTTGTTTGCCCCGCCCTGCAGTCGACAGAACGTGTGTGTGTGTGTGTGTGTGTGTGTGTGTGTGTGTGTGTGTGTGTGTGTGTGTGCGCGCGTGTGTGTGAATGAATGAATGCAGAAAATGAGTATTGAGTTGTGCAAGTATACTTTAAGAGCAGCCTCTCTGCTACACCCAGACTCCCTCTACAGCAGAAGCTGCACATGCGCCAAGGCTGTGGATGATGGCTGGTCGAGTAAGGGCCTGAACGCCCCACCCTACAGAACTTGGTGCGCATGCTTCAGAATGCAGAGCATCCTACTTTCAGGGACCGCACAGGCAAATCCTCAATGCATGCATTGCATGTAAATCCTCAATGCATTTGGCCATGCTTTTGTGTGTGCCCGAATGCATGAAGTTGCCTATTGTGAGCCCATTTGCTCCAAAAAAAATGCTTTTGCGTGTGGCCAAATGCGTGAAGCTGCCTATTTGGGTATAAAATGATCGCCCTTATTCAAACCTTTTGCACCAGCATATCAGTTACATGCCTGGAAATCCAGGGAATGTAGAAGGCCCATAGGTCTTGAGCATACCTACAAAACTGAGGCAATGCTCAAGACGCTGTCTATCAGTGACACATTGTCATGCCCATCTAACTGCACCCATCATCTTCGAAAGTGTCATGTAGCCAACACCTTTACAATAAGCAACCCCCAACTTCATGGACACATGATGAAAACATTCTTTGATAAGACCCAATCTTGCTAGCAAGGGAAACCTTTCCTTCATGCATGCAGCCTCTCTTGGCTTGCATAGTCTTCATTTTCTATTTTTCTGCAAATCTTGCCACTTACCGCTTCTTCCAACTTTCCAGCGATTCGTGACAGCACCACAAATGCATAATCTTCCAGGCGGATCTCCGCAAGCCTCCAACGCTGCAGGCACCATAAGGACAGCAGCACAACTCACATAAAAAAGAGCTTTCATCATCCTTCCGATGCAAACCAATCTTTGCTGGCCTCCACCGTCGCAGGCACCACAAGAAAAGTGGCACCACTCGCGAAAGAGCTTTTTTGAAACGCAAGGTGATCTTAACTGGCTTCCAGAGCAGCAGGCACCACAAAAAAATAAATGATTTGAGAAGGAAGGAACCCTGCCAAATGCATGCACTTTGCATTCCTCCAACACTGTGTGCACCAGGGACACAGTTTTTGCAAGAAATTTGAGGTCCAACGAGACGGGCATCACCGGTGATCATCTATAGCTATAGATGGCTCTTGACCATGAGGCAATGGCATTCAGATTGCTGACATCTCAAGTATCGACGTGTTTGAGGTTCCAGGACCTAACAGGCATTCGTGACACGCTTCTCCCCCAAACATGTTCGCATTATGGTGCATACATGCATCAACATCAATCTGGCACCTTCTCCCACACCTGGCACATGCACATAGTTTTACACCTGACGGCAAACACATCATCATTCAATCCATAAATCCATCTTCAGACACAGACAGTGGGGGCATGCAACAGCCTTCACCTGGCACATCTCCCCACACTTTCTCAAACTTTCACACATGCCCTCATGTGACGCATGCCGAACACATCATCATTCATTTTTTTGAACTCACAACTTGCGGGGGCATGCATCAGGTTAAAGATGGCAAATCCCCATACCTCCTCGCACTCTCTCCTCCTGCATTCACCTGGCGCATGGCTAATGCATAATCTTTCATCTATTCTCATACACAGACGGAGGGGGCATGCATTAAACCACAACTGGCATAACTCCACCCTACTCTTCATACATCGCACATGCATCTGCTCCCACCAAGCGCATAGTGGGCACGTCATGATCCACTTATTGTCATTGTGGGGGCATGCATCAACTTGAACCTGTCACGACTCCCCACACCTCCTTACACCTGGCGCGTGCACCTGCCCTCACCTGACGCATGGCTAGTGCATCATCATTTATGTCGTTGCGCAGGCCAGAAGACAGACCCCTCATGTAAAAGCCACGTGCCTGCGGGCAAATCGAGCAGAAGGGAATGGAGAAGGCACAAAGAGGATGTCCTATGTCTCCCTCTGTCTTGAAATGGTACCTCAGCCTTAAAGGAGAGCAATCCCAAAAAATTTGATTGCTACAAATGTGCAAAAACAATTACTCCAGATGTGCAGGCCAGAAGACAGGCCCTCATGTAAAACCCATGCGCCCGTGGGAAATTTGAGCAGAAGGGGGAAGGATGAAGGCAAGATGAGGACGTTTCATTCTCCCCCTGTCTAGAGAGGGTACAAAAGCCTCACAGTAGAGCAATTCAACCACACAGTACATCAATTCAAGCACACATGCACTTCATCTCCAGGGGGCTTTTGGGGGGGGAGGAGCTGGGCGCGTGGCGGTGGAGAGCAGGAGAAAGAGAGTCTGGGCGTCCAGGAGCATGGCCAACAGCCCTCCAGATCCCCATAAGCTCTGCTTCTATCTTTCCCCTAGGCTAGCTGTTTCTAGTTAAGGTTTGAGGGCCCTTTGGTGAGACCCTTGCGCTACTGATATCTAATCTAGTGACCATGCATTAAAACATAAATCATAACCAAATCAGAGAGCAGGCAGCAAAGCCACAGGAACACACACACAGTAAGTGCTTCACGAACACACCTGTGTGGCCAGGGACAGCGCGTTCATGAGGGCTTCCACAGATGCGTCAGCACCCGAGGAATCCACCTTGTTCATGGCTGCACGCAGCTGGGTGTTGATGGCGCGGTGGTCATCATCAATGGAGGGGTTTGTGGCCTCCAGCAGATCCACCAGGCCTGCACAGGGAGATCAACAAAACAGTGGTGACAAGTACGCAGGGCGAAAGAAATTGAGAAGATGGCAAAGTGGTCATCCTTGATGGAGGGACTGGTGGCCCACAGAAGTTCCACACAGGCTGCAAACCCTGCTACACAAAGTAGCTATGTTTGATGCATGAAAAACGGCAGGTGGGGGGACGATTACCATTCCTGATAGAGTTACTGAAGTTGGCCTAAAGTCATGCACATCTCACACCAAGCATGTGTTTGGCAAGTAGAATGGAGCGCGCATCAAACTGCTTTGGTGTACTCCTTGCCCTGTGCTGCTTCCAACATTCTAGCACCCCAAGGAGATTAGCATACAAAGCTCAGCAAAGGTGCTTGAGCCTTGTTCCCCAGATTCTAACGTCAAACCCCCAGTCTATAAGGCTTTTCGCTCCAAGCCTGGTTGACGAGTGCCAGCACCATTCCTCCATCTTCTGTGCAAACCTTGAGCTACAACTCTTTGAAAATGAGCTGCAGACATTCAAATTAGGGGCTTGACAAACAATCTTGCTGGAAGTAAGGAAGCAATTCAGTGCTCCTCCATGGATTGTAGCATTTCCTTGCACACACACACACACACGCACACACACACACACACACACACACACACACACACACCTGTCGCATTGAAGAACTCGCGCAGCTCCTGTGTGAACTCCTGGAAGTCGCTGATGAACTTGGAGTCATACTCGCCAGGGACGCGTGTGATACGCTCCAGCATCTCCTCTGTTGCCACCAGGTCCTCAGGCCCTGCATACACATGCGTCGCAGGCACATCTTGTGCATATTTAAGTGTGTGTAGGGGGGGGGGGATATCAAGCCCTGCATGTACGCATGTTGCATGCACAGATTAAAAATATGTGAGTACGCGTGTGTGTGGGCGCATTCGTGTGTAAAATGCATGTAAACCTGTGCCATAACATATGCGCGTTGGCGCATGGGTTTGCATGAGCATTTCACGATGTTGCGCCAAGGAGCATGCATTGTTTCATAATTAACTCATAAGATCACTACCTTTTTAAATCTTCTGTTGATGATGTTATCATATCACACATGTTTTTTCTTAAAGTTAGCTACGGACTCAAGATGTAGCCCATAGATCAGAACAATCAAGGTCTCGGGACCCTCTATTTCCTTTGACAGCAACTCTTTGTAAACGCTGGAATTAGTAAGCTCTTTTACAAAATGCTGGTGTTGAAAAAGCTGCCTGTCCTCAGCATGAAGTTTAAAGGAGATCTGGTTTGGGGACTGCACAAGCCCTGCATGGAAGTACTCAGGAAGGAGGATCTGGATGATAGCCGAATAATTATTATCCCAGAGGGGGCTATCTGAGCAAATACCCAAGTATGCTCCGTTTTTGCATTTGAAGTGCGCTCACTCACAGCCTCTTCGTCTGATTGGGACAATTTTAGCTTTAGAATGTAGCTGGCGTTAAAAGCTACCAGGGCATATGCTTAGATTTGTGAAAGTCGCCCTGTGTGCTTGAATAGACTGGGCTAAAGCTCACATGGGGCACGTGAACCCTAGTTTGGTGCTTTTTATGGAAAGATGGCTGAAAACGCCATAAAACACCAACCACCAGGTCTTTTCACATCATCTTTTTTGCAATGATATTCTTTTGTTACAAGGACTCCAAATCACCAAGAATCACACAATTTGGAGGTCTGCTGGTCAAATGTGGGCAGCTGGGTGTCAAAAAGGGTTCACGCTGCTGCTGATTAGGCACGTGTCCCGTGACTGGTTAAAAACGTACTCCAGTGCTAGAGAAAGCCAGAGGAAGCCAAGAGTCAACATAACCAGTTACGGGACACACACGCAAAGGAGCATGCAAAAACACCTGATTTGGGGCCTCAGATAGCCCCCTCTTTCATTATCCTGTCATTTTCATCCGATAGATTATAGTCTTCATCAAGGAAGCAAAGCCACTGGAGGATGTCCAGTGGCTAATGTCTGGATGGTGGGCAGAGACAATCAAGCGAGAGGAACGTTCTGAAGCTCTCCAGAGGATGTTGGCAAGTGCTGTGAACAGCCAGGCTCAAGAAGCCACACCCGGGGGGGTTTAACGTAACTACTGGCACAATTGTGAGATCCTCACAGAAAGTTGGCAATTGCTATGTCCGACCAGGCTCAAAAAGCCCCACCTCAGTTGGCCCCATCCCGGGAATCCCACTTGAGGAGCTTGAGCGGGGTATTCTTCTGATGAGCAAGCGAATTTACCTAAAATCCAAATGGCTGTGTAAAGAGCAAGCTCCCTTTCTTTGTCCAAAAGTGTAAGCTAATCTCAACAACATAGGTGCGCTGCACAATGGTACAACACCGGCATGAAGGCCTGCACACCCCACCTGCGTTGCGGTGGAGCTTGTTTTGGATGGTGTGCTTAATCTCCAGCTTGATGCTCTTTGGCATGTACTTGCTGTGTGCAATGTCCCTGCAGTATCAGACGAGGCAGGCAAGGGCAGACCCCGCAGCTTTTGCTTCTCCAAGAAGGAAGGACCCATCTTTACCTGCACAACGGTGGAGCTTGTTCTGGATGGTGTGCTTGATCTCGTTCTTGAGGTTGCTGGGCATGTAATTGCTGTGCGCAATGTCCCTGTGCACACGTCAGCCAGGCAAGGCAGCGAAACACATGGCTCAGGCAGTGCTCAATCTTTTCTCCGGAGCATGTAATTGCTGTGCGCAATATCCCTGTGCACACGTCAGCCAGGCAAGGCAGCAAACACATGGCTCAGGCAGTGCTCAATTCTTTTTCTGGAGCATGTAATCGCTGTGCGCAACGTTCCAGCGCATGCGTCAGCCAGGCAAGGCAGCGAAACACATGGCTCAGGAAGCGCTTGGTCTTACTCTCAAGGCAAGATGGAATTGCTGTCCCTGTGCACAATCAGGCAAGCAAGATATCTTTGTCATGCAAATGTCCCTGTGCATGTGTCAGCCAGACAAAGCAGCGAAGCAAATGGGTCAGGTAGCGCTTGGCCATATTCTTGAGGCAAGATACTTTTATCATGCTCAACGTCCCTGTGCATGCGTCAGGCAGCAAGGTGAAAAACACATGGATGTTCATGCAGCGCTTGGTCGTACTCTCTCAAGGCAAGATGTCATCAATATGCACAAATTCCTCTGTGCACAATCAGGCAGCGAGGTGACAAAACCAATGCATGTACATGAGGCAGGGAGGAATCCAAGCCGATGTTGCCACACTTCCCAAATCGGCCTTTCAGAGATGGCAGCATCAGCTTCACAGTAAAAAGGTCCAGGCATCATTGACTGACCCAGGGGGCAGTGCAAGCTTTCATAGCTTCCGATACAAAAGGGTTCCCAATATGGAATCCAAGCATGGGCACAAAGCGCTACTGGATGAGAATTTGACACTGGTCCATACATACAAAAGGGGCTTTCAATGCTTTGAAATTAAATCAAATGGTATTCTGAGGTCCTTGGAAGATGAACTCAGCAAGCAGCAGTAATACTCTAGATAGGCCGGTGTTGGAGAGGTGGGGTGGAGGGTCGGTCTTTCCTCATTTCACACATGGATTCATGGGTTTATTGCCCTTGCTTCCTGCACAACTTCATGAGCTGTGGCTTTTGGCAGTTGGCTGAATCACCCCTGGTAGGTTCTGGTAAGACCCTTGCAAGCTTGCTAGTTAGGTTCATCCACGATTTGAACCTTCAAAATACAGCACACAAGATTGAGCTTCATTGTAGACTAGGCTCGCTCTGCTCACTTTCTGATTTGTACATGCAATTAGGATCGGCATAATGCGCGGGAGTATCCTGCTCGCACATGCACCTAGGTGAGCGGAATGAAAGCCCTCATCTTTGCACATATACAACATTCATGCACACACACATACACGCACACACACACACAAGCACACACACCTGATCTTGGTCAGCGGCGTGCTCTGGCGGAACTCCCCGCTGAAGGAGGGCAGGCGGGTGTGCAGGCGCCTTGCTGCCAGCACCCGACCCTCCTCTCCTAGCACGCCAGCGCCTCCGTTGCCATTCACACTGGGGCTGGTCTTGGAGGCACCCGCGCTGGCCTCAGAAATGACCCACTCCAGCGACCTGCACCAAGCAGTAGTGCAATGTCAATGTCAAAGTTGGAGGCACCCGCGCTGGCCACAGAATTGAACCACACCAGCCTGCGCTGGACCAGTGGTGTGAAATGAATGCTGAAGTCTGTCAACTATTCACGCTGGGGCTGGTCTTGGGTACGCCCGCGGTGGCCTCAGAAATGACGCACTCCAGCGACTTATGTCAGAGCAATTGTGCAACGTCTGAGTCAAAAGTTTGGAGGCACCTGCATTGGCCGCAGAAACAACCCACACCAGCAACCTGCGCTAGACCAGTGATGTGGAGTGAATGCTGAAGTCTGTCAACTTTTCACGCTGGGGCTGGTCTTGGGAATGCCCGCACTGGCTTCAAAATTGACCCATTCCAGCAACCTGCGTCAGAGCAATGGTGCAACGCCTGAGTCAAAAGTTTGGAGCACCCGCATTGGCCGCAGCAACGACCCATACCAGCAACCTGCGCTAGACCAGTGATGTGGAATGAATGCTGAAGTCTGTTAACTTTTCATGCTGGGGCTGGTCTTGGGAACGCCCGCTCTGGCCTCAGAATCGACCCAAACCAGCAGCCTACGCCAGAGCAGTGATGTGAAGTAAATGCTGGAAGTCTGCCAGCTTTATAAGCTGGGGCTGGTCTTGGAGGCACATGGTTAGGCATGGGTTCCAACTGGCTGCAGATGGCTACGAGTGGTGCAGATCCAATGCGGCCGCCTGAACTCTAAGTCAGAGGCAACACTTTCACCCAACATCCAGATCTTTTGCATCATGTGAGCTCTTCCACGGGCATTTCACATGAAAAATCTCAGCCGCATTCTGCTGCACTTCTAAATGCCGCACTGGCCTCAGGAATGACCCACACACCAGAGACCTATGTATAGAAGTACATAGAGAAGTAAGCAAATATAGCAGTACATGTAGAAGTTAGAGCAGTGGTGTGAAGTGAATGCTTGAGCCTGACACCATTCACACTGGGGCCGGCTTCAGAGGCACCTGCGCAAGCCTGCCGAATGACCCACTCCAGCAACACGAGGTAAGAAACAGCGTGAAGTACAAGCCAAAGTCTGCATGGGAACCACCGCTGCAATAGAGGAAGGGGGCATCAATGAGAGTTTAACAGACATGCAACCAATGAGGGCAGACAGGCATACATGCTGTATGAAGAAGGAAAAAAGCCCACTCCAGTGACTTACAGCAAAGCAGCAGTGTGAAGTAGGAGTCAAAATCTGTGCAGGATTGGCCAGTGTTAAAGGATGGAGGAGGGTGTGCACAAAATAGAACAGATTGAGGCATGCAAACCTATCAAGGCATGCACAAGTGCGCACTGAGGGTGAGCAAACGTCAATCAGGACATGCTCACGGACCAGGATGGGCTAACATCTGCCGCATTGCCAACACTCTTCCCCCTGTGTGTTTTGAGAGCACTCCCGGCATAATCTTGGGAGAGAACCTTTTGCATGCGCACCGACACCCCCCTCCACACAAACACACACACAATCCGGGCACAAAAAGTTCAGCCCTGGACACCACTGAACGCATACAACCCGAGCTCGCATTCTGCCACACCTGACCATCTCCTTGGCCAGCTCGGCATGCTTGTTGGGACGGTTGTGGCTGCCACCCTCGACGCACTGGATCGCTCCATTGTTGATCCAGGTGGAGTAGACATAGCAGGCCACCAGTTCCTGCAGTTCCATGCACAATGGCAGAGTCGGCACAGCAAGTTGCATACACAGGCTCACACACATGGAGCACACACTGCGCAAAACAATTACGTATACAGCTAACGTAGGTACACACATTGTTCATACACAGTAATTCACAGTTCATATACAGTTATCAACAATCCACTTGTTCCCACACAGGTGTATGCGCAACAGTCAAGTAGACATAGCGAGCCCTAATTGCCCATATGGTAGAGTAAGCTTTACGGGCCACAAACTCCCGCGCTATAACGTTGCAGGCCTATATTGGCAACACATATTGCAAGGAGAGAACATGCTTGCTAGGATTTTGGGACCTGTGAGCTCAACGTTAGGATAAAAAGCTTTGTCCAGGGCGCATGCACAATCTTTGATGTACCAACCCGCGGCCCATGTGTGCACAAATCGATGCACCGTACTTTTAAAATCAAATTGGTTGGCATCAAGGCCACTTCTGCCAGTAACACATGGCAAGTAAAACATTATGGGAGAAAGGGGCTGAGAAGGTTGTGCCTTACACAAAATACAAAGTCAGGCATCCTACTTGCCACACTGCTGTGTGTTTGCGCACTCAGCCACGACTCTATCACGTCTTTTCCGTAACAGTCTTACAGGCTCACGAGGGCTCACCAAAAACCAACAACGCATGGACACATTCAACACAACGGCTAAGAGAACTTCAGCTTATGATCAGAGGAGTTGGCGTTTTGGCAGAGAAGTACACGGCGAAAGGAGCGGGGCAGGTTAGTCATGTGTAGCTTGCGAGTTTTGGCCCTCAGCCTGACACCTTCCGGGTTTGTTCCTTTTCATGCCTAGTTAATAACTAGTAGGTATTGGGATAGCAACCCCTGTGATTTTGCCGAGTGATTTGCTTTGCACTGCAAGCCCAGGTTTGACTCCAGATGCAGCCCACTACAACCCACAAACAGGTATTGTATACTGGCTGGGAGCATGTGGAACTTTTAGGCACATACACCCCTCCCCCCCCCCAGCTTCCCTCCATGAAAGCACCTCCCCACACACCTCGATCTGGGGCCGCAACTTGGGAGCCCGATCCACCACCAATCCCTTCATGAGCCCCATCTTGGTGAGCCAGCTGCAACAGCACAAGGGAATGAAGGGGAGGACGTATGAGTGCAAGACAGGCAACTGACAAACCTGCATACAATCAATTTATCAAAACAAGACAGCAGAGTCATCCAGCCCAGGAAAGAGTGCTGCATGAGGCACACTTGCAAAACAAATGCTGAACCCGTCACACCCAGTTGCCAGGGCGCGCACAGTCATGGATGTAGCTGCTTGTACACAGATGCAAGCGTGCGCACATGCATGCATACACACTCCCTCAAGCAAACTGCGGGCAGCACAGGGGTTGTGCAAATAAGACAAGCCAGACCATTCAAGCTGGTGGCTCTCATTCCCATCCAATTAAACTTACATAATCTTGCATTCACATGCACAAGCAAGCAAGCCATGTGCATCACCGAAGACTTGCAAACGGACACAGCCACCTACTCACACTGGCGACTTGGCGTCCCTGTCCACCAGCTCCTTCTCCACTCCCTGCAGGCCCTAAGTAAGCAACCACAGTATCAAGCCACGCACGGCACAGAGGACTTGCAAATGAACACAGCCACATACTCACGCTGGCGACTTGGCATCTCCATCCACCAGCTCCTTCTCCACTCCCTGCAGGCCCTCAGAGCTGCGAGACCGTCCGTCCTCTGTCCTGTCCTTGCGGGACTGCGTGAACTCTGTGCGTCCGCCCACCCAGCCCAGATTGCTGCACCACACAAAAGCAGCAGGCAGGTAGCTCATCATTGATGGAGCATGCACCATTCCAGTGTACTATTGTCAGTCATGCAGTTGGCGGATGGTTGAGAACAAAACAGCCGCTCAATTCTGAGAAGACAAGACCGCCAATCAAAACGAAAACAAAGCAGCGCAGCCCTGAAGCCAAGAATTTGGTATAAAAAGACGGGCCACAGAGATAGGGCATGCCTAAAAAAAGGGGGTTGGGCAAAAGTGTGCAGAATGAAGTGGCAAGCAAGGTCAGGGAGGCTCCTTCAGAGGTTTTCTTTTTCCAGCATTTTTGAGCCCTTTTGATGAGACGCTCGATCCTCTTCTCCAAACCCCACTAAAATGCAGCGACCGGGCAACAGCCAACAGCCAACCACAGCATGTAGTATGCAGACAGAACATTGCTGCAATTTGATCGCTGCTAATTATTGCCACTTCAGCATTGCCACGCCAGTTCAGCATTGCAAACGTCTTGTTGCGTGAGCAGGTGAGGAGAGGGCCTCCCTTGAACTCCTCCACGGTTGGTGGTGAGGACACCTAAGCAATCACTGAAAATGATTGAGGACCATAGGTGAGGAAGAGGCCCTGCCATAATGTCAAGAAGTGATCGGAGTCCTGCCATGGCTGTTGATAGGCAGGCTCATTGTCAATAGGCAGATACTGAGGGATCTGGCCTCAAGATAAATTGGGCAGCAGGGTATGGCATTAAATCGGTGCCATGGAGACAGGCAAGGACATTGTGAAGACACTGTTCAGAAAGCGCTTAGTGGCATGCTTCTATTGCGGCAGCAGTGGCCATAAGAAAGGCTCTCCTCTACCTTGGCAACACATCTTGTGAGAGTATACGGCTTGCCTAGAGTGCATAAAAGCCTACCTCAGGCTTATGGAAATTCTGGCTCCCTTTCACACCACATTGCAGCAGGTACGAGCCTGCACAAGTGCATCTTTGATCGCTGCTTACCTCTTCCTGCACAACATGCTCACACAAAATATTATATGTACAACATGCTTACTCATTGTGCTCCCTCTACACATGCTAGCTTGGTATGCATAAGCAGCAGTGTCCTCCCTGGCACCATATCCCGCGGTGGCGCCATTTGGCTTCGCACTTTCTTCTACTAGCAAGCCAGGCAAGCACTGAGGACATAAATACAACACATACACACACACTAAGAAGGCCACACTAGGGATTGACAGCAGCATTTTGAGGCTTGACGGGCGCCACAGCAGCGACCTTGCCCTGCTGTCGCCGCCAACAAGAGCTGCACACACACACACACACACACACACACACACACACACACACACACACACACACACACACACACACACCATGTCTGCCGACAACACAAGGGTAGCAAGGGAAAAAAGCCTCAGTCAAGACGTTTGACTGCTACGACAACACAAGAGCGGCACATCAGCAACAGAAACAGAAAGGTACATGACCGCACCTGGGGCCGGCAGTGGCGCCCCGAGCCTTGACGGACCCCGCAGTAGCCATCTCCTTCTCTGCGGCAGGTGCAGCAGCCTCCTTCCCCCTGTCCATTGAATGCACAGGCGTGCTGCCTGCCTCAGCCCCCAGCTTGCTTGCCTTCACTATGGTGCTGCCTGTCTCATCCCAGGCACAGATCACGTCCAGGCTGTAGTCAGGGCCCAGGGCCTGCAAGAATTAAAAAAATCTATTTTTTGGATGACACGACAACTGCTCTTCCGTCGAGATTTTGCCTTCTTCGGGACTGCAGGAATGCGTGTGTTGGGGGAGGGTGGGGGTTTTATGAGGGATAGGGTGAAGTACCGTACAGACCCGTGATCATTACGCAATATATATCTTTTTTCAAGGGCTGCGTAGTGCGTAATGGGGTTTTTCAGGGGGGTGCGAACTGGTGCGGAATGAGGAAATTATTTCGTTGAAGCGGGGTGCGAACTGGTGCGGAATGGGAAAAATAAATAGCTGAATTAAATCCTGAGACCCCCCCCCCCCCCGAAAGGCAATGGACAAGTTTGTGCGTCGTGTAGATGGACAGACAAGGGATGCGAACAGCAAGGAGGCCAAGCAGTCAAAGCATGCGTGCATGGTGAGCAAGGGCAAAGCGCTGCAGCAGAAACGGAACAGGGAGGAAGAGCAGAAAGCAAACAAGGCTCATGAGCTGATCAGCGGAAGCAGGAAGGACAGGGACCTGGACGGCCTCGCAGAGCTGTCGGTCCTGTGCAGCAGCCCACAGCCCCTCCTGTGCAGCCATACCAAAGTGAGACCAGAACAGCACAGAGGAAGATGAAGAGCGTGAGATGGAGGAGCGAGCAGTAGCGATAGAAAGGGGGGCAGAAGGGGTGCGAGCAGTAGGATCAGGGGTAGTGCCCGCAGGATGGCAGGCCGCCATTGGCAAGGGGGGCACAGGGCCAGGATGAGGTGCAATGGGAGGACATTTGAACGCTTTGAAGATTGGCTGATGGGGGCAAAATGCTGAATTTGAGGCCCCAAAACAGCAAGAAGAGCAATGCATGCAATACCTTTAATGAATAGATTCTACTTTATCTGTGTTAGCGCTAAATGGGATGAGTTTGCTTGGCTTTTGTGCTTTCATTAACAGCAGCAGCCTAGGATCAAACAGTTTCCAGACACTAGCTGCATGGATAGCAAATAACTCAGATTATTTTCTTACTCGGCTGCTGTAAGGCCATAGAGCAACTGCTGAGCTTGTAAGTGCATGGTGAGGGTTATGCTTGCTGGAGGTTGCGCGTTATGAGGGGGCGTAATGGCTGAAATTTCTGGGCAGGCTTTCCTTGAGGGTGCGTAATCCAGCATGCGTAATGCTGATAATAATTGTGCAGGCTTTCCTGGAAGGTGCGTAATGAGGCGTGCGTATTGCAAAAAAAAACTTTCAGCAGGGTGCGTACTGGTGCGTAATGGAGAAATTCAATTGCTGAAAAAAGGGGGTGCGGATTGGTCACGGGTCTGTACGGTAGTGACCGATGCTCAGACGGTGTTGCTAGGGTCTCAGGATTTGCATCACATCTAGACAGCCAAGCTCTGAGGCCCTCTCAGGTTGATGTACCCTCCAGATCCCCACTAGCCCTTTCTTTTCCATAGCTCTGTGGTGGGAGGGACCCACGGCTATTTTGAGCCAATGAGTCTCCTTTCCCTTGATTGATGTAGGGAGAGTTTTCCCTGCCTGCCTAGTCTTTCTTTTTCTCTGTTGTCTAAGGAACACCAACCCAGGACACAAAATCAACAACACGATCTCGTCAGCAAGCATCGCCCTCAGGTCCTGGTCTACTACCAATCACCTTGAAAGTCCGATTGTCTCCGCTCTCCCAGTTTGCTTCGCCATCATCATTGACTTGCACCACCTGCAGAACATAGGGGAGTCCGCAACAGCGCATCTTGTGCCAGCAGCAACTGATTGTAGAACAGAGATACGCAAATAAATAAGACCTGCTGCCTCAGTTGCCGTTCACTGCTGTCCAGGAACAGAGGGGACTTTGCAACAGCAATTGTTGTCTCTGCTGCCGTCGACGGTGGAAAATGCTTCAAGCGGGATTGGGCACTGCCAATCATCCCCAAATCTTCGAGCAGGCGACTGCAGACTTCGGTTTTG
Source organism: Dunaliella primolecta (assembly GCA_914767535.2). Taxonomy (NCBI): domain Eukaryota; kingdom Viridiplantae; phylum Chlorophyta; class Chlorophyceae; order Chlamydomonadales; family Dunaliellaceae; genus Dunaliella; species Dunaliella primolecta. The sequence goes on from OU611757.1 coordinate 9,726,287, forward strand.
AAGACAATCATTGCACACACAAAACCTGATCCCACAAACGCAGCCCATGGCAAGAAATATGAAGAGAGTAGATGCGCGCTTACAAGAAAGATGAAGAGAAAAGCTGCGCGCTTACAAAAAAAACTGGCCCACCTTAAACTCAACCTCCTGCCCAATAGGCACATCCAAGGTCTTGCGCCAAATGTGGCCGTCCGACCACTTGAGTTTCTGGCCCTTCTTTGGGTCCCATTTACCCCAAATGTTGCCCACGACGTACACGTTTTCCCCAGGGCTTGTCTGCAGCACGGGCATAAAAATCAGCTTTCTACAATGCAATTTCTCGTTAGGATTTGCAGGCAGAGTCGTCAGGGAGGTTGGAGCCTCCTCTATGGACTCTCCTCGTGGTTACTGGTGCGCAAGCAGTAGAGGAAAGGTTTGAAATAGTTCTAGAAGGGCTGCTGTGGTTTTCGTGCCTAGTGCGCCCTTAACGTATGCATGTGAGCAAAATGAATAGAAGGTTCCCTCCTAAAACAAAAAAACAGGCTACGCAGAATAGGCTTCCCTTCCTGAATGCAAGCTGCTAGCTAGCAAGCTAGCAAGTCTATGCTATGAAGATGAATTGGAGCTAATCCAGGGCTGGCAAGTAAACAGAGCCCTACTAGTTCGTGTACCTCGGCTTGCCTGATAGTAAAGCGCGCACCTTCACCACCTGCCAGCACCCATTTACCCACCCATAAGCTATTTACCCTGCCACTTACAGGTGAAGCAAGCTGCGTGTTTCACGAACAAAAAGTGTGCCTAAGCTGCCTGAGGCAGTAAGCATATGTGTGTGCGTGTGTGTGCGTGTGTGTGCATATGCGTGTGTGTGTGTGTGTGTGTGTGTGTGTGTGTGTGTGTGTGTGTACGCACGGGCACTTATGCACACTTGAAGAACAAATACGTAGAGGAAACTCCCCTTACATAAATTAAGGAAATGGAGACACATTGGCTCAGGAGAGCCGTGAGTCCCCTCCACCACACATGCACACTTGAACTAAACAACCATTCTGCGCAGATCTTGACTATTGCCTAAATGAGCACTAAGCAGCTATAGTCAAGACTTCTTTCTTGCCGCAATCCTCCATAAACTCAAGCTGTAATCCAAGCAACGGACAGCACAAAAAGCCTGCCTCAAGGGCTTAAGTCCTATCAAGGGCTCATGCATGGATGCTGGAAAACCCCAGAAACCCTTGCCTCTCTACCTCTTTTTGGATTTGGACAGTTGCCGGGGCTGTGGATGCTCGTGCCTGCACACACCAGTATGTAAGTGTCCCTCAGTTCTGCAGGCGGGTGAGGACCCCTTGCCATGCTGAGCTCTTAAACTCAGCCCGCGCTTGAACTCTGAAGGAATGACCATGCATTGCCCACTGAATATCAATCGTACATGCAACTGTGATCTGCAGTACAGCACTGCATTGACCCACCACTACCGCTGAGCGCCCCAACCTTGCCCCTTTCCGAGAGCAGATCCTCCCGGGACCAACATTCCCGCGTGTGTGTAAATTCAAGGACTGTGTTTGCTGCCTCATTTTAATATTTTAACATGCTTGTGTTGTGAACGAGTCCAGGGCAATCTGTTGCTATGCAAGCAGCACTCACCTGAAAACCAGATTTTCTAAGTTCAAAATGTTTTAAGTTGAAGATTCACATGTGATATGCATGCTGGAGCTCAGACAGGAAGATGGAAATGGAACAGCGCCTCAGTCCCTCCTGTGGGATTTTACACCCTCTGCAATCAGCCAAAGCACTTCAAGCTAAGAAATGGCAGTGTATGCAGGAGAGGGCTCCATCATGTACTGAAATGTATGCAAGTGCAAGTTGACCATCCTCGGCACATAAAAGTGCCAGTTAAGCGTCTCTGGAGACTTTTCAAGGTAGACACAAGTCAAAAACTTTTTCCAAAGGGGAACTACACTTATTTCCTCGCTTTGTTGTCTACTTTAATTAGCTGCCTTCCAAGCTTTTGCTCTTCCCACTTCTGCTCAACGTACAGAAAGCCACACCACAGCATGCTTGGGAGGATGTAGCAGTGTCATTGGCATGCCTTGAAAGCTTGTACAGGTGCGCAGACAGGGAACCTGTTGAGAATTCAGTGTTTGAAGTCCTTCTCTTTCTCTGTTGGATACCAGACTCAGACACAGAGCGCAGGTAATGCATGCTGGTTCCAGGATGAAGCATGCCTTTCGAACATAGCTGTGTATATACAAATAAGCAGGAACAGTTGTTCTGTGTGTGCAAACCGAATTTGACAGAAACCAAGTACTGGTACTCTGCTTGACACACACACACACACACACACACACACACACACACACACACACACACACACGATCTGTGCGAGCCAAACCACAGGACCTTGCATTGACCAAAGTTGCCCACATTTTGGTGATGAATCTTTCAGGGTGGAGTTCAGTCAGGCAGCGGAGGAGTGCATCGCAGCATACAATGCTGCCAACTCTGCACCAGTGCCGGCTGATGCTGAGGCAAAGGGTGTGCAGCAGCAGCAGGGTGGCGAGCAAGCAGGAGACGAGGTTGCAGCTGCGGCCTCTGCAGCTGTCAAAGCGGTGACAACCGCCGTGGCGGCTGCCACCAATTCAGGTGCGAACAGATGCATGCTGCTGCCATTGGCAAGAGGATGTTGCCACCAGTACGTTGCTGCCGGTAAGCAGTGGCGCGCCATTGTCGTGCACACTGCTGCCACAGAACAGATGCACACTTCTGCAAAGGCAGGCTGCCAACTGCGCAGGCGCGAAATGCAAATGATAGGCGGTTAGAACAACTTAGGATGTGACCAGTAGGCTGAGCATGCAGGCTTGCCTCGTTTCCAGGATTGTTGTTGGGGGTGGTCGTGCTCTTATTTATGCAAATGCCAGCGTGGGGAAAAGGCCAAGCCAGAAGTATTGGCTTCAAGCCGTGTGGCTCACAAAGTATGGCAAGTGGTTATGTCTTAGCATGACCTTATCAGCATGGTGATGTAGACTGTTTTGAAGGTCGACTTGAAAACCTGCTGCAGCAAGTGGCATCTTGCACCAAATAGAAGCCGCCTATTCAAAGAGGCACTCATTGGATGGTTGGCCAGAGGGGGTCAACTGGCCTATATTGCTGGACGTGCTCTTTCTCATTTACCTGTCTCGAGTCAGATCATCCCAACCGTTATTTCATTACAATAATCATTCACCGAATAAAGCAAAAGCTCGGAGGGACCCATATCACTCTCCTGGCCTCAGATCATCCAAAAGTGGTTCACAGCTCCAACCTCAGACCATTCTCGCTCCCAACATTATGTCTCTGTAATGTCCATCTATCATGGAAACATCCTGCATAATAAGAAAAAAGAAAGAAGTCAAAAGCTGACCTTGTTGGCGCCTCTTTTGCTGAAAATTTAAGGGAATTGGCTGAAATTCTGCATCTTATCAACCGTTAAGTCTTCTCACTCCATTCTTTGCAAACACTTTTTTTGATGGAAAACGCCATATCACAAAAAATCACCCAATTTAGGGATCCAGAGTGGAATTTAGGTGGTCAAAGAGTAGGGTCCATGACGCTGCTAATTTGGCATGTTTCCACCAACTTGCAGGCTTAATTCTAGTGAGGGGGAACCCAGGCTTTAAAGCTGCAAGTTCAGGGAAACTTGTACGGAGGATATGCAAAAAAACAGGCAATTTCAGGCCTTGGGTAACTTCCTCTGTTGATTGGGGGAGGAGATGCTTGAACATAAGGTTTGATTTGCAGGAAAAAAGTTTGCTTCCCTTAGCAACCTCTGTCATCTTTCTATTATGTACCCATCCTTGCGTGACCAGTGGCTGATCTTTAGAAAGCATAACAAGTACGCACGCAGCACAACAAGTCACAACAGACGGAGCTGCTCCCTCTCTTGCAGAGCTGTGATGTTTCCAAAAACGGCAAAAGATATGCCGGTGACGAATATATGCAATATATTTTGCAGGCGAGGCTCCTCCTGAGCAGCGCCAACCCTCTGATGAAGAGCTGATGCAGGCCGCAGCAGAACAAGCAGACACCAACTTGGCAGCTCACATCACGTTCCTCGCAAACCGCTCCCACTTTCAGGTATGGTTTATTGTCAAGGAAAAGGAGGTTGCCTTTGCTTGCTGTCATTTGCCTTGGCTCGCTGTCATTTGCCTGCAGGAAAGGCATGAATGCTGGTATCTGCTCGTTGATAGCCTGCAAAAGGACGAGAACTTGTGTCCTTACAGCATCCCAGGCTCGCACCCTACAATGTAGAGTGAAATTGCACTCAGCATCGAAGTTGTCCTGGCTGACCCAAGGTCAATGCAAAAACAGGCACATCTTATTTAGGATAGTTTGCCAGGATCAATCAAGGATCAGTTCTGCCTACTTAAATCAAAGGAGCGTGTTGCTGAACTCTCAACTCTGCACACCTGTGCAGGCATTCACTCGCCGAGATTGTGAGCTGGGCAAGACATTGAACCAAGGCTATCAAGGACAACTTTTCATTCAGAGTGAGTACAGTGTCCGAAGGAGAAAGAATATGGAGCTTTCCACCTTGTAGCGTTACCGAACCTGTTTTGATGTATGAAAAAGGAAACGTCTACACCAGCCAAATTGCTGCATGGGGCCGCATGCATGAAGGAAAGGCTGATGTACCATGCAGAGATGTACTCATCCCGCACCCCCCAAAAAATAACAAGTTTTGCAACCACGCACCAGCCACGCAGCTTAAAAATAATAAATTACACGTCTGTGCATCAACCCCGCAGAGGCTTTTGTCCTTTTAGACCTGCAAAAGCATAATGTGCATCATTTCCAAGCTTCTTGGATCATGTGCGGTCCACTTAAGTTGGAGTTCACTCTCATACATGCACGCTCATCTGCTTTCACCATGCCACACCCCCTGCCTGCCCATGCCCACCCCACCCTCTTCCCCCACTGCTGCCCTTTCCACTGCTTCCCTCCCAACTGCTAAAAGAGCTGTCACATTTTCACATCAGCTGCAATTCATTGGCACAGGGTGCTGCATGGAATCTGGGGGATTCATGTGGGGACCAAATCAGCCTGCCTTGTGAGTTTGGACGGGCTGATGCTCATGGTAATGCTCCTGATGGAAATGAAGGCAGAAGGTTCCAGGGCGCAGGAGGAGGGATGCTCCTGAAATGTACCTCAAGCTGTCCTGAAAAGCATTAATGTTCACAACCAAGCAGCACCGCGCACCCGTCATTAAACATGTGTTTCATATGCGCGCAGTCACTGCGGAGGGCAAGAAACATTATTTATGTGCGGTGATATAATTTCCATGTGGTGTAACATTTAATTTCGACACCTTGACATCTGTTGGGTGAAAAAGGTTAGCGCATGTCCGGTGCGCTCATTTTCACGTTCCCCCTGCTCTCCTTGCTCACTTGCTTACCAAACCTCAGCCCCTGCATTCTCTGCCTACCAGCATGCTGCTTGGCCTGACTCCTTGTACTTGTTTGCTTGTCCTTTCGGCACAAGTTCAATTGTGAGGTGTCCCTCCTGTCCTCATGTGTCCTACAGGCAATAATCGCAAACTGGACAAGAGCCTGCTGCAAGCCTTTACTGCAAGCTATGGGGCCTGCAGGAGCCTTTACTGCAAGCCTTTACTGCAAGCCATGGGGCCAACCAGCGTTGGAGATGCGCAGCATAGTAGTACGGCTCCTGAGCATGGGCCAGACCAGCAGGTGGTGCAGGGCAGCCTTGGTGTGGGTTCCGTTGGTGCACAGCACAGCGGCAGGTATGGATTGGACTCGGATCAGCAGAAGGCGCAGGGCGATGATCGTGAAGCGTCCATCAGTGCACAGCAGCGCAGCACGCCTGGGTGTAGCTCAGAACTGCCTTCAGAGGCACAGGGCAGCTCATGTACGGTTGCCAACAACGCACAGCAGAGCAACATGCTTGGACAAGGCCCAGATCAATGTCTCTCGCAGGGCGACCACAGCGTGGCTTCCATGGATGCACAGCAAAGTGTGCATCCTGGACGCGGGTCAGATCAGCGTGTACCAGAAGGCAACCACAGCTTGGTTGCTTTCGATGCACAGCAGGACAGTGTGCCTGGACGCGGACCAGACCAGTGTGTACCACAGGGCAACCACAGCGCGGATGCCACTAATGCACAGCAGGGCCGTATGCCTTGCAGGGGCACTGGTGGGCAGCAGAGCAGCACGCCTGAGTGCAGAGCTGATCAGCAGGCTGTGCTGGATGACCGCAAGAATTCTGGTTTGCCTGGCGCGCACCTGAACAGCATGCCGGAGTGTGGGCCGGATCAGTGGGTCATGCAGGACACCGGCGTGGTGGTGATGAAGCGCGGCTTCTCACGCGAAACCGCCACCGGCAGGCTGCTGCTGCCCAAGCTGGACTACCTGCAAACAGCTGTGGTGGAGGAGGCGCTGCTTGGGATGAGGTGAGCAGCATTGGGAGTCCTGCTCTTGAGTGGATTGTCTGATGGTGGGTTGGATGACCTGCAAACAGTTGTGGTGGAGGAGGCACTGCTCAGGATAAGGTGAGCAGCGTCGAGGGACCTTGGTTCGGAATCGATAGACGATTGACTGACGCTGCTACTGTGTAAGCTGGAATACCTGCTCACAGATGTGGTGGAGGAGGCGCTGCTTAGGATGAGATGAGCAGCGTTGAGGGACACTGGGTTGGAGTCAATTGTCTGATGGTGGGTTGGATGACCTGCTCACAGATGTGGTGGAGGAGGCACAGCCTGGGATGAGATGAGCAGCGTTGAGGGACACTGGGTTGGAGTCAGTTGTCTGATGGCGGGGTGGGCTCAGAATATGCAGCAGGAGGGGGCTCGGGTAGGCTTGCCAGGAGCAGGGGGCATTCCCCTGCAGGAGGGGGCTCAGGTTGGTGTGCTTAAGCAGGGGGCATTTGCCTGGGGTGAGGGGCTCAGATTGTGGGTGTGCCTGAAGCAGGAGACAAAGGCTTCTACAGGAGAGGAAGCCGCAAGAGCCAGTGAATGAGCATCAATGAGCAGTCAACGGTCGTGCTCTGCCTGCATTGGTTTACAAACACTGTGGGCATGTAAGTGCCTCATACTGTACTCCTTGCACAGGGCCTTTTCTCTACTGTTGCAACACAAGCATCTGTCCTGATGGGCGCCAAGCTCCTAGTGGTGCAGAAGGGCGGTACCTTGTGCATGCTCCTTCTTGTCATCAAAGTCAGCGTTCATCAAGTGCTCAGTCTTATAGGATCACGGAGAGGTTCCCAAGCCTGGCCCCCGGCATGCAGCCTCGGTCTTTTTGCCGGCTTTCCCCCAACCCTGCAATCACGTGTCTTTCACAGATCTGCATCACCATCCCATCCTTTGATGCCCTTGGCTCACTGCAGTGTCCTTACGTTTGCCCACGCAAGTCACTGCTGCGTGCATGGTGGCAGGGCCTGCTCCCCAGATGAACACATTTTTCATGAGCTGCATCTCCTCCATGCCCTGTGATCACACAGGTCACTGCTGCGTGCATGGTGGCAGGGCCTGCTCCGTAAGAGCCAGAGAAGCCTGGCAGATGCAAGCGACACGCTGGCAAAAGAAAACATGGAGCAGGAGATGGGGCCCACCTCACTGCTGGAGCGCGCCACCAGGGCAGGTGATTCAAAAGATAGGATTTCAAGGACACAGGCTTTTTTCTGTCCCTCTCCAAGCCATGTCCATTTGAGGGGACTGACCCAGCTGGAGCAGGCCTTTTGTGCAGGTTGTAAGTGCAGGTAGTACAAACGACTGAACACCAAGTGAGATTAGGGAGGACTCAGCAAGCCTCTTTCTCTCACACATTTGTGTTGTTGAGCTGCACGCCCAAGCATGCCCAACGATCTGAGGAGCAAGCCGCAAAATCTGGCTGTTTTGCTGGTTAGCTGCAAGCAGAATTGTGTGTGGGACTTTGGTAAAGGTAGGCCTCTCACTCTCGCTTGTCTGGCTAGGCAACATCGGGCCTACTACAACTTTACTGTTCGATGCTGGATTGGTTGCTAGGCAACATCCGGCCTACTACAACTTTTACGACTTTTACTGTTCGATGCTGGATTGGTTGCTATGCAACATCCGGCCTACTACAAGTTTTACAACGGCCTCCTACAAGTTTAACTGTTCGATGCTGGATTGGTTGCTAGGCAACATTGAGCCCATTGCAAGTTCTGGAGTGCGCTGCTGGACTGGGTAGGGCAGGGTGTGTCCCTTTCTCTTGCATGTCTCAACAGATGATGAGAGGGTCCTTCAGCACTGGGGTGATCCGCAAGAATTTGGGAGATGACTAGGCAGGGGGAGGCGGATCATTTCACAAATTTAGGTTTTGATGGCCCGCTGAGCTAGTGGAGTGGGAGGGATCAAGGGTGATGCAGCCTTTGGATGTCGAAGGTGGCTGGTTGTTGGATGTTGGAGGTGGCTGCTGCGTCAACAGTGCAGACCACCAGCGCATATATGCGTGCCCCAAGAGCATACTCCTTGCATGTTTACATAAGGCTTAACTCAAATGACCATTCAAGGTCCCCCTGCCTCATGCCTTCATCCTCGCTTCGCGCACGCACGCACACACACACAAACACAAACACACACACACGCACACACACACACACACACTGGTGTTGCTCCTCCAATGTAGGGGAGAGGGCCGTTGCTTGGCTGTCAGTGCGAGGAGCAGCCCCCATTGTGGACAGCATGACTGTTCAGGACATAGACAAGGCATTCCCTGTAATAGAGCCTCGACGGCTGTCACCCTTGTTGCTGAAGGTTGTGGGGCTCAAGGAAATTCTAGGTGCGCAATGATAATGGCTAGTTGAGAGGTCATGCTTTTGGGGGGTGAGGGTTTGAAGTTATAGAAGAAGGAAAAAGGGCAAAACCTGAACCCTATTTCTAACATATTTTACCAGCAGACAGAGAACAGTAGAGCTTGCGCCATGAATTTGAATGAGCAACATTCCTTATAAAAGAGAACACACAAGCGTTTAAAAATGTGGTGTAGCGTTTGATGCACCGACTGATGTCGTATCATCAAACCTACGCCAAATATGCGCAGGGGCAAAGTCCATTTTCCAGCAGGCGCCAAATGATATTGCGCAGCTCCTGATACAGCCTCTGGAGCTTGAGGAGCCAACCTTGCAGGTGTGTTCCAGTTTGCAGTGCAGATGGAACACAGGATACTGCCTGCATGCACCAAGAGTGAGGCTGGCATAGGCACAAATTTAACCATAACTAGTTATGGTCCGATCAAATTGTAGAACAGAGTATGATGATGACAAGCACACACAAGCAAGTGGTTTTCGCCCCAGTAGCCAGCCGGCTGCCCTGGAATGAGCCCCCTAGCATATGTAAGAGGCCTTGCCAAGCAGACGTTTAAGCTTTTTAGTGCTGTCACACCTGCTCCAAATAGGCGCTCTGGCTCAAAAGAAAAGATAAGGAAAAAAGGCTACACACTGCGTTAACATTCAATTCAACAACAAAGTGAGAATGGGATCTATCTTATCAACGTCTCACAGACTACTGCTTTTGCTGGTCAAATGTGAAGGATCATTTGTACTACGCGAAGGCGCACACGTGGCCTTTGTGCACATCTTACCCTTTTCAGGAAATCGCTGTGCTGTACCGCCGTGCACAGCGCCCAGAGCGAAGGGGATTTCTGGGCAGTGTAAAAAGCCTTGCCTCCGCCATTTGGCAGCAGAAGGAGCAGAGAGCAAGGGGCAGCCCTCCAACACCTATGGCCACGGTGTTGAGGCCACCCATTAGCTTGCAGATCTACAGGGACATTCCTGTAAGTGTCAAGCATTCAAACGAGCTGCACTCACTGGAGGTTGAATGTTTGCGCTGCAAAACGGCAATCTAATGCCATGCAGCTGAACTGTACTCAAGGTGATGTCACCAGCACAAGAATGTGTATGTGATTTCTTTGACTTCTTGATAGTGTTATTTGCAGGCAGTGCACAGTCATGTGAGTCATGCAGGTGCTGCTGAGCATTACATCGATTACGCTTTTGTTGTGTAGTGCATTGCTCTGTGCCCTGTCCACATCCCCCAATTTTTGAGCTCCATGCAAACTCAAATTTCCCTGGTTGCTGTACATTGCTTGCAGCTGCCTACCTGGTCGGTTGTGCTTCCTGAAAAAGTCCTTCAGGTGTGTGTGTGTATGTGTGTGTGCGCGTGCGTGCGTGTGTGTGTGCAGGTCATCCCCACGGCTGGACCCTCCTTGCCTACGCAAAGGGTGTTAAAATTTTGTGAATGTATCTTGCCTGTTCCTACATCATTCCAGGGCCTGAAAATAGTGTAAGAAGGGGAGCTTGGAGTGCAGTATGGGGTGCAGTATGGGGCCCAGGGTTTAGGACATTGAAGGTTGTCCATCTGGGAAAAAGGCTGCCTTTTTTTGTGTGGGAAATGGGAAAACAAAGTCCACTACTTCATGTCATCTGAAATTTTAGTCATAGTTATGTTGGCCGCGACTGTGGTGAAAACTTGAAACCATGGCTGGGGAAAAGGTCATTTGTCCACCGAGAAACATGTCAGACAAAATCCAATCAGGCCAGTGATTGGACCCATTAAAATTGCATTTTGTTGGCAATTGCTGGCCGCAACCCTGTGCCAAAAAATTGCAGAGGAAAACTGCAGCATGGACGCAGCAGTTTCACCTCCAGCATCACCTGCACCCAGTCCTCATGTGTGGCCCCCACCAGCACGCTCCCCCAGTGCCCCCCAGCAAGATCTGACATGACTGCATCAATGGATAGCTTAAGAGCAGCTTGAGTTTTGGAGCACTGGTCATTTGCACGTTCGGAGACCAACTTTTTTCTGCTGCAGTGGGTACAAGATAGCCTCTGGGCCACACAGAGCACCTCCAAATGCCAACTTTTAGTCCTTCTCAATGCTTGGGACATAGAGGCATGCTTGGTATGCTTAGGGCACACAGACTTGCATGCAAAAAGCGCAAATGCCGTAATGATTCTGGAAGGGGGGGTCGGCCGAGGGAACAACCTGTAGGGAGGGGTCTGGAGTATGCACGCGTAAACGTTGGAATGAGCAGCATCATTCCTTTTTTCAATGGTTGCTTGAGAAACTTGCAAGGTCGGCATTAAAAAAAGATGGTGCAAGACTCGTGCTGATAGAGATGACCTGCTGATAGGAATGACACAAGGTTCATGCTGATGGAAATACCTGATAGAGATGACACAAGGCTCATGCAACGCGTTTTTGGCTTCCAGTGTATAACCCAGATGCAAGATACCCCTGGTTGCTCTCAGGCTGCCATTCAAAACATGAGTGACTTGGCCATTCCAAACTGCCTTCTTGTGAACGGCGGTAAGCCTTTTCTTTGATGGAACCGATGCTTGCTTGTGAGGGCATGTCCTTTCAACTTGACCTCATTTACCTGATCTCGATTTCTTTTTCTGTCGTGCTTTGCAGTTCCGACCCTTGGACTTCCTGCGCACAGACTTGTTTGCTGCGGCTGGCTTGGTGGCTGCCTTGGCACAGGTGCGTCCAAGGCGACCAAGACAGAGGCATCAAAGGGCAGTGTGCAAAAGAGCAAAGGCAGTGTGCATAGTGCAGGACCCATCGCATCTGCAGCAGCCCCGGCCTCAGCCCCAGCCTCCATGATTTCTGTTTCAGGCTCAGGACTGTACTTGCTCGCTGTATGACCTGTTTCATGGGGAAATGCTAGTTTTGGAAAACTTGAATGTCACCAACCCAGCATTCCTCACTAACCAAACATGGTGTGAGCCGTTTGGAAAGGGTGTCCCTCACGCCAAAGTTGTGGGACCCACCCTAAGCAGCTCCTGGGAAGAACAACCTTCGGGGAGCACGTGCTCCTCATCAAACTCCTCATACATCTTTGCCTCACTCGCCCCTTACTACCGTGCCCCAGGCCCGGTATGAATCATTCTACCTCGACGTCGTGACGGCTGTGTCAGCAAGCATTTTCCTGATCCGCATCTTTCTTGGATTCAGGCGCCAAGTTGACAGGTGAGACTTGTTGGCAGTGGCCTTTCAGCCCTTGCAGACCTGGTGGTCTGCTGCCATTAGAAGAAAGGAAACCTCCTTAAAAGGATGCCGATTGTGTGGAGGACATGCTGGCAGGTGTGCAGAACAGCCCAGAATACCATCCCTGCTTCGTTGCTGGCATTCATTGAAGAAAGGAGGGATAAAGGGAAGGAAGTAATGAAAATTGTAGGCAGCAGAAGGCAATCAGAAGTGCCCCGCAGTCCACTGGAATAAATTATTCCATGCAATAGTTGAAAAAGTTTCCTAATGCCAAAGCGCCATGGATTCTTTCCGCACTTCTTAGAAGGAATTGTTCAAAACAACTGACTCTCAAGGGAGTCTTGAAGTGCATCAATGCTGGAGGCTTGAAATTCCAGCATGGTACATGCAGAGTCGTTACATCATCCCATGCATTGCAATCGAGTCTTTCTACTGCAACCAGATCCTTATCGATTTTTCCCTCTGTGTAGATTTAATCTCTATCTGCTATTTCCCTTTCGTAAGCAGGCTTTTGGTTGCAATCATGTGGAACAAGCAAGCGAGAGTAGATGTAGGCTATGAAAAACAGGCATCAAATGACCTTCAGTGATACACAAGTTTGCACAACCAAATGTTACAGGTGTGAAACAACAAGCATGGATGACAAGCTAGGCATTCGACTTCAAGGCTTTGGGGGGGAGGGTGCGGGGCGTGCGACGCTGAAGAATAGGAAAAAAGAGTTTGGGCGTTCAGGAGCAAGCCTCCAGATCTCCATAACTGCTCTCTTTACGATTACGGCTTTCTAATAAGCTAGCTGTGTCTGGTTTAGGTTTGATGACAATAGGTGAAACCCTTGCTAGCTGGGAAGTATGGTAAACTGTCCTTAATGCGCACTGCCATTTGGGCCAACATAGCCTTTCATTTTCTTTTTTCCAGGTATCGAGTTAGGCTGGCAGAGATATTGAGGGAGAAGACGGTTGCTTGTGGTGAGTTCCCTGCAATCTCATCCATTTACTGTTGGCCCCATTCACAAATGTATTTATCCACATGAGAAATGTTCTGAAACCAAACCAGGACTTGTGCTTTCTTTTCCTGCATTTGTGTCTCCCTCTCGGACCTGTACTTGAAAACCCTATTTGAAGATGCCAAAGCCTGATGCATTGGCTAGGGCATAACTGAGAGTATGGTGGCCAAGGGTACGTCCTAGGCAGCGACACATCATGTTTTGCCCTGCCTAATCATAACGTGCTTGGTCACTTACACCTAAGTGTGTGTAACTCAATCGTTTAAGCAAGAAGCGACCTTCTTGCTTGTCATGCTTATTGCCCTGTTTTAAAAGTCTTCCCTGTGCACAGGGACAGGATCAAAGCAGGGTCAAAGGCAAGCGCTGTGGTGTTGCTCCTGTTGCTCCCTCTGTGTCCCTCAAGGCGTGGGACAAGCATTTCTGGTAGACATCTGGTGATGACTTGGATGCCAACATGCCATACCTGGGTGTTCCGACCCATCCGTGCAGATGCAACTGCCATCCAGTACATGGCAGCCAGCGCGGCAGACCAGCAGTTTGCGCAGGCCGCCCTGTGCTACGTGCTCCTGCTCCAGTGCCAAGATGGCGCAGCGCAGGACAGCAAGAGCAGACAAGGCTACACAGGCATTGGGCTTGAAGCGCTGGCGTCTAGGGCTGAGCAGCTGCTGGCTGAGCACGCCGGCTTGCAGGTGGGGAGGGACAGTGTGGTGCAGACTGCCACAACAGCATCACACCCATGCAGGAATATGTTGCTTGGGCTTTGGTACATTGCATATCCATGGTCGGCAGCACCTGCATGATGCTGGCTGTGTACCGAGGAGCCCTATTCGGTTTTGTCCTTTGTCGTTCATGAGCTTTTCAATGTTACAGTGCATGTATGCGGTCAACAGCACGTGCATGATGCTGGCAGTGTTGTTGAGGGAGGGTGGGTTGTGTGGCAGGGTGAGCGGGAAAAACAGGAAACCACGATGCACGATTGCTCTCACTGGTGTTCAATTAGTCCGTCCTCAAATGTGGCATCGTGATCACTCAAGCTATGCACAAGCTGTGGAGCACCTCTGCTGCTCACCTCTTCTAAGCAGGCTTACCCCTGTTGTTCCCATTGCTTTAAATTGATCCTGCACCTGCCTCAATGTGAGCCAGGCCATGAGAACAAGCTCATGGCATTGGCCACTCATCTCATTCTAGGCAGAACTCCCTTCCCCTTCTTTCCGTTGATTTTAATTGCTGCAGGTCTGCCTCAATGTGGACCAGGCTATGGGTGAGCTGTTGCAGCGAGGCCTGGCCAGCACATGCCCCTCTGCTGAGCCTGCATTGGAAGGTGGGCAGGCCCCCATAAGAGAAGAAGCACAGGGGAGCATACCTGGTATGGAGGGGGTGAGCAGCGGGGAGCAACGCTTCCAAGCAGTAGACCCTCGCGTGGCACAGCAAGTGCTTGAAAAGCAGTGGGACAGCATTTTGTGGCAGCGTGTGCACAGCACGCTGGGGAGGGTGGAAGCACTTTCTGATGAGGAGGCTGAGGGAGGGAGGGAGAGGGACAGGTTTCAGGAGCCATGAAACCATGGTTCCTGATGTCAACTGTTTCAATTCTGTGCTGAAGCTAGCAGTTCAGTGAGAGTACATGCTAGGCTCCTCCTGGGAAGGTTTGTGGTGCAGGAGGAGTACTTCAGAAACCGCGAAACGAACAGCAGCTGAGGGGACATTTATGTATCTTGTAGATTCTTGCAAAAAATAAAGCCGAAAGGCCTCTGAATCAATGCTCTTGTTTTTTTGCTGCTTTGATACTTGTACCATAGTATACTGCACCCTTTGCTGTTTTTTCTTGATGTGGGATGCAGAGGGTCTAGGGGTGCAAATTGTGGATGGTAATTACGCCCTCAACCTGGCTAGACAAACGCAGGTTTCAATGATCAACCTTCGTCGCAGTATCCTGGCTGATTGGGCTAGACAAACATTTGATTTATTTAATTGGGTGTTGCTGCATATGCAGCCAGTCTGCACGTTAATGTACTTCTATTTGTGCTATTTTGTAAGAAAGAAAGAAAGAAAGAAAGAAAGAAAGAAAGAAAGAAAGAAAGAAAACTATGTAGGCAGAGAAAGTTCTCCCTACATCAATCAAGGGAAAGGAGGCACTTCGGCTCAGAGGAGCCGTGAGTCCCCTCCACCACAAAGCTGCAAAAGCAGAAAATGCTCTTGGGGATCTGGAAGGTTACTGTAAGCACCCGGCCCCAGAACCTGGGTTTGAGAAATATCATGCTAGTTTGTTTTCTTGTGCTTCTCTGAAGCACGAGGTCTTTGATCTCAGCCAGCTAGGAAGAAGAGGAAAGGGTTTCAGAGCTTTATCTGCCTACAAGGGCAGCTTAGCTGAAGCAGAAAGGTGACTAACCACATCGTACCAACACAAAATACAAATGCCAATGGGAGAGAAAATTCCGTGTGCTAAGCTCTGGAGTGGAGAGAAAATTGCAAGAGACTATTTAGCTCAAATTGTTTCCATTGAAAAGCACACATCCTTTTGTACCATCCAAATCCCCACAGGCCCTTCTTTTGCACCGTGTATCCCCTTTACCAAGGAAAACAAAAGAAAGAAGGCAATGGGGATCAGGAGGGTTACTAGCAGTAGCCCGTGCCTGGTCTTGGTGATGGAGGGTGACTTGAGCTGAGGTCCTTGAAAGATCTAGACGGAGGTCGTGGTGCTGCTGCTTTGGGGCCTCAAGCTGATTCTTGTGCCTGGTGCCTTCACAATACTTGGCCTCCACAAGATGGATGTGTCTCTGTTCTGGAAAGAGCTGGCTAGGGTGAAGGACCTTGAAACAAAACAACCTTTAATCCCCAGGTCTGCTATCTCTGCACATGTATGCCTCTCTTTTTGAGCACAACTCCTCTTTTCTACATTTTCATCTTCCACAGAATGCCCTGTCTAGATACCATTCACCATGTGAATTCCCAGGATATTCATATTTTTCTAAACCAGACCCTTATCCAGGATAACAATAAACTTCCTTTTTCCTTTCTGATGTCATTTGCATTCATGGACAGGCTAGCAGTCAAACGTCTTGACTGAAATCCTTTTCCCCTTGTAACCCTTGTAACCCTTTTAACCTAACAGTGTACAAACGGCTTCACGGGGCCGAGACCGCTCTCCACACAATCCTCTTGGGTTGTGGGTGAAACTATCTACACTGCCATACCCTGGATCAGTTACATAAACTAGGGACTGACCCGTAAAGATCCACAAACTTGTATGAAAGCTTCATGCCCATTATATGCAAAATGCGTACAAACTTACCACAACCAGACGCGCCATTTAAGGAAAAAACATTAGATTGCTGGTGCCCTGGGCTTTCTGAAACCCACCAGACCCACATTAGCTTCCCTCTAACCCTCTGGTGAGGGAGGCCCACAGCTCCTTAAGCCAAAGTGTCCCCTTTCCTTAATTGATGTAGGGAGTGTTACCTCTGCCTGCTTTTTTTTCCTGTTTTGTGAGCCTGCTGTATTGAATGTGCATGGAGTTTACGCACAAACTCTCAGAGTGAGCAAGCCACATTTACTCTCTCACCCTCAAAGAAAGAAAGAAAAGAAAAGACTACGCTTGCCAAGTCCGGTGCGTGCATTAAGGGAAGGCCACCTGACACACAGACCAAGAGGAAGAGGTGGCACAGAAGTCTACGCCAGCAAGTTGGCCTCCAACATGGGACCTACGACACGACTGTCAGGCAGGCCCTGTCCAGCGAACTCTCACCCTCATTCATGAATTCCCCCCTAAGTGATGATGATAATGATCAGGGTACACAGCTAAGTAACCCTTCCTTCCGTAGTGTTCGCATGGTGTGCTTACCAAGCATCTCTTCACCAGCATTCAAGCCATTCCAAAGTTCTACTCCCACTTGGAGGCCTTCTTTTTTCCTGTAACCTGTAACCTACCCCCACTTGGCTTCTTATGAACTCACCAGTAATAGTTGCGGCTTGCGTCAACCTTACTACCTGCTACATTGCCCCGAGTTTGTGTCAGCATGCCTGGATTGCTGTGACTGACTCTTATGTTCTCCAGCTCGGACTGGTTTGGCTACAGGCACCTTTTTTGCTCTAGGTAAGCTGTCCCCGCAGGCAGGTACAGCTATGTAACCCTTCCCTTCCTCACCCCTTTGTTTTTACTTTAGCAGTGCCTAGCAACCTCAATGCCTATCAGCCCACTGGTTTCTTTGTGCGAGCGCATGGCAGGCTTAGTTATGGACTGGGATTTGTAGAGATGAGGCTGCATGCTGTGTGTTTGCACGCCTGGATATCAGCTGGCCCTTGTCCTGTTTAAGTGTAAGCCATGTGCTGCTTGTATCCCTTTCAGACCTCAATAACCTGCTTGTTGCATGCCTCAGAAACCGCACATTGAGACCTCAAGAACTTGCTTGTTGCATGGCTCTGAAATTGCAGTTGTCTTTCTTCTGTAGATGAACCTCCGGCTTTTTGTGCTCTAGTTGGACCAAGCTTTTTCACATTAACATTCTGTTGGCTGGCGAGGACCAGTCACAGGCCGATCAGCCAAACAGTCTGGCTGAAGGTCCCCCCGTGTAAATCTAGATCAGCCCACTGTCTGCGGCTGCCGGCTTCTCCTTATTGTAACCCTTTGACATGTTCACTTTTATGTGTAAAACAACTTGTTTTTGTTGAACTTCTTTTATGTTGCATCAACTCCTTGTTCGTGAGCAGAATGGCAATTGAACACGCCTCCATAAAGCTGCCATGCCTCTTTGAGAAAGGAGAATTGACATTGGGCAGAACCAACGTGCATTAAGAAAAGACTGCTAACTTGGCATGCGAACCTGCCCGTTCTAGCCTGTCTCATTACTGTCTGAGAGGGTCTTGGCAAAAATGCGAGGCATCAATTCACTCTACCATACTCTAGTAGACTAGCATTGAAATGGAATAAAATCACAAGCAAGCTCTAGAGCTGCTACAAAGCATAATGAACAGGTGTCATGGAAGTGAATGCAAATCAGCCATGCAAGAAAAGGAGGACAACCTTGGGACACTCAAGATCAACATAATAAGCACTTCCTTCCCCCTCCCCAAGCTCCAAGCCCATTCAATCTAGCTGAACAGCCTGAGTTGAACAAGCAGATCCAAGGTTGGACTGGAAGCCTTTGTCCCCCATGCCAAGCACCATCATCCTTATACAAGTGTTACGGCTATCGAACCGCTGCCCATCACAGAGCAAAAAGGAGCAGCCAGCAACCGGATGCTAGACACCTGCTGGTGCTCCACTGTTTGAAGTGACCACTATTCTGTGTGTCGTGCAGTACACTAGGCACCATCCAGTGCAACCTCTTAGTCCTTGTAGCGCATGGTGCCCTTCTCGAAGCCGATCGTGGGGAAGGACATTGCGAAATTCTCCACATCCTTCTTCAGTTTCTCAATCTCAGGCGTGGTCTGTGTTAAGGCAAAATAAGGGAAGGGAAAGGAATGAGCCAAGGACTCTCACATGCGCTGCCTACAGGACACCAGTTATACGAGAGGTGGTGCTAAATGCTTGAGTTTTCTGCTCTCTTTTTGTGCCTGGTCACTTTGCAACTTGTCCTACACATCAGGGTTTCAATTTTTCAACCGCCCCCTTGTTTACATCAGCCAAGTAATACCTTGAAATCTGTCAAACTCACACTTGTACAAGCTGAGTAGTATACCTCACAAAGGAGCTTGAAGGCAGGCATCACTGGTGGTCAGGCATATGAGGCGCCTCACCATGCAAGTGCTAACATGTGGTCCCTTTGCCATCCCTCACCTGAGTGGCCAGGGCATCCTTGAAGTCCTTTAACTTGGGGCCATAGGCAGTGCGCAGGTTCTGTGCAATCTTGACCGCCTCATCCACGAACGTGGCCACCTGCACATGTGGTTGACGAGTGCATGAATGGCAAGTGCAAGGACAAGTGCATGAATGACAGGTGCATCCACAAACATGGCCACCTGCACAAGTGCGCGGCCAGGTTTTTCGAGCCGTGATCAAGCTTTGGGGCGCCGTGATGCATGGCAACAATGCTTGTGTGCATGGCATGCTTGCCTTGAACCAAGCAACAGCAAGAGGAGCAACGACAACAAGAGGACCAAGCAATAGCAAGAGGAGCACGAAGAGCCTGGAGCATTTTCTATCAATGACCAGCCGAGCGGCCATGTCAGCAGGCCTGTCATCAATTTTCATGCACAGGCATGCATTTGATTCCCAACCTGTAGCCAGAATTGTTATGCGGCTCTACCATATTGTACTGATGTAATCAGAGATAAGTCGTAACACGGTTAGAGTTGGGGAACCTGTTACAGAGGGTTTATTTCAAGTCAATATGCATGTCACAAATTGAGGCTTGCAACTTGCTCAGGCAAGTCATGCACCACGGCGCGCACATATCCTCACTAAGACAGTGACCGAACCTCAAAAGCCATGTACCACGGCACGCGCATATTCTCACTGACACAGTGAGCCAACCTCACAAGGCATGAACCGCTACGAACACGTTCTCACTGACACAGTGGGCGAACCTCAAACGTCATGAACCGCAACATGCACGCTCTCACTGAGACGCAGCAAGATGGAGCTAAGCTCAAGAGCCAGAGGCTCCATTTAATCCAAACCAAGGAACATGAGGGCGTGGGTCAGCCCTTGCTGGCGCTCCGTCAAACTGGTTTACCATCTCAAACCCTGTTGCTGGAACTGGCAGCACCCCCAACATCCTTGTCTGTGCATCCCCTGCTCACCTGCTCAAAGTCCTTCTCCACGAAGCCTCTGCTTGTCAGTGCAGGCGCGCCCATGCGCAGGCCACCGGGCACCAGGGCGCTCTTGTCACCTACACCACGCGACGTGTCACATGTCGTCAAGCTCTGTGTGGGTTGTGTGTGTATTTATGTGTGTGTGTGTGTGTGTGCGCGTGTGCGCACTGCCATGAGACACCATGCCAGCAGTTGAGCATTTTGGCGGAGGGCTTGTTCCATTGCAAAATGGAGTCTTTTGGTCGAGAGACAATATGGCAAGGTGGGGAGCTTTTGATACGCGGCCGTATGTTGGACATGCTGCTCACCATGAATGAAAAGAGTGCTACGCACCTGGCACCGTGTTCTTGTTGGCGGCGATGTGCACCATCTCCAAGATTCGCTCCACTCTAGACCCATCAATGTTCTGCATAGGATAGGAGGAAGAAAAAAGAAACAGACAATTGCAAGCCAATGTGGGGTGGTGATGAGAACTCGCACTCTCTTACACGATTTCCTCCTCTTATGCATGGGGCGCCTGACATGCATTTGCTCCTGATGAGGTCCTCATAAGGGACCCTGAGCCTGAAGTTGCTTTCCAGGATACTGTGATGGGGGTTGGAGGTGGAAGCCCTTGGACTTGTAACTGTCTCAACCACCTCAGTACTGGTCCAGCATCATCTGAGAGACCGGATTTCTTGCGCCCAAGCATGCCTCAAGCAGAAGTGCACAGGACCAGCCTCATTTAGCACTCATCTCAAGCCTACTTCCCAAGGAACTATTTTATTATTGGGCCTCCGCCTTATCTTAAACAGGGATGCTCATCCTCCTTTTCCGAGAGCCCAACCTCTCTCCACCTGCGTTTCGACCTGGGCTGGGAACCAGTCAAGAACAACCTCTATCTTTTATGCCAACCATTTGCTTCCTCCCCAAAGCTGAAAACCAGATGAAGTTTGCTAATAACATCTCAGCCCCAACCATGCTGTTTCTTGGCGCTGCTCTCCTCAAACACATGTTTTTTTGGGAGACCACCCATTGGACCACGCTTGCACCCATGGTTCAGGCGCTGGCCCTCATGTTTGCTCTGCAAAGATGTAGCCATTTCCGGAGGCTCTCCTCACCTTGGGCCTCAAGTCGACCAGCACTAAATGGTTTTCTGTGCCCCCGCTGACCAGGCTGTAGCCCTTGGCCTGCAACGCGTTTGCCAGGGCCTGCAGGCATCCAAAAACAGGAGCAAGCACATATGCGCCATCCTGTTAAGCATGCAACGACCTGACTCCATGAATAAGGGACCTTGGCAGGCTGAAGCCCTTGGCCTGCATCGCGCTTGCAAGGGCCTGCAGGCATCCAAGAACATTAGCAAGAACACATGCACCACTTGTACGCCAATATTGCAGACACAAAAGGCTGCAGTTATTGGCAAGCGCACACGCGCGCGTGCACGCAATCTCACACCCACACCCAACCCCCCCCCCCCTTCCCCCCCCCCCCCCCCAGCTGCACAGGTATGACTGCATACTCAACGCAGCCAAAGCTTCAGCCTTCACACCTTGCTGTTCTTCAGCACTTGCTGCTGGTACAGCTTGAACTCAGGGGTGGCGGCTTGCTTCAGCGCGCATGCCAGGCCAGCGATGGTGTGGTTGTGGGGGCCTCCCTGCACAGTTTTACATTCACACAGAGGCGTCAGTTGTCGATCAGAAGAAGCTTCAGAGAGACCAAATCATGTGCAGGCAGGCTGATTCCATGGCTAGCATGCAAGCGGCCTCGAGGCTGATGTGCGCGACATGCACTGCCTTGTGGCGGTGATGCCTGTCTCTGCACCTATGCAGTGTCAATGAGTCGGGGGTGCTCACAAGGAGTGGGTTAGGCATGTGTCTAGCAACAGCGGCCTTGGAGGTGATGCGCACAGCGCGCACTCCCTTTCTCTTGCAATGACTCCTGCCAGGAAGAATGTGTACTCATTAAGCATTCAATCAACATCATGATGCTGTGAAAAGGCATGCTGATAACATGGCGGGCATGCATGCAGCCCTGGAGCCGACACGCGCAACGGGCACTCCCTTTCTCCGGCAGCCACTCCTGCCAGAAAGAACATATGAGCTCTCGAGGCACCGGAAAGCATAACCATGGCACTGCAAAGATCCAGATGGGGAGACGCACACACCCACACCGTACGACCAACCACTTGTGCCTGGGATCAGTGTCCTCAAGGCATTCCAAGCACCACCATGACACTGCAAAGATCCAATCCAGGAGACATAGACACGCACCTGCAGGCCAGGGAAGACTGCAAAGTCGATCTTGGGCCCGATGTCGTACATGATGGGCTGCTTGGTCTTGGGGTCCATCTTGCGCACACCCTTCCTGCAAGACTCGAAACACGCGAGTTACATCAGCGGTTGCTCATGATGAGCTGCTGCGTCTCGGAGTCTTCTCTGCACACACACCCCTCCTGCAGAGCTCTGTGAGACACACAACTGACGTCTTCACCTGGTCTACGACAAAACGCTGCCTTGTTTTGGGCATTCCCTGCTCATGCCCCTCTTGCAGGACTCCGAGACAAAAATCAATCAGGGATCGACACTCTGACCCTCTTTTCCTACAACTCTGAACTGCTGTGCCTCCATTTTCTTTGCGCACCCCTGCAGGACTCACAAGAAAGATAAGGTGTAAATGAGATACACAGAGGCCTGTCACAGGGTGCACTGTCTGCTAGGACTTGCATCCTGCATGGGAGACAACCGACCTTCCCTACAACATTGCTCAAATTAGCTACACATGCAAGCCCAGTGAACCAAATGAGCTAGAGCAAGACCAGGGAAAGTCACAATTAATGCAGTGCGCATTGGTGCTAGTTGAGGCTCAAGGAGGCAACCCAGATCCTGAGCTAGCACAGATACATGGTGCACTATTCCTGACCTGTCCTGGTCCTTGGGATGTGTTCCATCAAAGAACTCCAGCTTGCAAAGCAAATAAGACAGATGCTACAAGTACACTCATGCACGGACATAGGGATGTGCACTCAATAGTCCAAAAATGTTGACTTGGCGCCGTGGGTCAGACCTAAAGAGTAAAGGTTTCCCTGGGGCCTCAAAGGGACCAGCAGGTGGTTAGCCCTAAACTAAGAAATAAAAATAAAAGAGCCCCGACCCCAATAGCCATAAGAGCCTTGTGGAAAACCAAGGCTTCCTTGGGGCCTCACAGGGACTCTTGGTGATACACCCCCAAAACCTTGAAACCCAGATTCTGAGAATGAGGAGCCCATAAAAAACCAAGGCTTGCTGGGCCTCACCTGTAGAAGATCAAGGCTCCCCTGGGGCCTCGCAGGGACTTGTGAGTGGTGGTGGTGATGACATCCGCGTACTCAAAAGGGCTCACAGGCACCACGCCTCCAGCCACTAAGCCGCTGATGTGGGCCATGTCCGCATGGAGGTAAGCTCCGACCTGCTCAGCAAAGCCACAACATGGGTGGTGACGGTGGTGACAACATCCGCTTTCATTATGGGGCTCATAGACACCACGGCTCCGGCCACCAGGCTGCTGACGTGAGCCATGTCTGCATGCAGGTTAGCTCCAACCAATGCAGCACAACAACGTGGGTGGTGGCGGCGGTGATGATGTCTGTGTATTCAAAAGAGCTCATAGGCACCATGCCTCTCGCCCCCGGACTGCTGATGTGGGCCATGTCCGCATGCAGGTAACCAACGCAGCACTTGGGTTAATAACAAAGTGACAACAAAAGCTATGCACACTGAGGACGAGCATGGTCGTGACACACAAACAACAGTGGATGGCAGCGCGAACTTGGATGGATGCTAAGTTTGTGTTAAGCAGCTCCAGCTTTGGTTTGTTGATGAAAGTGGGGAGAGAGAGGACATGCAGGTACTGAAGGGTGCAAAAATACACCAGGGACTGCTGCTCCTCTGTCGCTGTCACCCAGAGTCAAAAGCAGCCTTCGGAATGTGCCATCTCAAAGTCATAAGTGGCAGCACCTCCGGATTTAAAAACGTAGACACAAATGGTAGCGAATCAAATCAAACCAAATCAAAAATGACAAAGACATGAATGGAAGCACCTCTGCAATCGAGAAAGCAAGGAAGTCTCAAGCAGCATGGCGTCAAGAGGGGAAGCATCCCCAAAATCCAACCTGCTTACAACATAAAAGCAGCTGCACACGCGAAAAAGAGACACATCCAGTCCCACACCTTGTCACAGATCTCGCGCATGCGCTTGTAGTCGATGTGGCGGGCGTATGCACTAGTACCTGCAAGCAATGCAAGCAGCGTACACATGTTTTAACCTGCAAGCAGCATACACGTGCTTGTACCTGCAAGCAGTGTACACATGTTTGTACCTGCAAGTAGCGTACACATGTTAGTACCTGCAAGTAGCATACACATGTTAGTGCCAGCAAGCAGATCAAGCAGCGTACACATGTTCAGAGGCTACTTGAAGTTTGGCAACCCAGCAAACACCTTTTCCAACACACCCTTGCAGTGAAGGAAAAAATATAACCACGGATGTTAGACAGGGTGACGAAACCAGGTAAAGTCGGCAGGGTCAACCTGCTGTTTCCCCCCAGAAAGAGTCATTCAGGACATTCCGAGGATGGCCGAGGGATTCCCCTGAGATGAGCAGAGGCCCTTCATGGCATGGCTGGTTTGCAGCAACAGTCCAGCCTGCTTTCCTACTGTACAGCTGCACAGGAAGCTAGGCCTGATATGACCTCCTGCACCTCACGCACGCTCCATAGACCGGTGGATTCTCACGCAAGCTACATGGACAGAAGGACTCATGGCGAGCGCATGCAGGTTCATGTCCATCCTGAGGTCCTCAAGGGTTTTACCGAGATCACAACGCCATCTGTCCTTATGTTCATCCGCAGGCCACAAAGCTGTGCAACAAGGGACTCCTCCTACCAAAAGGCACTGGACCAAAAGGCACTGGACGACAACATCCTTGGATGTCTGCAAGCCCTGAGCAGCAGCAGAGGCTGTTTGCAGCACAGGGGCACACACACCTGCAATGATGATCTTGGGCCTGTACAAGGAGGCAGTGTACTCCAAGGCGTCGTAGTCGATCAGGCCAGTCGACTCATCCAGGCGGTAAGGCATGGTCTGCACACAAGGGAGCACATCCACACAAAACAAGCAGGATGAGAAGACACAGGATTAAACAGGGCATGCAGCCATTGTTGTCTTGCCTGTCATTACCGACACATTGTAGTGATGGAAGGTGGCCCATATTTTCAAGAACTAGGGCGGGTGTCCATAAGAACAAGGGCTGGTAATGAGACAGGTTTGGGCTCAAGGGTTTACCATTTTCCCCCTGCATGCGTTGGGTTCAGGGGCACCTGGCTGACTGAGCAAGTAACAAACATTGTTGTAGGTTGAAGCAAGCATGGTGTCCTCATGTTCCATGTCCTGCATTTTGTCATGCGCACGCACACCCCCATACCTACACCCATGTCCATACATGCTTGATCACACCCACACACCTCAAAGTACACAGAGACTGCACTGATCTTCTTGGTGTCCGTCTGGAATCCGTGGCTGAGGTGGCCTCCGTGGGGCAGGTCCAGGCCCATGATACGGTCATGGGGGTTGAGCAGGCCAGTGAACACCTGCGCGTGCAAGCACCCGTGCACATAAATTCATGTGCTCACATGTGGGCCAGGCCAATGTCACTGTCATAGAGGTTGAGCAGGCAAGTGAACATCTGAGCGTGCAAGCATGCAGACATGCATTTTTGTGTTACGAGGTGGGCCAGGCCCGTGATGCAGTCATGGGGGTGGAGCAGGACAGTGAACACCAGCGATTGCAAGCATGCATCTCTGTATGCAGACGTGCAATTCTGGGTTCAGAGGTGGGCTAGGCCCGTGATGCAGTCATGGGGGTGGAGCAGGACAGTGAACACCTGCAGTGAGAGGGGTGGGTCCATCAGCACACAAAGTAAACAGGCTAGGTTTCACGGAGGAGCACGAACAGGAATAAGAAATGAGTATGCCAGCATGCCCTCCTGCTCCAAACACCACAGGAAAGGGTTCCTTCTTCGGCCCTTCCTGGACAACAATAGAGGGAATAGTAGCGGGCGCAGGAAGCACTGCAGGCGCTGTTGGGAAGCTCCCTGCGAGCTTGCCTCCAGACCTAACAGGGCCAACAACTAGGGTTGGTTAAAACAATATATCTGTCATATCATGCTTTCCCAGCGAAACAGGTGAAACATATGGTATTTTTATGTGGAAATGGCCAAGCCTACAGACAATGATTTGCTGGCATACATCCTGACACACAGGGACAGCACGCTTGCATGAGCCAGTAGTTATGGTCACGTCAACACAGTGGCAGGTTCAGCGGGTGCATCAGACATGCATGACACCAGGGAGACTATGCTGTCCAAGAGAGCTCTTCCTTGGAAAAAAGGAAGGTCGGCATCCCTTGGCTGGCTGAGGGGGCGTTATTTGGAGCTTCTTTCGTTCCCTTTCTGGCTCTGACAGCCTTTTGTCTCCCCTGGATATCCTCAAAAGCATTGGAAATGACTGAGGAAATTCAGGGG
Organism: Dunaliella primolecta; assembly: GCA_914767535.2. NCBI lineage: Eukaryota > Viridiplantae > Chlorophyta > Chlorophyceae > Chlamydomonadales > Dunaliellaceae > Dunaliella > Dunaliella primolecta. The sequence continues at coordinate 9,752,545 of OU611757.1, forward strand.
TGGCGGAGGGCTGAAGAGGCTGAGATGGATAAAGAGGGAGTTGCTCAGGTTAAAAGTAAAAAAAACCATTGACTTAAGAAGTGGATGAAAGGCACCCCTTGGCAACGATCACTGCAGTGGGGCTTTTTGTGTGGAGGTGCCTCTGTACCCTTCTCAGCCGCGTCAGCCACCCCTTGATACCCTTGAAAAAAGGAGATGTTTGTAAAGGAGTTCAAGAGGTGGCAAAGGGTTGAATAGGCCAAAGAGGTTAACAGAAAGGGAGCTCTTAGGGCGATGTTTGCGGGGTTTAGGGTTGGCGCAGGGCTGAGAAAGCCAAGGAAAATGAAAGGAAATGGACAACACAAGAACTATAATCCAATGGACCAAATAAAAACAAAAGGAAAAAAGTTGCTTCACAACAATAATCTGTCTTTGAAGGGATGCATATGAATACGCCTCAATCGCAAGCGCAGGTGGAGTGAGCCTTTTCTCGCACAAGTGCAGTGCACTCTGCCTGCAAGCAGGCACACCTACTTGGAAGTTGGCAGGAGACCCAGACAGTGACTGCACATTCACACCCCACTTCTCAGGGTCTGCGTGGAAGGCCTTGAGTGCTCGCTCCTGCACAGGTTGCAATGGCAGCACGGAGGCCTCTGGTGAAAACACGCTTTTCAGAGCCTGCGTGGAGGGCCTTGAGCGCTCGCTCCTGTCGCCACAAGTAGTCACCACAGCAGCACACATGGCTTCTCACGAGCAGGAGCATGAGATGTGGTGGCAGTGCACAAGGGTCTCTTATGCACACCGCAGACACAAGATGATGGCGGTGCCTGCTCCTGTTGCCACAGGTTGCAGTGGCAGCAGTGCACAAGGGTCTCTTTTGCACACACTGGAGGCACAACATGATGGCAGTGCTCACTCCCGTTGCTACAGGTTGCCACAAGAGTACCGGTGCACGCAGACCTTGGATACACAAACAGCTGAAACGCTGCAGGGATGCGCAGCACTGGGATGCACACACACACACACAGACACACACACACACAGCTGAGGTTCCAACGGCAGCTGATCCTACAGGCCCAATAAACCAGAAGACAGACTGCAGAAAGAGGAGACGCAAACAGCCATGGATGACCTCTCACAAGCACTCTTCTCCCCTGAAGAACCACTCACCTGGCACATGCTCTCTGCTACATCGATGAATTCATTGCCTCCGTAGTACCTGCAAGGGGTGCAGGTCATAAATCAATTCAGGTCAGCACCACCTTCCATGCATGGCAGCCCACTGCCTCCTTGGTACCTGCAATTTGCATTGCACATATTGCTTGGTACATGCTGCAGATCGTGGCAGGTCAGCAGAATCTTCCATGCACGTCAGCCCCTCCATAACTTTGAAACAGCCTTACATGGTTCGGGTTTGACCACCGACTTTTTGCTCGGCACCCCTCCTGCAAAAACCCATCGCCTGTTATACCCTGCACCTCTCTTTGTTCCTTACGGTGCGTATTGGTCCTCCCACAGACCAGCCTCGCTTGGTTTCACCTTCTGATTCATAAAGCAGCAGCAGACCTTGAGAGACTGGAGATAGCAGTAGGACGCACGTTACCACTCAGCCCACAAACCAGCTTGCTCACTTGGCTCTGCAACTGCCAATGGTTGCAGGCAGATCCTAACAATCCCGGAACTCAACGAGTGTATGCGGTGGACCGCACACACTCCGCCGTCGAGTTCCAGAAGGAGTCACCACAGTGCTTCCTCTCAGCCATGACACAGCCCTCTGTCTCTCCTGACACCTTCCCTTGCGCCTTCTAACACTGCCCAACAGCCTCCTCGGCACCTCAACCCGCTGACACTGCCCACTGCCTCACCTGGCTGCTGGGTAGCCCCCGCAGTACTAGTTGGTTCTCACGCCACTCACAGCCTCCATCAAACATGGCCTTGAGCCTTTAGTCACCACTAAGCCTTCCCCTCCCCCCAAGCCTGGCATTGCCCTCACCTGGCCCACCTGGCCTCACCTGACACCTGAGTAGCCCTTCCTTTACTTGTTGGTCATCGCACTGCCCACAGCCTCCATCACACTCAGCCTCGCACCACAGTCACCACACACCCTCCACACAAGCCTGACACTGCCCAGAGGCCTCGCCTGACACCTGAGTAGCCCCCACTGTACTTTTGTTGGTCATCACGCTGCCCACAAGCACGACACTGCCCACAGCCTCACCTGGCACCAGGGTAGCCCTCGCTGTACTTGTTGGTCATCACACTGCCCACAGCCTCCATCACACTCTGGCTCACAAAGTTCTCACTGGGGATGAGCTCCAGACCCTGCAACCGACACATATACACATCACGGCACGCAGCATGAGGTGTGGCGCGCATCGGCTCAGACTTGGCAACGGAAGGCATCACGGCACGCAGCATGAGGTGTGGCGCGCATCGGCTCAGACTTTGCAACGGAAGGCATCACGGCATGCAGTGTGAGGGTTGACACACACACACACACACACACACACACACCAGTTGCTTGCCTGTGGTTGCTCTGGCTAACAAGCGTGCATCCAAGGCAGCTCTGGAGCTGAGTGCAGGGAACCTAGGAGCACTGCCATGTAACAGCAATGCATCTCCTTCCTTGAATGTCCTAGGAGCATCGCCACGTGGCCCTAGCAGGAATTCCAAGCAACTGATGGAGCTGTGTTGAGCACCCATCTAACTTCCCTGTGGAGGTAAAAGCCTAAGACTCACAGCACACGTGCTGCTGACCTCCTCCGCACTTACCATACCATACCACACCTTGATCACATCAGCAATACTTGTCCCCTGGTGTGAACCACGACCATTCAACTGAGGTGTCACAGACCAATCTTCCAACGAAAAAGAAACTTAGCATTTGCTACTGCTTCCTACCACACAACCATGCTTCATCCCAAGTTCCAACACACATACTCACATTAACACACATATCCGAATGCATCCAATATGTCAGGTGCATGCCTTGTCTGGGCACATCACCCAGGCCTGCAGTGCAATTACCTTCCACTGCCGGTTCTTCTCCTTCTCTATCAAATCAAACAGCTCTGGGTCCACCTCAGCCAGGCTGGTGTTCAATTGCTTTGGCCACTGTGTGCATGCAAGTGTGAATGGATGAAAGGGTTTACGTGTGTGCATGTGCGCTTGTGTGCATACATGCATGCATTCGAGCACGCGTATGTACATTTGTGTGTGTGCGCATGTGCATGAATGCGTGCGTGTGCATGTGTGCATATATGTGTGTGCGTGTGTGTGCATGTGTGCATGTGGTGGTTGTGTATGTGCGCACGTGTTTGTCGCATGTACTTGGGGGGGGAAGGGGAAGGGGGTGCGTGCGCATGTGTGTGTATGTGTGTTTGCACGCGTGCACTTGTATGTGTGTGCATGTGTGTGTGTGTGTGTGTGTGTGAGCGCACACGCACAAGCAGTGAGGGGGTGTGCATGCATGTGTACAAGCAGAGCTTTAAAACTGACTAATTCTCAGATTGGACTGGCGATCGCTGTTAAGTATGCTTATAGTGTGCGCGCATGTGTTCATGTGTATGTGTGCATATGGTGTGTGTGTGCGTGTGGTGGTGGTGGTGGTCTGTGTGTGTGTGTGTGTGTGTGTGTGTGTGTGTGTGTGTGTGTGTGTGTGTGTGTGTCTCCAGGGGCATTTCATGGCTGTTGTGCTGGGCAATTGCTCGGTGGCTGATGCAGGCAGATAATGAGTGGGCAGCCCCTGGACATGCTCTGACAGGCATGGATCTTGGAGCTGGGGGCATCTGACAGGGACATACCGTGACGTGCTTGCGAGAGCTATCCTCGGCAAACCGCTTGTACGCCTCCGCGTTGTCCGCAGACTGCACGCGAGACAATGTATGTAAAACGTAGGTCAAGGAGGAGACAACGGAGAGGGTGGACGCTGTGTAGTAGGCAAATTTCTGGCCGATGTGTTTGCAAACCCACACGTACCTGGGTGGCGAACAGGCCATGCTGCTGGAGCTGCACGCCAGCCTGCGTAAATGTGCGAGATTCATACCGTGCGTGTGTGTGTCAAGACAAGCAGGTGGACGGGAATCGAGCGAGAGATTTCACCTACCCTGCTGTACTGCAGGCTGGCGTGGTGCAGGGAGCGCAGAGCAAGATTTGCTCCTCTTCGCAACATGTTTCTTAATAATTAGTGTGCTGTGCCAGTGGTTGGTTGCGAGTTTTGACTTACGTGGACAGTGCAACAAAATTCGCTTCAAGGCTCTTACAAAATATTTCCTTGCGCTTTGAAAGCAAAGCAGACTTTACTTGACCACTGCTGACCACTCCACTCCCGCAATCATCATTGATACGTAGTAAAAATACTGCTTATCAGAGGCCGCCTGCCCCCCAAACATCCTCTTATTTGGAGGTCACCTCATCTGAAGTTGTACTCAGTAGCAAGCAACACGCATGAGCAGCACCAACCTGCCAGTTGTAAACAGGATACTGCGCTCATGCAAGCCAAGCCCCAGGTGAATGAGAACTGGAAGCGTGGTCGTATGCACATGTGTGTGTGTGCGCGTGTGCGTGTGTGTTTGTGTGTGTGTGTGTGCGTGTGTGTTTGTGTGTGTGTGTGTGTGTGTGTGTGTGTGTGTGTGTGTGTGTGTGTGTGCATGTGTGTTGTGTGTGTGTTTGTGATGTGTATGTTTGTGTTTGTGATGTATATGTGTGTGTTTGCATGTGTTTATGATGCATGTGTGTGTGCACGCGCTCATGTGTGAGTGTGCAGGCGCGCTTGTTTGGGCATGCTGCACCTTCTCAGGTGCATTCTTTAGTCAATGTTTAGTGCCCTCAAGAGCAGCCAAAGCAGGCTGCTGTTTTGGCTAAAGCCCATGGCAACTGCATCAGGAAGGTCCATCCCATGAATGCTACTTTGGCAGGTGGCAAGGCGCAAGTGCAGGGTCATCGTGCACTCAAATCTTTTTCCAGCACAGCATCATAACATGCTTCCTGCACCTGTGCACTATCTGCCTCCCCTGGTGGTCATCATCAACGGTCCCACAGCATTGAGTCAGATCATGCGCAGCACCACAAGGTGCATCCTGCACCCGTGCTCTGTCTGCCTCTCCAGGTGATCATCATCACCGCTCTCACAGCATCAAACCAGATATTGCGTAGCATCACAAGGTGCATCCTGCACATGACATTGAACTGCTCTCTAGGTGATCATCATCACCGACCTTACAGCATTGATTTAGATGACGTGCAGCATCACAAGGTGCATCCTGCACACGTCATTGACTCACTCTCCAGGTAATCATCATCACTGGTCCCACAGCAGTGGGCAAAACTGGTGTGGGCCTGGATGTGGCGCTGGCCGTCAATGGTGAAGTCATCAGCGCCGACAGCGTGCAGGTGTACAAGGGCCTGGATGTCGGCTCAGACAAGGTGTGGCAAAAGTGGAGGGTCTGTGGCACCTGTGTCCTTGGACAAACACGGAGAGGTGTTCTGGCGCTGTGAGGGAAGGGAAGGGAAGGGTTACATAGCTGTACCTGCCTGCGGGGGCAGCTTAGTTGAAGCAAAACGTGCCTGTGTGAGAGGTGTTCTGGCGCTGTGAGGCATAGTGGTGGGTGGAGTGCACCATCACTTGCAGTCCAGTGTGCAACATAGTGGTGGGTGGAGCGCACCATCATTTGCAGTCCAGTGTGCAACATAGTGGTGGGTGGAGTGCACCATCACTTGCAGTCCAGTGTGCAACATGGTGGTGGGTGGAGTGCACCATCACTTGCAGACCAGTGTGCAACATGGTGGTGGGTGGAGTGCACCATTACTTGCAGTCCAGTGTGCAACATAGTGGTGGGTGGAGTGCACCATCACTTGCAGTCCAGTGTGCAACTAGGCCTGGCGGTCCCACATCTTATGGATGTACCTGGCCGTGCACTGTGTTGCCATGAGGATTGCATAAGCCTTTTGTCTATGGGTTCCCTCGAAGCTGGGAGCTACTCAATGAGTACATGCTGCTCCTGAAATAGAGCCAGCCGGCAGCGCAGATCATACAAAGATCAGAGAAAGGCAACAGCGCAAATGCAGGGCTCAGGAAAGGGACAAATAGGGTGGGGACCTAGACTAAGAAGTCATGAAAAATCCAAGCCCAAACAAACATGTCATGCAGGGTGTGCCACTCACAACCTGCTTCGTTTTGCTGGTGCTGGCGTGCTTGCAGCTGCCAGTGTCTGAGCGCAGAGGCGTGCCCCACCACCTTATAGACGTGCTGGATGTGCATGAGGATTACTCGGCAGGAAGGTTCCATGACGAGGCGTGGGCAGTCATACGCGATGTTGTGGCGGTGAGGCCTGCTGGGTTACAAAAAAGGGACGTCTGTGCGTGTGTGTGTGTGTGTGTGTGTTATCGAGTTGTACCACAATGCAGGTGAAAGTTGATATTCGCAAAGCCTCTGTTTTGGCTGACAGACTGGGAACAGGACGATTGTTTCATGTTTGGTCGGGACAGCTGCAAGCCCTGAGCATATGGACTCCCTTCTAAGACACACAACAATGTTGTGCATTCTGGCACAAGGGAAGTGTCTTCTGGTATGTTAAAATGCTGATGCCCTTGGTACACACAAATTGATAGGTTGTACACTTGTGTGACGGTACTTACTATAGGGAACGTGTTGCTTTTCAACTTCGAAAACGTCAAGCAACCCCAAATTGGGGTACGCGTGTCAGTGACTTTGCAAGAGGAATGAGCCTACCAGAAACTGACTGGGCTCGGACCTTGAATAAGGCAATCATCACACCTGAGCCATTCCCCAACCGTGTGTGACAGGGCTCAGACCTTGGACAAGGCGACCTCCATGCCTCAGTGCTTTGCCAACTCTGTAATGAAGACTGTTATCCCTTCCTCAAATGCAGCATTTAAGATACTGCGTGCGAAACCAGGAACCAAACCTGTTCTTGTCTTTGAAGGCTCTTTGAATCCCCCTCCTTCAACCTTCAAACACAGAGGTTCCACAGAGTGGCTGAACTATTTGCCACCATGTGTTGGACAGACCATCTGCTCCCACTTAAATGCATCATTTAACTTGCTGCTTACATATCCAGGAACCGAACCACACATGTGCTTGTCTTCGAAGCTATTTCCCTGCTCTTCATCCTCAATCAGTATGAGTTGCGCAAATGGGTTAGTCTAGCAAGTAATGTCTCCAACCATTGCCCTCCCTACAGCGCGGGCGCACCCCCATCGTGGTGGGCGGCACCGGCTTCTACTTGCGCTTCTTGCAAGAGGGGAAGCCCAAAGCCGGCAAAACCACGCCCGAGGTTGCGGCAGCCATGAAGGAGGCCATCCAGAAGGTTGGTGCACATTCTGGGTCTGTGTTACCCTTTCAGAGACCTTGTGTGTGTGTTTGTTTGTGCGTGTGTGTGTGTGTTTGCACGTGTGTATGTGTGTGTGTGTGCGCGCGCGTGTGTGTGTGTGTGTGTGTGCGTGTGTATGTCACCTCCTTGGTGCTCAACAGGTGCCCAGGCTCCATTGTCCTGCTATGTTCAAGGCTGCCTGACTACTTGTGATTTGGTGCCTTACTGCCTCAGGCTGTTGCCACTTTTGTCGCCTTGCTAAACCCCAGCTCACCTGCTACCTATTTTAAGTCAGATGTGTGTGGAATACGCCAGCCAGCCTGTGCTCTAAATTCTCTGAAATGAGACGTTTTGTCTTTTGTTTGACTTCATGCGCGCGCGTGCGCGCGCGCGCGCGCGCACACACACACACACACACACACACATACACACAGGCATGGCAAGAGGAGGCATTGAGGCTAGACATTGAGGGGGGTGCAGACAGCTTATCGCCCTCTCAGAAGTGGGACATCGCTGTGAAGTTGCTTGGAGCCTGGGGGGACGAGGATGCCATGCACAAGTAAGTATATTAGTAAGGATGTGTAATTAGAACAGCACAAATGGGTAAGCACGGCTCTTGTGTATGCGCGATAAAGACGCTCCCTGTGTGTGCTGCGCTGTGGCGTGCTCGCCCTTTACGCTGCCCAAACATCAAGCAAACAATTAAATGCGTCCTTGAATGGCACGCTTATGCTGGAAAAGCCAAGAGTTGACGCTGTGCTTGTAATTGCCAGAAGGGCCACTGGCTGCCTGTGCAACTACAGCACAGTATTCGTGAGTGTGCTCTTGCCTGTGCTTGTAGCGCAGTGCTGCTAGCGAGTATCCCTTGTGGCATCCACCCACTAATGTTGGCCAGCTTGCTCCATGCGGACCAGATGGAAACTGTAGCATGAGAGGGTCGAATCCCAGATGTATTTTTCACCATCTAGCGCAGAGGGACTAAGCAAGGGCTATGGCATGTGGAGCTGCTCGATCACCCGCATGTCATGTGATGCCTAAACAACATGTGATTTATCCATGGCCTAAACGTTATCAGTTCTAACCATGCCATGAACCGCCTCACCAAATTCTGGCCTAAACATGGCCTAGATGTAATCTGTATGTAGTCATGGCGCGTGGAGCTGCTCGGCCACTGGAACCCAACCTTGCACGTGGTTGAGCAACGAGGGCATTTTACCAAATTCAACTTGATGGTGTGCATAACCAACAAGCAACTCGTCAGAGATGCCCAGCTCGCTTTGAAAGTTCAAGCCATTAGTTGTGCAACGGCCAAGTGGCATCGTTTGCTGTCTGCTCCCCTGTGCCAACATGTGTTTGGGAAGAAGTCTGGATTGTTAGAAAGTCTAGGGCATCTCTGAGGTCCAGGAAATCAAGAATTCGATTGGTGAAGGGGCGTAAGCTGCCGTTTTCATACTCTGACTGCTTAAGGGGCAAGGCTGTGATGGGCAACATTGGTGAAGGCATTGGTGAAGGCCACTGAGGCAAGCACCCGGCCTGCTTCCCTGTGCCAGAAATAGAAAAAAGGATCAAGAAAGATGCCTAGGCGATGGAAATGCTCTCTACAACAATGAAGAATGCTTCCCTGTGTCAGTACTGCCTTGCTTGAAGGTGTAGCCACTTACACTCAATGTAGTGCACTATACTTCCGTGCCCCTCCTGGCCAGGCCGCTGCCCTTCAGTAAACTTTGCCACAACCCATCGCTGACAAGGATTACAATGATCCAGGTCCTGCAACAAGCCCTCTTTGGGGCTCACCACGCACAAACAGGGGCTCCCTGATGGCCTACAGGCCCATTAGACTTGTCAGACTCACAAGGACTCGTGACAAAATATCCCAGGCTTATTAGCACAATGGGACAGGTGCAGGTTTCAGGCCTGTCAGGTAAAAAGGTTTATGTTGGAGAGGGTCAGCCCTGAAGCATGCCAAAATTTACAAGCACTGGAGCCTGTCAAGTTATACAGGCTCTTGTCAATGCGTTCAATGCCTCCTTTCGTCAGTGGAGCCTGCTAAGCTTTGCAGGCACTGAAGCCTGTCAAGGGTCACGGGCACTTGCCAATGTATTTAATGCTTTTAATGCATTAATACATCTGTCAGGACGCCAGGTCAAACAATCAAGAGTAGAAGAACAACCTTCCCTAGCATTAGCTCTGTTGATGAAGGTTGTTGTGCCTGGGGCAACAGGAATGGGCTGTTGATCAAGATTGATGTGCCTTCGGTGGCGTGAGCAGGCTGCTTACTTCCCCTTTTTTGCCTGAAGGTTGCAATCAAGTGCCTTGACATGCTCCTCATTCACCTCCCCCTCTTGACATACTCTCCTCCCTTCTTGACGCAAATGCTTCCACAGAATTGCGCAGGAGACCAACAACTATTACCGGCTGGAGCGTGCGCTGGCTGTCATACATTTAACAGGGCGGAAACGAGCTGAAGTGGACATTGGAGCGCAGGTAAGGAAGCTGGGCCTGAGTCGAGGGTCTCAGGGAAGGGGTTGAGTGCCAGCAGGCGCACAAGCTGAAGAGCACGGGCAAAGGCTCTCTTCAATTACACGTAGGGTTGGCCAATTCCGTATAAATGCGCCGTATGTATAAGCTTTTTGGCAGAGAAAATGTATTATACCATAGCAGCTCTGGGGGTACTGCAATTATTAAATGACTATTGGGGTTCTTGCAATATGGTGTGTGTTTGAAATTTACTTTTTCAAGGCCTTGCAAAGAGTCAGTTTGTATTTAGCAATCAATCGGGCCCCAGAATGCAGCCTCATGCTGCTAACGGTTAGACATCTCTTTTCGTCATGGGCTGTACCAAGCGAAAGCACAAGGTGGGCGATTGTCCGCCCAGGAAGCTCAGCTGCTGCCATTGCAGCCATCTCCTCCCCACCCCGCCTGTAGAGGGTGGGTGCCCAGATTCCTGCCGTTGGGCCAGGCACCTGCCCCAAAGGTAATATGGGTTGAGTTGCTCCCCATCCAAGCTTCCTGGCAGGGAGGACGGTATCAGCATGCGCTTGCATTACACACATCAGGAAGCGCAATTTTAGCTCAAGGCAAGGGAGGATGGAGCAGGGGCAGGGACAGTAGGGAGGCAGGGACAGGAGGGGCAGGAGGGAGGCAGGAAGGGCAGAGGGGCAGAGGGACGGGCGAGTGGAGGCCTCTTAAGACTCCCGAGATGAAAAGATATAAGAAGGGGATGAGTAGAGACCAGAAGCCAGTGTAAAACTTACACTGTGATAAGCAAAATTGCAGAAGTTTGCAAGTTTTGAGTTCTTTTGGTAGACCTCGCAAACCCTTAATGTTTGCAAGACAATTAATTCAATTATTTTGGGACCTTGCAATAAGTCAGTCTCCCAATACATTTGTGCGGCTACGGTATATGGCGCACTATATAGAGTTGGCCAGCCCTGCATATGTATGTCTCTTGTGGAAATGAAACAATATAGCCAGCAGGTTGCTACGGCCCGGTCCAGAGTCTGTGCCATCCTGTCCCAGAGTGAAGCTGCAGACATCATCCGATTAAGCTCAATTAGGATTGAATAGGTGCACACGGATTTGCTCCCACCCTTGCAATCTATTTCTTTGGCAGCAACAGGATCCAACTTAATTGGCTGCTACAGTGAGGTGGATCTGAGCTTTTTGCTGAAGGTATGGAGTCAATTTTAGGCAGACCAAGCCCAGGCATCTTCCTGGCGCCTTACCAACCTCAGGTGCAAGACGGCGCTGATGATAATGATGAATGTGCAAGCAGCCATAGCGCTGGCAGTGCCACAATCCAGCAACACACCCAAGACTTTGACTTCCGCCCCTTTTTCTTGTACCGGGACCGGGAGCTGCTCTACCAACGCTGCAATGCCAGGGTGGCGGACATGGTGGGTTCAGACAGGCAAGGATGCGGACAATGTTCCTCCCAAAGAGATCTGGCCATGTGCAGCAGCAGAACTAGGTGGTTGGCATAGGGCCTTCACATGATTGGATAGACCAACAAATCATAGGGCTGCCTTCCTCATCCCTTGTAGATCCCGGATGTCAAAGGATTTTCTTTCCTTTTCAAAGGATGGCTTTGAAGTGGAAAGCAATGTTATGAGGCTTGGGAGTGGAAAGCAGTGGCACAAAGGGTGGAAGTGGGGAGCAACGGCATTGGGCCAGAGTGGCCCTTTGGGGTGCATCGTTTTATGACCCCCTCTCTGTATCTCACTGATCGTCCCTTCAGCGTCTCTCTGTATCTCACTGATCAGTCTCCCTTCAGCATGATCCAGAGAGGAGGTTGCTATTCAGTGAGGGCAAACTGGATCAAACTGGGGGCATTTTTTGTGGCCTCCTCTCTGGATCTGACTCAGACCCTCAGCATAATCCAGAGAGGCCACAATTCAGTGAGGGCAAAGTGGATCAAACTGGGGGCACTGTTTGTGGCCTCCTCTCTGGATCTGACTAAGGCCCTCAGCGTGATCCAGAGAGGCCACAATTCAGTGAGGGCAAACTGGATCAAACTGGGGAAAGTGGAAAGCAATGGCATAGGGCCAGGATGGCCTTTGGAATGCAGTGTTTGTGGCCTTGCCTCTGGATCATACTGAGAGTGAAAGGGTGATCTTCCCGTCTTACTCCCATTCAGGCAGTGCTTCGTGCTTTGGTAGGCATCTCCATTCAAGTAGCCCCGTGTAAGCAGCCCCATGTGTGCAGCCCCCAGGGAAGCAACCCCATGTAAGGGCTTTACAGCCTGCCTGGTAGCCCAGTGTGTGTCAGCTATCGCCAGAACTGTGGCTTCTGATGTCAGGCCCAACTTATGGTTCCCCCTCCAGATTTGGCAGCTAGAAAGGCCGTCGAGGATGGAGGAAGCAATCATTAGGGCGCACAGACTATCCTCCTCGTGCAATTTTTTTGGCTGTGCTGGGTACTTCAGACAGAGATGTTTCCCTGCAAGAGCCGCTGTTATGCCGTTTCTGTGAACACAAACTCTTTAGCTTGGACGTCCCCTCAAAATTCCTTTTGTATGGATTCAGAAGATGAGTCCCAGAATTTTGCTGTGAGATACCAGCATACTCCCTCTGTAGTGGTGTTCACCCCCAGACCAAGTTGCTCCAAACTCATTTTTGACTTCATGAGCAGTTTTATGGTGCAAAACTGGTTGACAAACCTGGTCTCAGAATCCTGGATGGTGCAGTGGCTGGGGAGATACAGGAGGGGGGTGTCCAGACATAGATTGGACCAGCCCACCAAAAAACACGGGCAGGTCAAGCTGAGCCATCGAACTCATTAAATGCAAATTAAAAAGTCCGTCTGCACTCGTTTTATGAGCCCCGGTGCACCAGCTGTCGCGTTAGAAAATTTGACACGTCTGGCGACATCGCCTTCCTGACGGGCCACCAAACTGGCCGCTTTTGGGACACGTTTGCTCTTTGTTAATCAATGAATCATTGTCTTAATTTTGAGGCAGCGACTCCACACAGCTGCAGCTACAGCAGCTGTTGCAGAGGTTTGACCAGCAGAAAGGAGCACCCTGGAGCCAGCAGCAGCCCGGACAGCCTGCCCCACCCTGTCCCAGACCTGCACCAAGGCATGAGGAAGGGCATCCTGCGCACAGGTGACTGCAGCTGCGTGCTGTGGACATGCTGTGTGGGTGGCAAGGGGTACGTCACACGCATGCACCCCCAGCTGGCCTGCCCAGTGCACTCCAGCACTCAAGGAGCATCAGCAAGAATCAATAAGGTCAAAATGCATGCATTTGGAGCTTGGGAGCACCACTGCAGGCCACCTGACACACCCCCTGCATGCCCCATCACCAAAATGCAAAACGCTGGACAGCTGACCATGCGCTGCCCCAAACCTTGCAGGCCCTGTGTAGCAGGGCTGCTTTGGGTACCTGTGAGGTCTGGGAAGGTTTTCAGGGGGTGGCATGCAAGGGCAAGGGAGCTGCGCATGGTGGTGTGCCCAAACAAGGGCATGTAAATGGCTCTTACGTTTTTAACCGGGCCTGCTGCATCGCCCAGCATCGGCTGATGCTACTCCTCCTAGTTGAACATCTCTATCATATGAAGGTATGGCCAGATTTTCGCTTTGGCAGGGCTTGGAACACACCTTCAGCATGCTACCACCCCCTACATGCATTTACCCCTAAAAATGGGCATGTTTCCCCCAGCAGGTCACCCACGCACCTGCGCGTTCCCAGTTTCCCACGCACAGCCCCTTCATAACACCATTCTGGACCCCCACGCCGAGTTTCGTGCCGAAACAACCACCCTGAGGGCCCCTTATGCACCAAAACCCATTTTCAGTGTCAGCACTTAGGCAAATGAGCACCCCAAAAAGGGGGTCATTCTGAAAGTTGTCCGTTTCGGTCAAGCAGCACACCATTGGATACCTTATGACATAAGAATAGGTTTGCAACAGAAATGACCAAAAAATATTGCATGGTTGGTCAGGGGTGGGCTCAAACGTGCATTTTTTGGCATTTTTTACCACGTTTCTGGCAAGCATTAGCCCCGAAGGCCACATTTTCATCCTGTTTTTCTCCTGCTACCCTTATTATAATATTAAAAGCAGCTATGCCAATTTACTGACCTGGTAATTGGTTTGCCCGTCTTTTCTGGGGCTTCTTGTGTGTGGCATTGGCCAAAAATGACTAAAATTTTGACATTTCCAGGCGCAGTCAGCCTATTTGGCACCAGTTTTCCCAGATTAGCACATCAATACATAGGCTTTGATCTCACTCACTCACTAGTGCAATAGCTGTCACAATTGGACCAGTTCCAGGTCTGCTATTGCAGGAGGAGTGCGATCTGGGGTGTGATATCAATTTCTGGGGCACTCAGATCACCCCCTGGGCCAATTTTTAAAAATCCAAGTATGCAGCCCTTAATGTTTACCAAATGTACACCTGTTGTCAAATTTTGTACTCATTTGGTGAAAGTCGCCTCGGGACCTGAACACCACTACTCTGGTGTGTGAGCCTGCCCAGCACAGCGCAGGTGCTGGGACTGTGGCGGCTTGAAAAAGCATCCAAACTCTGTCCAGTCGTTAGCATGCATGCAACAAAGTGCAAATTGGACTAAGGGCCTGGGCCTGGGGCTACTTGATGAGGCAGCTATGTTGTATGGTTACCAGCATGCATGCACTTCAGTGGTAGCTTGCCTTGTAGTGCGCAGGTGCTGGGCCTGGGGCTGCTAGATGAGGCTGCCATGCTCCTCAGCAAAGGCATCTCCAGCAGCGACAGTGGCGCTGCGCCTGGCAGCATGGCTGGCAAGGCTGTGGGGTACCGACAGGCCATCAAATGGATGCTGCAGGTGTGTGTGGGGGCCTGTTTGTACCGGCATTCTATTGAGTGGATGTTGCAGGTGTGTGGGGGGGGGAACTGGTTGCAGCAGCTTGCCTAGTCAACTGCTTGCGTGGTTGTACAGCCAGCCCTCCAAGTAAATGCTGTATGTGTGCATGGGAATGTCAATTGCACCAGCTGCTGAGATCTCATATTAAAGAGCTTGCAAAGCTTTGACATGCAACAGCTATGGTGGCTTGTTGACTCGAGGTCACAAAGATGTACAACACAGATGAACAGATGAACGCCAACAATGCGGAAGACTATCAGCAGAGCACTGTCAGCAGACGTTGTGAAGGTTGGATTAGATGCTGGGAGCCTGAGAGCCATGGTCAGCAAACATTGTCAGCAGATGCTGTGAAGGTTGAATTACATGCTGGGAGCCTGAGAGCCATGGTCAGCAAACATTGTCAGAAGAACGCTGTCAGCAGATGACATGAAGGTTGATTTACATGCTGAGAAATTTTTTTTGGCACAATTTTGAATCTCAGTGTCAAACACAGTAACCAATGCATTCGCATGGGGTGCTAGGGTCTGCATGATATGAGAATTTGAACTGCCGCTAAACATGGATTTAGAGATGTGCAGTTCTCTGTACTTGCTTAGATATTTGATGACTGGTCTGGGCAGTTCCCTGAAAGTCGCTGCAAGTCTTTTCCTTGTACGCTTTTGAAAGCCATGTGAATGGCTGCAGGTTGCAGAAAGTTACAGCCTTTCTTTGCCTCCCTCCAAAATTGCCTGAATGGCTGCAGGTGGCTGATGCTGAGGCTATTAAGCGTAAAGACGTGGTAGAGTTGGTTGAGGCGATTTGCTCTAACACTCACAAGCTTGTTCGGCATCAGATGACGTGGTTCAGAGACAACGGCACTTACAAGGTGGGGGTGTTTAAGTTGCCTTATGGCTTAAATTTTATGAGGTTCAAGGTTTCAAGGATGAGGCGCTAAAGGGATGAGGCGCTAAAGGGATGAGGCGCAAGAATGAGGCACACTGTCCTACCCGTTTTGCTAGTTGAAGTGCAGGGATGATATATTGTAGGTTTTAACCTTCCCTTTCTTCCAAAATGAAAGCTCTCTGTGACATCAAAAAGAAGGGTGGGATAGAGTGTCTTCATGGCTGTTCTTCTTTTCCTTCTTTGCTCTCCAATTCAACTCAAGGACCTCCTGGGCATCCCCAAAAGTAATACTAACTTCAGGGACAGCCCAGGGACTCCAGGGACAGCCCAGGTTGCTCTGTGTTTGCTTGTCAGCATCAAGCTCTAGGCATGTATCAACAAATTGCAGCTGCCACCCACAGCATGCCGGCCTGACAAACCGTCCACCCCTCTTGTGCACAACCTGCTTCTGCCAGCCAATGTGCTCCTGTGTTGGTGTAGGCAATCGACTCGGACAAATTGGAAGAGGCTGCTGCAAAGGTGTTGGCCAATGTGCCCTTATGTTAATGCAGTAAATCAACATTGACGCATCGGAAGAGGCATGTGCATGTGTTAGCAAATGTGCTCCTGTGTTGTTGCAGTTATTGACGTGGTCAAATGAAAGAGGCTGCTGCGAAGGTGTGCCGATGTGCTCTTGTGTTGGTGCAGCAGATGGGCATGGATGCATTGGATGAGGCTGCAGCTCAGGGCTGTGTTCCTGGTTGGTGCAGTAAGTCGACATGTCGACGTAGACGCATTGGGTGAGGCAGCAAAAGGCAACAGCCTGCTTGTGCTGGCCGATGTGCTCCTGTGATGTTGCATTGGATTGGCATGGATGCACCAATTGGATAAAGCTGCTGCTCTCAGCTATCTTCCCATGTTTGTGCAGTCGATCGACATGGATAGATCGGAGGAGGCTGCTGTAAAAGGCAACAACCTGCTTGTGTTGGCCAATGTGCTCCTGAGTTGGCGCAGTTCATTGACACGGTCAAATTGAAAGAGGCTACTACAAAGGTATTGGCCAACGTGCTCCTGTGTTGATGCAGCGAATCCACACGGCTGCAGTAGATGAGGCTGCCGCTAACGACTATTTTCCAACACTTTTGCAGCATTTGTAAATTGGCGTGGACACATCAGACGAGTCAGCTGCAAAGGGCAACAACCTGCTTGTTTTGGCGCACGTGTTCCTGTGTCGACGCAGTGGATCAATATGGATGCATTGGACGAGGCTGCTGCAAAGGGAGACAACCAGGCATCAGGCAAGGATGCTGCTGCGGCCGTTGTCTTGGAGTCCGTAAGGCAACCCTACCATGAAGGTGCGGATAAGAACATTGCATCGTGACGGGTGTGGATCATGGGCACAATGATACAGGCAGAGGCTCTTAGTGAGAGTGTGCTCCTGGCATGGCAGCTGCTTCCAGAGAGCGTTGCATCATGATGGGTGTGGATTATGGGCGCATTAGTGCAGGTAGACAATGTGCCCCTATGACTAAGGAGCGACGTTGGCCTGTAGCGCCATAGAAGCCCCTCATATAATGCCATATGCCGATCTATAGGGAGCGGCATTGGTAAATAGCGCTATTATGATGTAATGCTACATAGCGCTGGAAAATGTGGCGCATAGCGCTGTATGCCAATCCCTACCAGTGATGGTAGGTGTCTTCAAAGAACGTTACATTATGATGGGTGTGGATCATGGGCACAATAATACAGAAATGCGCTCTGTGATGGTAGGTGCCTTAAAAGAAAGGTTACATTATGATGGGTGTGGATCATGGGCACAATAATACAGGCAGACAGTGTGTTCCTATGATGCCTTTATGGAGCTTCTTTCCTCTTCCTCACCTTGCGAGCCAAGTTCTCCACCATGCTCGAAAATCTGTTTTTCTTATTCGGAATGACCAGCGCTCAGCAGCCTAAATCAGTACACCTGTCCATCTTTCCTTAGTACATGCCTCATGCATGCATGGAGGTCTCAAATTCCCTATACTGCTGAAGCAGATTACCTCAACTTGGCCTCAGATTTTCGTAGTATGTCCTTCCTTGCTTGCCACTTCCAGGCTACTGCCCGTCTGACAGTGGCCGATTGGACAAGGACCAAGTCAAGCGATTGAAGTCCAAACGAGAGGACTCATTCGAGGGTGCCGTTGCGTCGGCCACGGCAGAGGTAGAAAGCGCCTTCAAGCGGCAGAAACAGCAGCTGAAGCAGAACCGGAGGCAGCAAGGGCAGCAAGGCGGCACTTTAGTGGGGGAGCCCGTTCAGGGGGAAGCCAGTAGGGAACCATCAACTAACAATGTCGCAGCTTGTGTCAACGGACAGCCTACAGCAGAAGCGAAAGAGACAGGGAATGCTAGAGAAGACAGCCAATTGAGGAGCCCTGATCTGGGAGCCCAGAAGTCCTATATGGGCAGGACTGCAGGGCAACTACTTGCTGACATAGATGCAGCTGCTGCCTATGTGAGTAGGGTGCTGCTGCCTCAGCTGAGGAGCAGTGACAGCTTCCAAGACCTGCTGGTCCAAGCGCGAGCGGAACGGCAGCAAGCAGAAGCGGAGCAAGCAGCTAAGGCTGAGGAGCGCAGGAGGAGTAAAGCAAACAAGGACAAGCAACGAACTCAATAAGCTAAGCAACTCAGCATTGCATGCGTAGCTGTGTTGGTACAATGGTACAACAACATGTTGTCAACGTGTATGCCTTCTATGCTCCTGACTTGTACTTAAATAGTTCTAGATGTCCAGGCATGGCAAGCTTCTAGGTGAATGGCAGTGCCATAGGAAACTACTTTTTAATCTGTTGGCAGTAAGAAAGAATGGGGATGGGTTGCAGGTACTACCTGCAATTTTTTACAATTAGTAATTGTAAAAAAAGACACACCTGCCTGCTTTTTTCACCATGTCCAATGAACTCATAATTGGATATAAGCCTGTGACAGCTTGGCATAGGAAAGGTAAGGTTCCGTGCTTGTGCCTGCCTTCGAGGGCAATTTGTATAAAGCAAAGTGGTGCCTGTAACTCAATCAGATTAGCCCAAGCTGAAATTATTGGCAGGAAAATAACTTGTGCTGATGTGGCACATAACCATTCGCATGCACTCATTTTCATCTGGAAAGGACAGGATAGGATAGGGTTACATAGCTGTACCTGCCTACAATGGTTAATGGTTGCAGTGGTTACAATGCAGACCGAGCAGCCAAACTGTAACAGTAGAGCTGAAGTTGATCAACATCCAAGTGATGGTATAAGCAGAAGACTCCACATCTGAATATATCCGAATGAAGCACTGCATGACCAAGTCCCCAAGCAGACAAGTAGATGCTCATAGACGCTCATCTTTATATTAATTTTGAGTTACTGTAGTTTGCACAACAGTTTAGCCTCCCACCTTGCGCTAGGAGCGAGGGGGGAACACCAGACAGACTTGCCATCGCTTAGATGCTTATTTCCTTTGCATTGCCATGTTGTGACACAACTTGATAGTGAGGGGGAAGACCAAGTAGGCTTGCCATCATCTAGACGTTTGCTTTCTTTGCAATATCATACTCTCATGTGTGAAATGCTTCCCTCGTTGTTCAATTGTAAATCCAAACACTAACCAAGTGACTTGGTTGATTGAACCTCTCTTTGGGTGCACAGCCCGGGTTAACTAAAGAAGCAAGGTGAGCAGATAGCTATTATAGTGTTAGCACCACCTGCCCTTATGGCAGAGACGCTAATGTAGGTATCACCTGTCCTTGTGGCAGAGATGCAAGTGTAGGTATCACCTGTCCTTGTGGCAGAGAGATTAGCATAGGCATCACCTGTCGAAAGACAGAGTACACCGGCGCGATGCCGAGATAATTGTCACCTCCCAGGATCACGTCCATTGCGGTCTCGACATATCTTTAGAGCACCTGTCCAGTGACAGAGGCTACCCCGCCCTCAGCGTTGGAGAAATGTAGTCGAAAATTACCTGACGGACAGGGGAAACTAGCAATAGGCTGAGGAAGCTTTCCCCTGCCTGTGCAGTGTAACCAGTCATTAAGGGCTGAGATGATTTTGGGAGTACCTGTCATGCAGCAGAGAGTAAGAGTAGCTGGAAAACCTGTAGCCACTTCAAGAGACAACCTGCTCCTAGCAGAGGCTCTGCCTTAAGCAGAGGAAACCTGAACTTTATAGACAAGTAGCGAGCAAGGAAGATCCTAGGCATGCTGGAATGAGCGTTCATGCTCCAAGTAAAGCAAACCTAAAATGGGCCCAAGACTTACACACACGCTTCCACGAATTGCGCCATGCAAACCAACCTCCTCCGCTCCATTCGTTACACAAACTACCTGACTGGAGGTCAAACTCCATTGTAACGATTGTACCTGCCTACAAGAGAAGCTTACAAAGTTTACAAGAACTGTACCTGCTACACTGAGCACACCCTTAACCAGTTTAAACGACTGGGACTTGACCACCAACGCGCCAATAAACTTGCTCACAAACTTCATGCCCATTCTGTCATGTGTGCCAACAAGCTTGTTACCACTAGGCGTGCTATTGAAAACAAGAATACTTCTTGCAGCCAGGTTATGGAGCCGGGTGCTTCCAGTAACCCTCCAGATCCCCATTAGGATCTTCCTTTTGTAGCTTTGTGTTGGAGGGGACTCACGGCTTTTCTGAGCCAACGTGTCTCCTTTTCCTTGATTGATGTAGGGAGAGTTTCCTCTGTCTACGTAGTTTTTCTTTTCTTTACAAGAGAAGCTTAGCTGAAGCAAAAAGGTGCCCTGAAGCAAAAAGGTGCCTGTAACCAAACCAAAGTTGTGAATAAACGTGTCAACTGGAGAGAAGGAAACAGGTCCTTGAGCAGAGTTCAGAAGTGCCAAATGCTAAAGAGAATTACACACAGTTGCTTTTCATGAAACAGTGTAT